>VXAU01000683.1:258491-400721 GCA_013399695.1 Formicarius rufipectus
TTTTTCACTTTTTTTTTTTTTTTTTTTTTTTTTTGAAACAGATGGTTCACAAGCACCAGCCAGACCCCCTAAACCACTTCCTCGGAGAACTGCACCAGAAATACATCACAGGAAAGCATACAGCTCTGACAGTTCCATGGAAAATGTGGATGCAAAAATTGCAAAACTTATGGGAGAGGGCTATTCCTTTGAAGAAGTCAAGAGGGCACTTGAAATTGCCCAGAATAATGTTGACGTGGCCCGTAGTATTTTAAGAGAGTTTGTCTGTTTTCCTCCACCAGTCTCCCCACGTCTCAATCTATAGCAGCCTCAAGATTTTCTTGGAGGATATGAATTCTGCAGATACACATGTGGATTGGGGAATGAGAGGAAGAAGAGAATGGAGTATTTTTCTTTCATCCTTAGTAGAAGGGTGTTTGTTTCCAGCCGTTTATCAAAGGCTCATGGCTGCTCTGATCAAGACTTATAAATATGCTGAGGCTTATGTATTTTTGCTAGCCATACTTTTTTAAATCAGGGTTGAACTGACAAAGTAATTTAAAAGAAGTTTACTTCCCTAGAACTTTTAATCTGTGAAATGCTTTTTCTTGTTTACAAGTTGGCAAGTTACAGTTTTCTAGTTTGTGCCTGTACTATGTTCCTGTTCATATTCCCTTATACTTGTGGTCAGTTCTGCTGTAGCATTCCCAACAGTTTCCATGCTGACCACTCCATCCACTAAGTCATCACTTTCCAGAAGTTCTGTGTTTTGTTTTATTTTTCTTTTACAAAATGCTTTAATTGTTTGGGGTTTTTTTTTTGCATTTCAGCTCATCAAATGCAAAAAGTATGTGGCCTTCACTACTGATTTTTTTTTTCTTCTGAGATTCTTTTGCTCTTAAGAGAGGAAATATCTGAATGTAAAATGCATTATTTTGTCTATGAACTGCCTTTTTAAAGGTATTTTGACAGTAATGTTGGGCAGCTTTCTGTTTAACATGAATTCCATGACCTGTTGTTCCCAAGGTCTTTTATATACAGTTTCCACAAAGAAGTCCCAAATAAAAAATAAAACACTTTATGCAGCAGTAATACTGAGTTTTCACATGTAAAATCTCTTTCAAATTTGAGTATTTGATTGCAAATGTTCAAAAAAAGTCGAATGCATATGATAATTGTGTTTTGATTACACACTAGTGGCACCAGTTCTTTGTGACCTGAGTCATGCCAGACTAGAAGGAATCTTTTTGAATCATATTAATGGTATTCTGATGAATTGCAGTTCTAGTTTCTGTAAAGTAGAATACGGTTAATTTTTTGTTTAAGTGATTATCCTGTGGTTCATTGTGGCTTGGATCAGTCTGTATTAATTTGGAAACTTTGAATCTTTGATGCACTGTTAATTCCTAATGCTACTGTAGCAATATTTTTTGCAAAGTTCTTCCGTAACCTCCTCCTTCCCCTGTACACATTAAGTATGTGTTTAATATCCAAATTCATTCCCTCGCCTTCCAGCTGCTTAGTTGGAAATATGTTTTTGCTTTACTTGGTTAGTGATACTCCAGACTTATTTTTGAGCCCAAATTGATGCCAGCCAAATTAAAAATATTCCTAATTTTAGAAAAGAGAGGGAAGACAACTCTCTTCTGAGTATGTTTAAAGAGTCCAAATATTTTCAGAACAATTCTTAAGATTTCTGCTTTCTTGGTTTTTTTAGGAAACTTTGAAATCTTATTCTAATCCTATTGAAAAAATAAAACCATGTGATAGTTAAAATATTTTTCACATTTTGAGATGTGACCAGTATATGAAAATTTTCAGTGTGCCATGCCAGGTGTAAAGTATGTATTCCTTATTCCCTTTCAGGTGTTAGTGTTCTCTTTAACTCTGAGCAAGTGCTAAGAGTGGCATCATTTACAGGATGGGGTCTCAGCAGCCCCAATGCATTTGTTGTAAAGATTTTTTTTTTTAAAGACAGCAAGTGGATGAATTGTCAGAATAACTGAGAACACCCATTGGCAATTACTGTGCTATCTCAAAGTCCATTGTTTCATCAAAGAACTTATTCTTAAAACCAATTAAATATATTACTTTTTAGCATCATGAAGTGTAGCACAGATATCATTAATCTGCTTCAGTGATAAAAAGTGACCAGGAGAATTCAGGGTATAGGGAAGAGCTTCAGCTCCATTTTGATTTAAGCAAGTGATTCTGAGTTTATGTTCCAGAAAAGAACATTTACAACTTCCTTTAATTGTTCACTCAAGTACAGCTTATGAAAAGTTTAGGTTCAAGTTACATTCTGTGCTTTTTGTTCAAGTTAATGTCTTTTCTCTGTTTTGGGAAAAAGTTTTGTGTGATCTTGAAACCCTCTTGTTCATCTGGTTTGTTTACCACCATTAGCATTTTAGCTAGCTATAAATTCAAAATTATTCATGCTATTAAATTATACACTCTGATTGTACTGGAATTACTGAAATGAGGTTCTAGCATAACTGCCAGCAGGGAAATGATGACAGAGAAACAAAGAGAACACTTTAAAAGGGTGAACAAAAGGTGAACAAACAATCTGCAGATTGAATTTTGAAATTCTGAATTGTAATGAAGACTTTTTTTTTTGTTTGTTTGTTTCCCCAGCAGCATCTTAGTACAAATTATGTCCTTATATTTCAATTAGATGCTGGAACTATTGCCTGATATTAAGGTTTTTAAAGTTTTCCTTCTCCTTTCTGGTTGTGACCACCAGTGACACTTCCTTTTTTTTATTATATTTAAAAAAAAATAAAAATAGATGGACAATATTATGAGTGGTAATTGGAAAAGTGTTCCATTAATCTTTAAATGAGTGTGCTAATAGCACTTCTAAACAGTGGAACATGCAGACTATTTCAGACCTGTTTTTGGTTAATAGTTTTAAAGTCAAAGTGAAATTGCTTTACTAGAGTGTTGATGTTTACTCTGCAGAAATTAATAGGCTTAAAGTAAATTAATCTGGCTGCAGTGTACTTCTCTAAAGACAGTTCTCTAAACATATCTTAACCTTTGAAAGACTTAAGGATTTGCACCTGGCAGTGTGTTATGCACATACAGAACTTCAAGGGGGACTGGCTTGAGTGAGGGTGCTTGGATGGACAAAGTTGGTTAAACTCAGAAACACGTGCTATTGTATTTCTTCCAATATTGCAGTCTTTAGACCACTGTTGTGATTTCTTTTGGCCTCATCTTTTCTCTCCTTTTGGTTAAATTACTGCATTTTGAGCACATTGGCTGAATCAGAAGTCAAACAGTCTAAGTGGACAGCAGCAGGATGGATCTTCTCCAAATACTATGAGCAGAAAAAAATTCAATTCTGATAAAGTAGTTGAATACAATTAGACATGTTAATGGCTTGACTGGAACCCTAAAATGGCCACTCGTAGAATTTGTTCATGTTCTGTATCTCAAGAGTGCATCTGGCACAGCTTTTTTATAATGTGAATTTAGGAAGTTTTGTACCGGGATCATTTCTTCTGTTATATTTCTCTTGTTTGCAGCTTGAAGCTCTACTTTGCACTGACAACTCTGACCTGAAAGCATTTGTGTCTTAAATATTGACAAATTTAGAAGCAAATGAACACCGTATTCAAAGCAAGTTCAGGTACTACCTGTTGACCTGGAATTTAGCGCTTTTTGGAGTGACTTCTTGAAAAAGGACTTCAGTAGTTTCCATTTTGAAGGATTTTCTTTCAAATAACTATTTTATCTGAAAATGCCTTTTATAAACTTGTCTAACGTGGCAAACTTAGTGATGTGTTCAATTAATTTATATTTTATTCAACATTCTTTTTAAATTTTGGTTATTATGTATGCTCAAGTTCTTTATCTGTTCATGTAAGGTATTTTATAAAATTAATGTTAAGAGAATGTTGGGTTGGTGTATGATTTTTCAAGACTCTGTGTCTCTGTTGTTGAATATTGCCACTTTTCATACGATGCTTTAGAAACATATCCTGTCCTGTGTAGGGGCCTTAAAAACTATTGTTCTGTAAGCCACAAAAATGAGGCCTTGCTCTAAAATAAGGTGAGTCACTGCATTGAGACATTTGCTTTATATCCCCATACATTACCTCATTTCTAAATTTCAGTAGTAAAGATTTATAATTTGGCAGTAATTTTAGAATGTGCATGTGATAGTTGTATGTCAGAAAGTTGCTAACCATTAAATATCTAGAATCCAAAGTGGTGAACATATAGTCTGACTGTAGTAATGTACAGGATTTTTTCCTGCAGAAAATTGCAATAAACCTACACTGATACTTTTTTAATATCCTGTGCATTTAAGTTCTCAAGCATTGTAGTCTTACTGTAAAAAAAGATTTTAGGCATGCAAAATAATTTTTTTCTATTACTGTATTCCAGCAGTCTGGAAAAATCCAACCACTCTACTATGCCTGGCAGTACAACTCTTACTATTTAAACCCCAACACTGTTCCCTGCAGATTGGATTAGACCTTCAGTGCAGAGATTTTCATGGAGCTTTCTTCAGTGTGTTAAATCTTTGCCCATCATTTGGTCACTAGTCTTATTACTCATTAGAGAAGTTAACGGTTTGCTATACTCCTCTGTAGTACTACGGATGCCTATTTCTTTCATTTTTGTTTTTCTAATGTTAAAGTCAGCTGTCACTTTGTTGTGTTATAATCAAATTTTATTAGCTGGGTACTCGAGGATTGTTTTGGGAATTTTTGTTTGATAGATCCAGTCATTAATTCTGTACAAAATACCTGCCTCAGTTTCAGTTTCATTGAGTCTCCATCAGGAAAATCATAAATTTGGATTTTAAAACAGTGTGTTACTGTGGCATCTAAACATTCCATTTGTCCTTAGATGCTTTCATGTCTAGCAGTGGAAATTCTTATGCAAAATAAATAATAATTCCCAAACCTTAAATCACAAAATCCTAAACTTGTGAAACCATCCTGAACATTGTAAAGAATTGTAAAACTTCTGAATAATGTCAACTGTGACAGGATTCTTGCTTGCTAGACCTGCCAGAAGCAAAAGCACAAACCCACTGAACCCATGTGAAGCTGTTTACATCTCTGTTGATCTGTGAGGGAATCATGCAGGCCAACTAAAATAGTACTTGTTGGAAAACAGCTTTATTTGCTGCAAAAACTGCCATGGTAGGCAGCATGATTGGAAAGGAGTGCAGAACTAGATAGAAGATAATTCTGTCATAACAATCCAAGCCCCTCTCTCC
This sequence comes from Formicarius rufipectus, assembly GCA_013399695.1. Classification (NCBI taxonomy): domain Eukaryota; kingdom Metazoa; phylum Chordata; class Aves; order Passeriformes; family Formicariidae; genus Formicarius; species Formicarius rufipectus. The sequence goes on from VXAU01000683.1 coordinate 263,713, forward strand.
TCTTGGCATGCAAGATTTAGCTATTGTGAACTGCCTTTATTATCAAGTGCAAATAAAAGAGTATTTATTAAGATTATCCCAATCTTCAATTGCTGTGTCCTTCTCCAAGGACACATTTATTTAAAAGACACACCATTTTGGAACTGAATGCCAGGGTCTTAGCAGCAGAGGGAAGTGTGCAGTAGCATTCCACTCGGCATTTTTTTGCTGGCAAAATAAAAGCTTTAGAAGGATTTCTGTGGAAAACTATCTGTTTTTGGAGGATGTGTATATGTACATTTATATATACATGCTAGTCTGGTGAAGCCTAGAGGAGAATATTCCAAATGATGCCAGCCTGTGGAGTCTGGACCTAAGCTGTCTTACTGACATCTGCAAAATACTTGCCTCTTTGGCATACTTGAATCTGCTGGAAGTGAATCTGCACTAACACAGCTACTACATTCACCTGTGTTTTAAAAGGCAAGTTTTGCTCCCTAGGCACCTGGAGAGGTGTATGCATTTACTCCATAATAAATAGCTTTCTTCTGTGCATCTGTGTAGTGATTAGGGCACTGAAAATAACATTTCCCTTGTTTTCATTAGACCACAGTGCAATAGGTGCCCTATGAAGAACTCTTCTTTAATTTGCTAATTAAGTATCACTGAATTTCAAATCCTTTACAAACGTAAGTCTACATTATCAGCCCTTCAGAAATACCTCAAGTGACTGGTGTAGTTTTCTGAAGCTGTTATTTTGCCTGAACCTGTGACTTTCAGGTGTTTTCTCTTGTTTACGTCTTCATTACTAATTCAGTGTAGTCTTAAATGACGGTCCAATGATTTTATATAAAGATTTTATTATCTTCTTTATGGCTGTTGTCAGTAGTACCTTTATTATCTAGGCTCACACACTAAAATTCAAATTATCCTGCTCTCGTACATCTCAGCTTGGGCCAAGTTCAGCCCAACCTTTGTCCCACAACAGGTGTATCACTTTGCATCCTCGTCTGCTCCCTCTGACTGCTTTTTGTCTTTTCCTCCCACTCCAAATCTCTTCTATGACATCAACTGCCGGCACATCCTTCGTCTCCATGATGGGCACTTGATAGTTTCCTATCTCAGCTTGCAACCACATAAAGTGTTCTGCAGACCTGTCTCTCTCAATCATTAGACAGATGCTCTGTGCTGTATCCAAATAGCCCTTGTGAGCAAAGTCATCCAAAGTGGATTCAGAATTTTGTGAGAAAGCCTGTTTTCTTTGTTAATATCACTGACATTTTTTCCCTTTCCCTTCTTGACCTGGAAATGAACTCTTGTGTTTCATGTTTTGATTGCCAGGGCCAGAGATGAAATTCACTTTTTATTTCAACAGATCCCTGTTTTGCTTCTGGGATGTGAAAAGAAATGAATAAAGATATCTTTTAGTAACAGTCCTTGTGTTTGAGATGAGTTGTGTCTCAATATAAGAGTTACAGAGTTTGTCAAACAAATTTGGTTTGTAGCTTGGAAAGTCACAAAAAATATTTGATTACTTCTAGTACTGAAGTGCAGGTGGAAGGGTTAAATTTTATAAGATGTGTTAATGAAGTTGAAAACTCAATTGCAGATAAAGGTAACTGATTACCATGAGTGGCTGGAATACAAGACTGACTCTGCACCTTTGATTTTAAAGTAAGTATGTGACTTGAAAATTCTCGAAGGGAAGGTAAATGTGCTGTATCTGAATGATTCCATCAACCCAAAAGACCTGTGTTCTTTTGTCAGGTAACCTTGCCCATGGTTGTGTTATCATATCACAACCATGCCCTTGGCTGTGTTGGTGATAATTTTGTGGTGTTTATTTGTGAGCATGACTGTAGATAGTGTTCATGGCTTTGCATGGGCAGCTGCCTGGGGCAGGTGGGGGATGCACATAGTTTTTCCAAATTCCAACAGAAATGGGTGGTTTTCATTAGGTCTTATACAAGTGTAGACTGCCCACCTGGATGAGATCTTCCAGAGACAGCTGGATGGCGAGGGAAGGGTTGAGAATGTACAGGCTGGCTGAGCAAGGAGGTGGTGTGTCAGATCTTTGATTTATCTTGGAGGAGAAAAGATGGGTAGATGTTTGGTGATAACAAACAGAAGGAAAAAAGATGTCTGACATCTTAGGGAAGTGTTTCAGAGTGTGGTTGGAAGAGGCAATTGGAGTTGCAGTGTTCAAAGGTGCACTGAAGTGGAGGAAATGTTAGCATGTTTGGGGCAGAGCACAGTTACATGAAATATAGTTGCATGTTACATGTTCCCACACATATCGTTCCAGAGTGATCTGTGGTATGGTTAATTTTAGTGTTTAACCTCACACAGTACTCTTCCTTTAGGGCTTTTCTATGTGTTTTGAGGTTTAGCTTTAGCAGGAAGAATGCTAACAATAAACAAAGCTGGCTCGGAGTTAACTTGCCTTCAGGCATCTTTTCCTTTGATGTGCTGGTGTTGCTCAGTAAGCAGTCTTCAAGATTATTGGAAGAGGCAGAGTCTTAATTGTATCTGTGCTTTGGTCTTAGGATGTTGAGATACTGGCTGACTTGGACATTACTCAGGCTGTGAACCTGCCATTAAACTGGCTTTGGATTCCTTTTTAACCACATTCCATAACAATTTTTAAAGGCCTGATACCAAATTAGAATTGACTGTGGCTTTGTTCAAAGGTGATGTGGATATGCTTTTCACTTTTTGTGGCTGTGTAACTTTCTGTATTCACATGTGGTGCCACAAACATAGTGCTGTAAAACTCAGCCTGTCCTTAAACCCATGTCGTTTTCATGCTTATTTAGTGGTGGATATGCTTTGCCTTGTGAAGTACACAAGGTTCCTCTATTGGGGTGCACAGGACAAAGGTTTATTTCTTGCTAGGGATGAGTACAGCAGTGTGGAATAATAGCTCGTATACAGAGACTGCTGTTGATGTACAAACTATCTTTGTAATGTGGATTGATTTTTCTTGGTTGGTTGACCTGAAATTTATTTTTCAATAATCTGCCCTTATGAGACCTTGTATTATTTATAGTGTATCATCATTGTATTTGAGCTCTCTCCATTACAGCAATATCCATGTCTCTTGAGGCTGCCTGGTCCTCTCCCTTTCCAGGCTGTAGCAAAGTCTGTCAAGAGAGCTGTATGAGATGTATGGAGTGGGGCTGGTTGCCTGGTTTGTTAGTAGCATGTTTGTGGGATAAAAAGGATTTCAGGAGAAGCGTTGATTTTATTTATTTGTTAAGAGAGTAGGTTTTGTGGTGAAGTTTTTGGTTTCTGTTTTTGGAAGTTATTGCACATGCATTTAAAAACAGGAAGATGCTGGTAATCTTTTTGTTCTTCAAGTAACATATTGAAAAGTAGCTTCGAGGGAGCTGCATATTCTCCAACCTTTTTTTTTTTTCGTGGTTAATAAACAAGTAGGAAAACCTCTGCTCTCTATACTTTCTGAAATGATGCCAAGCTACTAACGCTTGTTCAGCAGTTACATTGTTTGAACAAGAGCCTGTTTATCTCTTTTTGGCACTTCAGTGACTAGAGGGTAAAAAGGATTCTCAGAGGAAACGGGAAGGAGGGGACATGACAAAGGTACCTGCAAAGGAAGAAAAGGAAAACAGATGAAGAAAATACTCTTAAGAGGGGGAAAAAAAGGAACAAAGAAAAGGGTTCATTTGATGACAAGAGGTAAAATAGAAGTGTAAGTAACATCATTAGCTATAACACAAGTGACGGTAGTTAATATGATTTAATAATTCCTTTTAAATGTTTTTTTAATTTAACAGTCTCAGAAAGAATGGGCCTTTTTTATATTATAATGAAATAAGTTCAGTTAACATCTAAGTTTGGAAAATATTCATAAAACTACATGGTTTGAAATTGATATTGAGAAAGATGCAAATGAATGACTAAGCAAAGAAAATTTTGTCATTTGGCACTTTTGTATCAGAGCCCAATTTTGAGAACCTTTTAAATCTAGAAAGTGTTGAGACCTTACAGGTTACTTTGAAATTGAAGGTTCTGGGGGTTCTTTCCTCAGTATTGAAATCTGGGTTTAACTTTTCAGTGCAGTGGTGGAAATAATTTTCCAACTACAGAGCAGCATGCTGTGATTATGCTCATCATTGCCAATAAATCACACAGCCATCAGGCATGCTGAAAACTGTCATTGCACAAAATATAATGAAATTATTGGGGAGGCAATTGGGATGCCTCAATTTCAAAAGTGGCTTCCTGATCTTCCAGCATATTTTAAGATTTCTGGTTGATGCGCCAAATATCCATAGCTGTTTTTGTTTCACAATTTAGTTGTATTTATCCAGAGAAACTCTGTAATATCCTAGGTACGTGTTTCAGTGTGTAGAAGGAAGAATGGGGCAGAGACAGTGGAGGGAGATACTCTCTTTCTAGTTCTTTGTCTCTGCATAATTAATCTCTAAAGTGTGGAGGTTTAGAGGCATCTCTCTGTACTGTAAAGGGGTTTTATTTTCTGTGGTACTAGTAAGACTTCTGTGAGTTTTGTCACTTCAGAAATACAATTTGTGTATATTTCACTCCATTAAATACAGAAACACATCTAGAGACCGCAGAAATTTGTGAGCCAGGCCAGTTTAGGAGTGTACAAAGGAGAGCACTCCTTCTGCACTTCTGTAAGGAACTTGGGAACAAATTGGACAATACTTCATTTGCATATCCACTGAATAACATGTAGAGAGAGGGAGACTCCCGGAAAACCAGCCTATAATAAGCTTGGAAATGCTTGCCTGATCTCTGGGCTGCATGTCAGCTACTTTGAAGCTGCAGTAGCAGTGGGCTTTCTTGGACTGGAGAATAAGAAAGGGAAAGTCTTTCAGACTTTGGCACTTTTTTGCATTCTACATTTACATCAATGAATTGGGCCTTATTCAAACCAAGGGATCAGATTTACAAAGCCATATCCTGACAAGAGGAAATGTTGCTAGGACTTGCCTTTGAGTTTAGAGAGAAATTGGACTTTGAGACTGAAACTGAAAATACCACATAAAGACAATGGCAGGATATTTGGTTGTCCAGGTTTGTGTGGGAGTTTAACAATAATTTTCAAATATTTAAAAATTAAGTTCTGCATCTTTTTAGACTGTTGAATAAAATCCATGGTTTCTGAGATATTTGACTTCTCCCTTCCGCTCTGGGAAGGAGAGACATCGTTTATTTATGAAAGCTCTATCAGATTAGTTTGGCAGGAGGGCAGGTTCAACAAGATTGGTTTTAAAAATGCTTTGAGAGCTATTTTAGGAATGATGATACCAGAACTCGCATATATACGTAGAGAAGCATCTTTTGGGTGTAAAGCAATATCCCTGTGGCAAGCAGTGAGAAATAGATGAAGATGGTTTATGTCTCTAAGAAACAATCTCCGTAATTTTGCTGATGTTTTGTTTATGCTGTAAGAGCATATTGTTTCTCGAGAAGCATAGTTGTAGCATAATTGTATGATAATTGGAATTTAAATACACATCATAAGTGTAGCTCATTCATTTGCACTCTTGAAAGGGAAGGTTGGCATGATGCTGGAGATGGCAAACTGTAAGCTGCAAGACACCTACTCCTCCCTGTTTCTAGAGAATAAGAAATTTCCCCAAATGTACTATGAGCAATGGGAGACAGGCCAGACTGTAAGTGATGGAATAAAGCATTACTGGGTGAGTTTTGTTGTTTCTCTGAGCTCTCTCACGTGGTAATTGTTGGACATTTTGCAAAGACAAGAATATGATCATTTTAAAGGGAGAATCAAACCATCCTAGGTTCAGCTGGAGATGTCATGGAAAGTTCAAGGAGTAGGTGAAAATAATGGCATTCTCCTCCATGTGCTGTGAAAACAAAATTCATATGGGTCAAGGTACAGAGCTTCTCATCATGTGGGTGTCTCAAGTTTGTTTCTTTTCTCCCTTAACTATTATCTCTCTTTAATAGGTTCTCTTCATGTTTATCCAGATTTTCTGTATGTGATGCAAGTAGCATTGGTGCCTACGCGAGGACAAATTTTCAGCAGGATTTGTTGCTATAGGACACAGAAAGAGTTTTAAAATGAAAGTGGTTTAGATTAGATACAAGGGAGAGTTTTTTTACAATGAATGTGATGAAACACTGGAACAGGTTGTTGTGAGAGGTGGTGGATGCCCCATCCCTGGAAACCTTCAGGACCAGGTTGGGCGGGTGTCATGGAAGGTATCCCTGCCACTGCAGGGGGAGTTGGACTAGATGGTCTTTAAAGGTCCCTTTCAATTCAAAACTATTCTATAATTTTGTGATTAAGACCATATAAGGAAAGAAAGTTTCATATAAAAGCAGATCCAAAGAATTCTGTTATTATGGTTAAGGAAACTCACTATTTCTAAACATATTTTGTTCAAGCTGTTGGGACTCCAGCTCTTGCTGTGAGTTTCAGTTTCTTAGGCTTCTATCAAAATACTTAAATCAGTAAAGGCTGCCTTCCAAGTGACTCACTTTAAAAATCAAATTGATATAAATAATATACTTATGCCAAAGACGCTGAGATTTGAAATGAAAGGCAATTAAAAATGTGGGCTAAAGCCATTACAAGAGATGTATGCTCTAATTAATCTACATATCTTGTTTTTATGAAGCTTTTTCCTAAAATAATGAAACAAACTTCTGTTTCTTATTCCACTCTGACCTTTCCTCAGCCAAACTTCTATTGCCTCATAGTTAGGAGTCTAACTGTTGAGACTTTTTCTTCTCCTCCACCCCAGAACATACAGAGCTCCATGAAGAAGAAACTGTCAGATGCTTGGCACTTAAATGCAGTGGGTTTTGGCTTGACTTTTTTTTCTCATATTTGAAAGATTAGAGAACACACAGAAATTAAAGACATGCTGCTATCATTCTTGCTGTTTAGCAATCCTGGACAAAAAAAATCTTGTTGCAGTAATGAGTCACAACCCCATTGAACTAGATGCTGAACAAATGGAGAACACCAAATAAAAACCCATGTCTCTTACCAATAATTTTGTCCCTAGTATGAGGCAGAAACATATATAAATTCCCTATTGAAATATAAAATAGGAGTAAGACAAGGGAACATTTGAGAAAATAGACATGTACAGGAGTACAAGCAAACATACAACTTGATGGGCACCATTTCTTCTACATCAGCAACTGTAGACAGCATAGGAATTTCAACCAAGTAAAATTACATATGGTGCTGAGGTATCTGCATATATTTGTGAAACACAATTAGATTTCATTTTCAAACACCTGAAATATGGCATGGGGTGCTCTTCATGCACCTTATTAGGGACTGACCCCTATTCTCTCTTCCAGTCCCATTCTCAGTAAAAGCAGATTCACATTTTTAAATTATACTCTTGCACATCTTTTCTCACAGTGTTTGGCTAGTTGTTTCTCCTCAACTTCTTTCAGTCTCAGGCTTCATATTTTTCTCTTGGATCATCTTATATATTCTCTAAGCTTCCCTCATCCCTTCTATTTGCTCATTACAGAACTATTCCACTCTTATTAAGACTTTCCTCAGTAAATTTTGAAATCACGTCTTCCCACCCTTACTGGCCATTGCAACCTAAGTTGGCCATTGCTGAGAGCTTGAGCCCCTCTCTTCAAGATCCTCACATGCCACACTGGTCTTCCTACTCTCTTACAATTTTCATTGCCATTCAGTGACAAAAACATAATGCTTTGCTTCTTTCTTGGCCCTTCTGTCTTCCACAGTGAGTACCTGTTGTCTCATTAGCAGCTGTCCCTTGGCTGACTGTGCCAGCCTGCAGTACCTGGTGTGCTTTAGCTTTCTGGCCAGCTCTGTAAGTGCTTGCCTTAAGTGCAGTTGTCCCTTGTCTGAAAGTATCAGTGCTATGTTGAGAGCACTAAGTTTTTGAATATGTCAGTGGCTTGTCTTTATTTTAGCTGGAATCCTACTTGTCTGTACGTTTCGATAGTTCTGTCACCTTTTCAGTGTTCTGAGTGAGGCTGAATAGTGACTCCTCACCTATAGGCAAAGCGCTCAATTGCAGGAGTCTCAGGCTGAGGATGTGTGGGATCTCTCAAATTAAATAAACTTTTAGGGGAGTCTCAGGAAGAAGGCACACAGGGAACTGTGGTGTGAGCAGTGGTACAGCTGCCAAGGATGTGAGCTGTACAACTGCAATGGATCAGGCCGTTGCTGCTCTGTGTCAACACCAGCCTAAGGCTGCTTTTTAAAGCAATGCTAATGTGACTGCTGCTATCAGCCTGTTTCCCTGTTACTTTGTTTTACTCTTTCTTTTTTTTTTTTAATGAAAATGCTAATATTAGCAAATACTGTGGGCTGTAGTAAAGTGTGATAGCCAGGAAAGCTGTGGTGCAAAGCTGTGTTCCTGAGGTGAGTCAGAGGATACAAATGATAGGAACTCATCTACTTTTCTCCACAATGGCTATTAACAACATGTAGTTTCACTTCAGACAGGGGGCAACTGAACTAGGCATATGATAACCAGCTCCAATGTGTAAGAGCTTGCAGATTACAATAGTGCAGAGAAATGATGATTTTAGACACTAGGAAAGTAATGGAATTTTTTTCTACATTTTTTTTTCCTACAGTTTTTTATCCACTTTTTAGCAAATCTAAAGTCTTGTATTGAAATGTATGTTTGTATTCTGTGAAATGATCCAGTTTCTGCCTTGTAAAAACTTGGTTGTTATTTGACAGGAGTGGACTCAAGCTGCTCAGTGTTGTTTGAAGAGATTGTTTATTGGTATGCCACATCTTTCATGTGATAGCTACACTATTTGTATTTTATTTTACTCTTCTTGGGCACTGTTTGGCTGTAGGGAGTTGGTCTCTTGCCTCTGCCCTGGAAATTAAACATTTTACTGTAAATGTGCTCTGATGGAAGATCAGCTCTGCAGCTGCTGTGGTTTCTCTGTCGCAGAAAGTGCTGTGTGCACCGTGGGTGCTGTCAGTCCTGACAACACACTGTTTATATTATCTGCACACTCATTTGCTGGCATCTTTTTTTAAGAGTGTGTGGGTCAAGCAAGAACTTGGATACTTTCCTTCTCTTTTTGTCATATTACCTGTGCCAGTCACATGCTTAAGGGAGACTGGAGGCCACATCACTACGCATTTAAAGGCTATGAGATCAAAATAAAATGTGAGACCAATGATCACATAAAGTAAAGCTGAAGATGGAAAGGAGGTAGAATTACAGCAACAGTGAAGATAGAGGGTAAAATTATGGTGAATGTGTAAAGCTGGTGAAGAGGTTTATAGCCATTGAGATGCTTTGAAGGGAATTTAAGGACAGAAAAAAAAAAAAAAAAGACTTTTGCAAGAAGACTGATTTTTTATTTTTTTTTCCCCTTCACTTTCTATCAGGAGGAAAACTAGCTTCAGGGAGGCTTTCCAGGATGGAGATCAGACAAAAGATAAACAGGTAGGCGGTAAAGGGGAAAGTAAAAAGAGATATCCTAGGAGGTAAAGGGGAGAGCAGAAAGAGACTTCCTGCTTGTTGGTTGTGTTCGTTAGCAGAAGAAACGACAAGCAGAGTCCAGGAACTGCTTGATAGGCGGATACACATCTCTTCTGAAGATGGCTTTAGTGATGAAATATGGACTCTCTAGTGCACTTGACCTACCCGAAGGCATGGTCTTGCCAGACTTTTACTGACTGCCTTAGTTGCTCAGTGCTGATGTAGTATCAATAATGCTTGTCTGCAAACGTGGGCACTCACTTCAGCACTGGTTTCATTCCATTTTTTTCAGTTTTCTCTCTGTGAAGACTTTCCCATCAGAGTTCAGCATTAGATCAATATATGGGTAGTGATTTTCCCCCTTCGTTTCGGAGCTGTGTGACCAGTGTCTTACGACAAGCCTGAATCCTATAAAGCAAGGGGCTTAACTCTGCCCTGTGGTGAAGGATCTTCCTGGTAAGCTGAGTTAAGCAGATATGCCCAGTGCAGGTTCTATGTGTATGCACAGCCCTGCCCATGGCTTTTCTGAAAAACCCAGCCTCTGCATGTTCAGTCCATTGGCCTGTACCTGTGCACAGGAGGACATGAAGGACAGACACACCGTCCTGATGTGAGGAGGGTTTACTGAGTTTGTATAGTAAACCCTGAAATAAAATTGGTACTGAAAAACAAGGCCGGCTCTGCATGCAGTCTTCAAATGTGTAGCAAACACAAGAAAAATGGAATTTCTGCAGGATTTCTTGCATGCACAAGGCATTTAGTCCATGGCTATGCCATGGCCAGCAGCAGAAGGGAGGTGATAGGAGCTGTGGGGACCTTGAGAGAGAGCACATCCGCAGGAGCAGGGGCAACTTTGCAGTAGGGCTGCAGGGTGAACATTAACTGTATCAGCAAGCTGCATGTAGGCTTGGGGCTCCTACTCTGATCGCCTGTGTTCTAGTGTTCATTAGCAACAGGACTCTGGCTGAGTGGAAATAATGCTCTACAAGGTTTTCATCTGAGACACTGCAAGCTTAGCTTTCAGAGACACCAGCCACTCCTGTCTCCTCTTTTCTTGAGCCTGAGTTGCAGAGTTGTGTGCTCATTCATAACAGGGTGTCAAATTACAGGAGAAAGCTGTATTTGTCATAAATGGCAGCCCTATGCTTGAGCAGGTATTTTGTGAGTCTAGCGAGCCTAAATCAAAACAGTGTGGATTAAACTGTCCCTCTGATTTTCCAGCTTACTATTGGAGGGTGTTTGTCAATTTAAAACTCTTTTATAGCCTGCAAAACATTGTCTTTTATTAAACCCCCTTTGAAATCCTTATCCATTATCTTGGCATTTTGCAGGCCGTACGATTATGCCCCAAAGTTTGGTTGAACAAGCCCTGTTAGATGGATGACAACTTCCAATCCTCTTCAGTAAATAATGGTTCAATTTCTCTGAGGTGTGAATTTTTTTCCCTGTTCCACTTTCTATCTCAGGCCAGAGAGCAGTGTATTCCTACCAATCTGAATTTAAATGAAGCAGACAGTTAGCTTTGATTTGCTTCTGTTTCTTCCCATCAGACAAACTGGCTGGCATTAATCATATTAATAAAGATGACATTAAAATTACAAAATTTTAAAAAGGCACATGACCCACTGAGTTACAAGTCATCCTGTATGCATATTAATTAAAAGTTGTCTAAGATTTCAGTAAAAGCTCAAAGAAATGACATTTTTCCCTGTATGTCGGTTTTAATTTGGAAAGCTCCCCTGTAATACAAAATGTATCCTGTTCTAATGTGGTTCTCTAATCACAGAATGCTTTAATTTTGATAGATGACCCCCAAATGCTTTAAATCCAGTAAGATTTGCAGTAATTAGAATTATTTTTAATACCCATTTTCCTGAACTATTCATCATGACATCCGTCTATCATCAGATGGATTTGTTTACTCATTCACCTTCAAAATAAAAAAAATTCAAGTAATTTGTATTGAGCTTATCTTTGCTGCTGTGTGGTGGTGGAAGCATGTTATTATAATTTATCTTGCTCTAGTCAATGCTCCCTTTTTTGAGGGATTATGTTCTGAAGAAGTGCACATTTTTTAGAAATGTTTGAAGGTTTTCCCCTCCCTCCCCAGTCTCCACGTAGTAGCATTGCCCCAACTGGAGAGCCAAAAAGTCACTTCACCCATTCTGAGTGTTTGCCAGTGGAAATTGAAGTACAGGGCAGAATTCACGAGGCATTTTTTTCTCTCTCTTCTCCAGGCTTTCCTCTCCATTTTATTTTTATTGTAATATTTCACCTTGCAATGTTTGTAATATAATATATAATGCTTGTACACACATCTCTAGTGTATATTTTCAGTGAAGAATATTTATCAACAGTGGTTGTACAAAAGAAGAGAGTGCTGACGATGTAAATCTCCTGTCATTTCCCCCCAGCCTGTCCTTTTCTGTCCTCCTCATGTCATGATTCCTTGCCTGACCTTTGCAGAACAGCGTATTCTTTCTCAGTTGTGTTTCACTGTGCTGCTGCTGGTCGCTGCTGTTTGTTCGGCAGCATGTCCTATCCTGTGGTTTTTTTATTCCTTCCACCAGCCTGTCTTTTCCTTCTCCTCAGAGTTTGCATGTTTAGTCTGCTCACTTTAAGATCCCTGCTCTCTCCTCTCCTTTCCTGCTTTAGAGGTTTTAGACCTCTCTTTTATTTTCTGAAATGCATTTCCTTTTCCTCATCAGCATCCCTTGGCTCCCTGATGTGTCTGAAGCTGACTCCCATCAGAGCCTCTCTTTACAGGGTTTCCTCCTTGTCTCTGCTCCCTGGCCACCTCACTGCAGCCAGGGCAGTGCTGAAGGGTGGGATGCAGGGCACGATGCTCTCGTGCTGTCCTGCACAGCAACAGGCTGCTTGCCCTCAAATGCACCGCAGCTCCATCAGCTCCTCAGCGCAGGGAGAGGCAGCGGAGCAGGGGGCGCACATCTGGTAGTTTGGAACAGCCACAGAGGAAGCACCAAGACTTGCCTCACAGCAGAGAGTGGCCTGAGGAGCAGGCTGCGATCCAACATGTGCCTCCTTCTGGCAGGCACATGTGAGGGAAGCCTGGGGCTCCATCAGGCAGTGGGACTGATGTGAGAGATGCTCAGTGTAGCTCAGAGTGCTTTGGAAGTGCCCCTGCCTTTACAAAAGCAATACATTTGCTTGGCTTTTGCTCATTCATGGGTGGTTTTATCCTTTGCTTCAGTGGTGACAAAACCCCACCTCAGCAAACAGGATGGCACGTCTCTACCACCACTTGCCAGTGTCTGGATTTAGGCAGTGAGCCCAGGATGGTCCTGACTTGAATTAGGGGAAAAAAATGTTTCCTTCCTGGGCCAGTTAATAATCAGATCATATTAACAAGTGAAATTTGATTAGGCTTCTGATTAGAAAAGAGTAAGCCAGCAGTTTGAAGGTTGTTGTGTCAACAGAACAGATTAGCTTCAGCCTGATGTTCTGCTTTCACTGAGAAACTGTTAATAAAATTATAGCATCTGACTTCCTCATGAGGTTCTGAATATGATAAAGGACTTTGAGTAGTTGCTAAATAGCACAGGATATGCACTGGGACTTTGTGAACAGCCAGGCAGAAGACTATCAAATAATTTAATTACAATTAAAAATAATAATAGGGGAGAAGGGAAATCTTTGTCTTTAATGAATGAGGTAAAACTTCCATGTTTGGAAAAATCTGTTAGATTGCTGTCATTTGCCTGAGGTGAGCACTCAGGAGGGCAGACATCGCAGCTGAAGAGCCCTGAGCAAAGTGTTATACGAGACTTTATTTGCAGAACAGCCCAGTTCCACGCAGAAAAAGTTCTGAACTATTCTGACATTGAGCTTTTTTATTATTGGAAAGTATTAAAGTAAACAATGTCACCGGCACCATGTGAGGGGGCTCATTGCACACAAGAAGCCACCGCCAACAAAATGTGACCTGGAATGATAATGGCATTTGGGGTTTTACTTTGAACAGATATTAGAAGAAAAGGAGAAAATAATTCCTGCAAATTCTTTATTGGGTCCAGGTACTTTCAGGCAGCTCTGAGAAATTGCCAGCAGATCTCCACATACTAAACCACTGTCATTTTGCCATACAAACCAGTACCACAGACATCCAGGATACCGACTGTTAAAATCATATTGTAAAGGTCTAACATTTAGAAATATAAATAATGCTTAGCCTGCTTTTCTTACCAGAATAGGATCCACTGACAGTGTGATTAATCATAGGTTGTTCAGCATCAGTAGAGGGAAATGAAACCTATTAATGCCCCTGTGTTCTCCAAGTGCTGAGGCTGTACTGGGAGGAAATGATCTCTGACGTGAGGGAAGACGGACTGCTAATGCAAAAAAACCTCAAGATTCCACCTGCTGTCAAGAATGATTAGGGATCAGAAGGGTACCTCTGTGGTGATTGCTTGATCTTTGTGGCTAATGAAGTTAACTGTCTACAGTCAGGCCACCATTAAAGTCAAGTGTGGCATTTTATATTGTGCCTAAAATATTCTCCTGCCTCAAGTGTGTTCGAGTGGGGACAATTGCTCCCTAGGAGCATGCTCATTCACTCTACCTCAGGCACCAGAAGTGTGAGAGGGAGAACATTGATCTCAACTCAAAGCAGCAAGCTTTGTTACTTCAGGCACTGGTGACTGTTTCTGGATGCTCTGTTTGAGCAGTGCTTTGCTCTGCTGTGAACCACCATCATAAATAATGCTCTTCAGCTTCTCCCTCTTTGAATTTCAGGATTGTGCATTTAAGTCTACTCATTTTCTGTGCTACATTACAGCCAGGCTACCTCTGTCTACTACACAAATTCATTTTGAGTTAACCTATGGGAGGGAGCAAGATGTCCTGCCGGAATCCCAGGTCTTGGATTCTCAGGTTTCTGAAGGAAAGCTGTAGACTGTCTGAAGGACACACCGAGGGCAACACACTGCAATCTATCAGCAAAGAGTGCAGGATGATGTGTGTGAACACAAAGAGACAAACAAGCTGCTGTCATGTGCGCACTCTTCATGCAGAAGATGGGAAAGCGCTTGGACTTAATGGAGTAGTGGTATCAAGGCTCAGGTATGGAATGGTTTGTGTTAGAGGGTGTGTCAGCTGAAGGCCACCAGGATGCCAGAGGACACCTGAGGAGAAACTCACTCACCTACCAGGTCTGCTCTGGAAAGGACGTGTGTAGGGCGGCAGAACCAAGAGGAATAATATGCACTTTAATGTTAAATGTTGGGGGGGGGAGAAGGATGGTGGATTTGTATTTCAGTAGTAGTGGCGTCTTGGTCTCTCATGTCCTGGTAACTATTTTGGTTCCAGTGAATTTCAGTTTATAGTTCCTGTTTTGGAGCAGGATGGTTTGCAAGTTTACTTGGAACTTTATAATCAGCTTCCTAAATCTGTCTGGATCTTCATAGCTGCCATTGCAGACAGGGTTACTTTTTCTTCCTGTAAAATAGAGTTTCTTTGTGAGAAAATTCTCATTCCTAATTTAATTTCCTTTGACTATTTTCTAATGACTTTGGGTCAGCTTTAATGTTTTATGAGTCATTTCATTATTTGTTCTGTCTGGGTTCCTCGGTGCCTGACAGTTCCTCTCTCACCACCTCTCACTAAAAAGTAAGGTTTTTGCTTAGCTGGAATTTAGAGGTTTTCCCATGTGCATGAGCATTGGTAACACATAATGGGTGTGCTGTTTGTGATATCTTCACACTGAAATTCTCTTCAGGATCGTGGAAACAGAGGGTGTTTTCCCCCTTAGAAATTCACTCCCCTTTGCTGTTTACCATAGCCACAATCACAGTTTCTTTGGAAATGTCTCTGCCATATGCCCAGCCAGCAACAAATGGCCATGCCTTATATTTCAAATGGATTTATTAGGGATGGTAATGCATTTTTATGCTGGATTACTTATGTCTTTTGTCAAGACCTAGTTGGATGAAAGAAAATTTGAGTGCATTAAAATACCATTTGAGAAGGGTTTTTTAGTTAATAATACCTTGAAATGCACTTGAATGCTTTTCCTCATGTAAATTTATGTAAATGTTCTTGCACTGAAAGCTGAATTATTATTATAATAAGCAGTATTATGTATATTGAGGAGGCTGAGCTGTTTGGGTTTGGCCACTGTATCTCTTAGAGTTGAAGAGGCTCATCCTGTCCAGCCTAATTACTTCCACATATCCCAGGAAAGTGTTCCTTTTTTTTTTTCCCCCCCTCAGTTCAGCTCTGAGTTCTGAATTGAATTGTACTGACTGGTGAAATGGAAATGTTTAAAAAGTCCTCTTGATACTTGCTGTTATGTTGAGGCCAGATTAGGGCTTCAGCAGGCTCGGTTTCAGATGCTACTTCTGGTTCAGCCATTGGACCTTCCTTAAAACTCTGGAAACAAATATACTTAATGGCAACTCTCTGCAACTGGAACGAGATGGATTTGTTAATTTGTTGAATTTATCTCTGCCTGATACTATAGACTGCTCTCTCCCTGGACCTATATAAGGAGAATTGGTGGATTCCTCTGATGGAACTAAAGATGGCCACTAAGGGTAGCAGCTTTATACAGGATTGCTCTGACTGCCTTGGATCCTTCTTGTGATAGCTGCTACCACTTTTCAGCTAGTGTAAATGTAGAAAAGCATTTGAGTGCAATGTTTGAATAAGCACTCCAGGGAGAGCAGTAGAGAGAGCTCTAGGATGTGACACTGTAGCTGTCCAAGGACTGCATCCTCTTGGAGGGCACTGACCACAACAATATTTCCATCTTGGATTCTTTTTTCACACCTTTTGATTTTTTTTTTTGTTTTGTGTGTTTTGTTTTTTTTGTTTGTTTGTTTTGTTTTGATTTTTTTGTTTGCTTTTTTACCCCCAAATTCACACTTTTAAAAATATTTAGCTGTCATTGAAGATAACTGTTGGTGAATTATGATCCTATTTACTCACAGTGTCACACTTCTCTCACACCCCCTTTTTGAAGGACCTAACAACTGATTTTTCAGGCAGAGGTAGCTGGTCCACAAATACAACTTTCTCAAGAGCTTCTGACCACTGATAACTTTTGTTGCCAAACTTTTACTTCTCCCTGCCTCTAGTGTGTGTAAAAACTATGCTGAAAAAGACTACTTTTCCATCATTGTTCCTCCTGTGGTTTGGATTAGGAAAATGTGGGACCCAGTGCTGTGCAGAAGGCACACAGCAAACCCAGACTGAACTGCAAAATGGATTACTTCAAGTACAATAAGTGAGGCTTAGAAAGACATTGCACATAGAATTGAAACTATCTTATCATAGATACTACGGTTGACGTTAGCCAAAAGGCTGATTATTTCACACAGTGGTAATCTTGCTAACTCTAATTTTATCAGACAGTCTGTCTGATCTGATTTCCATATCATGTTTCTGTTTAGCAAGTGTAGTCTCTTTGGCCAGTTGTGTTTGTTGTATGTGTTTACTTTCTTAAATTCATGGAAATAAGTGTGATCTTTCTTTATTTGGACTGATAAAAGCAGAGAGAGCTTTTATAACAACGTCCTCAAAATTGAATTTGTGGAAGTATTTTGTCTATATGAGGCTTTATTTGATTCTTTAATTCATTTCATTTCCTGCATTTGGATTCAATTATATGTTCTTCCTTTTAAATGTATTCTGTTGTCCATACTAGAATAGCTCTTTTTGTGGCAGATGCAAAGATTAATGAAATCTCTGATCTGGTGTGTAGATATTATTGAACACTAACAACACAATCTGAATTTTTATTTCCTTTCTAGTCCTGGAGAAAACAAACTGACATCAGTGATGTACACATTCAGGTGATTACTTAACTGCTCTGGTGAGAATCAGGAGCAGGGGGGAGAAAGGATTAGGATGGTGTGAGTTTGAGCTGAGGGAAGCATTGTTCTGAATTTGTAATGGGCCTCTTAAGATTTATTATGTAGCTTGTTATATAATTATTATCCTATTATTATACTCTATATAATTCTGTAATTATTCTATTATTATGTTGTAGAATTTATCTGAATGAAGTTGAATGTAGGTTTGTATTGAAAAAGGGAGAGCTTTACGCAAGAAAAAGTAAATGGATGGAAATTACTATATTTAAATAGAATTTAATCTGTTACTTTTTAGAGCAATAGGATGCTACTTTCATCCCTCTGCTCTCCAACGTCCAGAGCTGGGTAGCATGCAATAAATCCTTGCATCACAAATATGTGGACTGGTTATATGAAAAAAAAAGAAAAAAATCACATCCTTAAACATAAGACTTGTGCTGGGGTTCCAGTATTTAATTATATTTATTAATCTTTATTTCTAGATACAAGTGGCAGGAAAAGGCTTAGACAAAAAAACAAAACAAAACATCCCAAGAAAAAAACCCCGCACACTGGCGTGTGTCATGATATTGCAGTTGAGCCTTTGTACTGTGGGTTGAATTTTTGTGCAAGTTTTCCTAAACAGGTAACTTCTTGGAACACCACAACGATGGGTATGAACATGCAGAAGCCCATGGGAAGCATGAAGAGTTTAGTTTGTTTCTACATTTTTTCCTGTCCACTTCATGTTTGTAATTTTGTTAAATTGCTGGTATTTATCTCAAGGTGCTTTGGCATTTCTGAACTGGATGTCCTACAAATAAACAACTGATGGCAAAGGCAGTAGAGAATCAGTCTTTACAGAACAGAAGATGGGGAAATGAGCACCAGGACAGGGAACAGAGGATGACAGAAGCCTTAGCTGCATCACCAGGTGGAGCATGAGAAGAGGCAAAACATCTGGGAGTGGGTAGGTGAGTGATGAGAGAGGTATGTTGGTTTTCTCATTAAGCAACAAAATTTCCTAATAATTTGTCAAGCTCTAACTTTTCAAAGTGAAATTAATACATAGATCAAAGTGAATGCCTTGCTGCTAACACAAAAAAAAAGAGTCCCTATTTAGAATGGAAATGAGAAAAACGTATGAATTACATTTATAGATATTTAAAGAATTGTTAGTGGCTGTGTGGATGAAGTTTTATTTTAGAAATTGAGTTTGACATAATTTGATAATAAGTAATAAGCTTCTGATTCCCTAATAATTTGAAATGTAGCAAATCATTATTGAATGTGTGCTGCATTACACATGAAGCTTACACAGCCCAGGGGGGTGTGTGGTGGGTGGGTTCGTTGGTTGGTTTGCAGCCTGTCTACCTCCCTTCCTACCCTCCCACTGTCATAAGGCGATGTTCTCCCTTCTCTGTCAGACCAGTGTGAGGGAAGGCTGAAGTCAGCCTGGCTCAGCACCCAATTACGCCAGTCTGAGGATGCTGCCCTTTTCCAGAAGAGCTTGGAAGCCCTTCAGGGGTTAGCTGCATGTAACTATATGCTGTGTACCTCCTGTATTCCCTCCATCTCCTGCTCAGAGCAGAAACATGTTTGAAACCCCTCTATTGGGCAATTCTGGGAAACAGACACCTGAATGCAGATGCATTCTTGTCAAAAGGAAACCCAGAAAACATTTGCACAGACGTGGTTGACACAGGAGGTCATGATCTCATTTCGTATGTCACTGCTTAATCTTAGCCGAGATAATTACAGACATATGGCTGTCTAAATATGAAGTCAACAGGAAGGTATCCAGCTACATGTACTACAAATAAATCAGATTTAACTGCAACAGCCAGCAGCTGAAGCTATTAGGTGAATATGGGATGTTCCCTGACAAAATTCATCATAAAAACCAAAAAACAACAAATTTACATTTATTCGTTCTTTCTATGTCTTTGTAAGCCAGTACCAATATGGATAAAATTCACATTAGTATCTCATAATGTTCAAATAATAAATATAGAATTTAAGAGTTATGTGTATATTTTTCAAAACATGACAGGATGAAAACTCTCTGTCCAGGAAAAGGTGTAACATATTGCCTAAACCATCTGTAGTGCTGGGTTGATGCTGGCAAATCCTGGATAATACACAGTCAGTGAGGTGTGGATTGTTTGTTTCCCTGGCCAGCAGTGAGGTCAGCCCTTTCCCACTGTTCAGGCTCTGACCAACTGCTGGCCGCAGCAGTGCACTAAAGCCCTCCAACAGAGGCTGTTCTGTAGTACCCAGAACAGGTACAAAATGTTTTGCCTTCTGTTGTATCGACCCCGCCCCATTAGCATGTTTCTGTGTGTTTTAACAGTGCCTCATATCCACTGCAGCACTGCTGTAGTTTTGGTATTATCGCTTCTGAGGACTCATGGATCTGCTTGGGAAGCCCATGGGATATTTTTGCAGGATGCAGCCAAACCTGTTGGTTTGTTCCAAGCTCAGTGGCAGTTTCCTGCACAGCCATGAAAAGACACCATAAATCACCTTATTTCCTGACTCTAAAGCAAGAGGGTGAGCTCTTCCCTACTCCCCCTTTTTATGCTTTTAAACAATTTATAAGCAGGGATTTGTTTTATTTATTGTCTGAAGTGGGGCTGAACTCTGGTAAGGAGTACAAACCCAGATTTAAAGAGTCTGCCCACCCTGCCCCAAGATTCACTCCTGTGCTAATTTTTTATCCAGGTCACATGCAGTTACCTGTATGATGATGAACTCTGGGAAAGTTTTGTGTGCCAGCTGGCTTTGCTGGACTTTTCACCCCAGCCAGACTCTACAGAGGCATCTTTGCAGGAGCACGGTCAGAAGAAGTGAGATCTGGGTAAGGACTCTACCTCATGATTCTACGTGTTCTTGTAAAGTGAGATGTCAGACAAGCGAGTGAAGACAATACTTCAGTTTTATTGTTGTTTAGGCATGGATAGAAACATTAATTCTTTAGCACTCTTGGTTCTTGAGACTTGCCTATAGTGAACTCGGAGCAGAGGAAAGCCCAGCTCCCAGGACCGACGATTTAAAGTGCATAGGAGATCTAGCAGAATCCCAGAAGGCGAGGAGTTGGTTTTCTTCCTTATTCTGTAGCTGTGGAAGTCAAAGGACTTTCTGTCTTCTCCTTTGCCCCGTATACCCCTGACAGTGGTAAGAAAATTTTCAGCCCTTCCCTATGCTTTCCCTTTGGAGGTTTCCCTATCTTTGGAAGTTTCCTCTCTGTAGTTAAAGAACTATTGGTAGTGTTATAAACAGAGACAGGTGGTATTTGCACACTCCTTCACAGGACTCTGTTACAACTTCTCCCGTTTAGAGTCATGCCCACTGAATTTGTTTTTCCCTTTAAAAAATGTGTATCGCTTGGCAGTGTTCTTGCACTAAAAGGAAAAGATATATTTATATATAAAGTAACTTTTTTGTGTGTTCACGTTTTATTTTGGAAAAAGAGGTGTTTAAAAATTTTAGAATTTTTTTAACAAAATTCTAAAAAGAAAAAAAATCACAATATTTACAGAGATAACAGAATGGCTTAGCCATGCAAAACAAATTACTTTGGTTTTTCCCCCATTTTACTTTGGTTTAAATATTGACCAAGATTATAATTTTTTTTCTTTTTGCCAAATAAAACAGTAACAAATTAAAGTTTAGAGGCATATAACAGGATTTCCCTCTAATATTTTATACAGCATAGAGTTTATAGGACATCTTATGTATTTAATCCATGCCAATGCACTACAGGAAGCTTTTATTAAGACATCAGTCACTACTGCCCAGACATTTAACATTTTACAAATTTACAAGTAACAGTGTTTTCTTCCCCCTAAATAATGCAAAAGTGGCAAAATACATTTCCTAACGTCCATCTTTTTCTTTTATTTATTTATTTATTTATTTAATTTTGCCTACCAGTCTATAAAAACTTACTTTTTCCCTGGATATTTTTTAATTGAAACCTGATGTTCTGCTTACTCTACTGTTCCTCTCCATCAAAGCTGCCTTCCAGAAACTAACCTTCCAGATAAACTGAAACTTATATCCCTTAAGTACAACTTTCTTTTGGCCATTCACCCTAAAACCTTTTCTTATCAAGTACCATTCTAAAAATTCCCTCAAGCAAAAAACATGTTTATAAAGTTACAAACTTGAATGTAACTAAAGATACATAGACATTGTTACAATTATATGTACTGTTTGATAAATTAGGTACCAGTTAAAAACACTAAAATTATCTCAAGGTGCATTCAATATCTGTAGCATAGTTAACAAAAACACACAAAAAATATATATATTCTATTTTTGTGGGAAAAAATGCAGCTTTGATATGACCACGTTTTAAAAAAAGGTTCCAATTCTGACTGGTATCTCTTTGAAATGAAGAAAAGGTACAGTACTTTAAGGCAGCGAGTAACATAAAGGAATCAAAATTAATCCAGAATTCCAGTTCCTTATCCTAATGCTAACATGAAAGATGATTGATAATGATCAATAAAACGTGTGTCTTGCTCTAGAAGAAAAGGATTGTTAGCCACTGTCTGTATGTAGGCTAGGAATTTTTCATAGTGTTCCTTGCTCAATACCCAGACTTCTTCAGGGAAACTCTTTATTCCCTTTCTGGCTCGTTTAGCTTTGCATGGTTTTTTAACTGTTCCCTTTCATTAACAATTTAGTTTATTCTTGTCACAGCTGTCACCCTTCTGCTTTACTGTGATTTCAAAGAATGAAAAAGGAGTTTGACATTTTCTTTTAAGACAATCTTACACTCTAGGTACTTGCTACAAACCAGAGGCTTCACTGATAACAACCAGAATTAGACATGTACCTGCTCAAAGGGTGTCATAAAAACAACTGAAATAAAACCATTACACTATACATCAGATTAACAGCAACTCCCAGAACAAAGCCTTACAGTGTATAAAAATAGCTACGTAAAAAATTTACATAAAGGCAAACAAAAAGAAATCTTCAGTGCAGACATTTACAAAAAAATATTTTGAACAGAACACAACATGGTGACCTATTACCATGGCTGTTGCCAAAATTAGTTTGTGGGGTTTTTTTTAGCTTGAGATAATTGTGTCTGAAATCCTTTGAAAACTTGGTAGTATGATCTGCTTAATACTTGAACCATGAATAGCTGTCACTTCTTTGTATATGTTTAAATACAATCCACGTTCATGCTTCAATTGGTCTATATGTATTCTCTGAAAATATGAAAGATAAAGCCAGTTAAACATTTTAAAATATATTAACCATCATAACCACTCACTATCTAACCTTCAAACAGTTACATGAATAGTACTTTCTTCTGCTGTTCAATGACGTGAACACTTTCAGACAAGAGTAGCTGTTGCAATACTTCTCTTGGTAAAAACAGCAAGTATATCTGGTAAGTAATGGATTTTTGTCTATTTAATTTATGTAAATCTACTGATCTGAAGAAATACAGGAGAAAAGACTGCACTAAAGGCACACAGTGTTATTTGAATTCCTGTGTTAAATAAATACACACAGCTAACTTCACCTAATAACACTGCAGAAGGTACCAGGACCAGGAAAAAAATACAAAAGAAGCCCTAAGCAAAAAGATAACAAAGTTTTCCCACAGATTTGCAGTAGGAATGCTGGTTATTTACACTGCAATTTTTTCAAAATCCAAATTTACTTGTTTTCCACTTCTAAATCATTTATAGGATATAATTTTGATAGTCTAAATTCCCTTTTTCAAATTATAAAACAGTGATATTGCTAGTAAAGTGCCAATAGCAATGCTGTGTCCCTTTATGTACTGTATAATTGCTCTAATTCAGTGAATTCTGATTATTTAGTGCAAAACTTCTGGCTTGTACTTTAAAATTTCAGCCAATACTAACACATTGAAATTATTAACGGCAGCTGCATTTGTTTAAATAAGAAACCTTTTTATGTAAATATGAAATATCCTAATTCTACTACATGCTTTAATGGTTAAATACTGCTCCCTCAATAAGGTATCCAATGCTATTTACTTAAGAACCCTGAAAAGTAGGGCTCTCTACGGATTTGCTGTGGAGGAAGTTATGAGGCCGCACCACTGAACGTGTGCTGCTCTCATTTTTAAGAGCAGCTGATGACTAACTGAACAAACCCCTCTATGATTAGCTGGTTTCCAGACTCTTGGACTACCATACATTTCAGATGTCCTAAACTGGCCCTAAGAATGCCCTAAGTCCCTCTTTGGGTACTAAGAGGAGTGGCATATATACATGCAGCAATGGTGTATAAATGAGTGAGCACAGGGTGGTGCTGTTGGTGCTCTGTAGTGCTCCTGAAATTCCCAACAGAAGTTTGGCATCTACTGAATCACTGCTACAGTTTATTTTATACAGATCCCAGGAGGGGAAACTTTCATACCTGTTACTAACATAATATACAGCGCCTCTTTCCAGGATAGTATAAGCATGGAAAATCTAGAGTGAAAAGAATTGTTTCGTTCTAAAGGAAGTTTCATCCCATTTGCACTAAGCATGAACAAAGCTGACCAAGGACCTGGAAACTGTTGCTTTCAGTTAAGGGAACAAGGTTCCTGTAAACATTTCAAGTCTTAACTTGAAACTTTCTAAACTCTACCTAAACACACTCTTCATATATACACATATGCACCCACATATGTATCACATCACATGAATATACAAAATTTTCCTGAGTATGTGCATTAAAACAAAAGCCAAACATTAAGTTATGTCTAAATTTCAGGCTTGTTTTAACATCTCTGCGTGCAACTTTGAATTCTTAACTGGCCAGGAGCTTGAGTCTGTCTGTCCTAATACTACACCACTCAAAGTGACCCCTCTGCCTCACCTCTGGCAGGTAAGCAATAGACTTCAAGCTACCACTGTGATCACCAGAGAGAAATGGTGGACAAAGGGATGTCAAATGCTGCAACACAAAACACTTACCTGGAATGATGACTGACACATTTTGTCTTAAGTTTCAGATTTATGATTGTTTTCCTCTAGTTTTTTGTTTTCTTCTATATTTCCAAGATCTTTGTCTACATGTTTTGATGCTGTCCTATAATGCAAAAAAAGAAGGTAATTTTTGCATGTCTACAAGTGCTTTGTTCCATCCTCACATTAATGATATTGCCTCCTCCCCTTGCAGTGAACAGAAAACTTTGAAGTTCTGTTCTGAGCAGAGCAATAGGTTTGCATATGTCTGTAAAAGGCCAATGGCACCAGATCCCCCACGGGTGTTAGCACCACAGAAGTACTGCAGTAGGGCTGTGTGTTTGTGTTTGAGTTACCTCCTGAGGAACTCAGAATTATCCTGAACTAGAAGACATTTAGTAGGGTTAAACCAGTCATGGAGATCCATGTTTCTTGACAAAGTAATTGTGTAGCTTGTTTCAATAAACAAAAGCTTGCTTTAAGGCGTACTAAAACGTTACAAGTGTGGCTAAGACATCTTGATCAACACAGCAATCTTTTGTGTACTTGTAGTAAATGACTTTCAGAGCCTGCGCCAAGCGGAAGCTCTTAAAATGTGAAGAAATTCATGAAAATTCTGGCAACACTGAAAAAAACCCCACACTCTCGTTTCTAGATCTGTGCTAGCTAAGACTGACAAGCTTTGGGTAAAGATGAGATTGTGCAAATGTTTGAGGGGGGGAAAAAAAAGAGGTATGCTTCATTTAAAATAGCAGGTCTTCCTTAATGCAAGTAGTGGAGATGAATTAATGAGTTAAGTGCTTAGTTTAGCTTAGCACAATAAAACCACTATGCCATTCATTTAATCTGTGAGAAGCCTCACTGTCTGCCAAGGTGAAGGATTCCTGCAGTGCTGCGATAACATTTTCAGGGCCGCAATTTTTAAAATGTAAATGGGCAAATGTGTTTGAGTGGGACAAAGTAAATCCCTTGTGTCAAAGCAGATTATCATATACGCGTTTTCTCTACAGATAATTTGTTTCCCCTACAGGAAAGTAAGGTCTGCTGTGACAGATTCATGCATATGCTCACCCTTGCTTCAGGGTAAAGACCCGCAGTGACGCTGACTTGCAGAATACAATGAAGACACAGGTTAGCAAGAGAGTGTGACATGTCACGCTGACACCATGCAGGTACGCACCTCCCCAAGGGGTGGATCTGAATTTTTGCTGGTGGAGTGTTTCTGTGCACATCCTCCATCTGAGCAGAGGCCGTGAGCAGTGGCTACGCACTGTGAGTGCCCTTGAGCAGCACTGACTGTGCCATCCCTTCCTCTGAAGGGCTCCTGCTGGGGTGCGAATGCAACTAAGCCTCTGGGAGTGCTGCTGAAGTGCTGCTTTCTAGGCTGGGGGGCAGCTCTTGAGGTCAGGGGCCAGGGGAGTATGGGATTTTTGGATCCCAAAGCCCACAGACTATACTGAATGGGACCGTTCTAAAATGGTTTTTGTTTTAGAGGAGGTTATTTCCTAAGTGGCTTTAAGTTTTAATGCTTCAAAACTGCATTTACATTTTACTACTAGTTTGAGAGTGCCTCTATCATTGTGTGACTGACAGGAAGGTGTCAGTGTAGACAATCCACTAAGTGCAAAGATCTGGACGCCTCTTTACTGCAGGCAAATTTAATTTTAAAAGTGCTGAGATAGTATTACAAAGTAACTTGTTCTGCAGTGGTATATTTCTATTATGCAATAACATTCTACTTCTTTCTGGTATTCAAAACCTGAAACACATGATGTGTATTAAAAGGATGTGAGATGAACAGAATTCAGAGCTTTGGTAGAGACTGGCCTTCTGTGATCTTAATAACCTTTCACAAATCTCTTTAATCCTCACAGAAAAGAAACAACCCCTTAAAAAAAAAAAAAGCCTTGAAAATGAAAAAAAGTTTTTAATTTGAATTTAAAAAAAAATGTGTGGTTTAGGCTCAGCACATAATTTGGCTTGTCATGCAGCTAATGAGTCTCTTCCATAAATAAGGCTCACAAAATTGGAGACAACAGGGGAAGAGATGAAAAGTTGAAAAAATCTGGACTCAGGCAATTACCTGAGCTAAAACGACTTAGAGGCAAGAAAGCAGTATCATGCATATCTGTCCTCATGTAACCGCTTCTGCCTGCTCTTGAAAACTGGATAGACTACTGGCATGGCTCAGTGGGATCTTATTTTTTGGCCTCTTATCAAGAATTTTAGAGTGTCCAAAGCAGGCTGAATCTCGTATGACCTGACACTTAACAGCAGAGGGAACTGTAACCAGCATTACTGGTCTTTGATTAGGTTAAAATTATTAAATGATTAAAGCTGGGAGATTCTACAATGGGATCAGGTTTTGAGTTTTAAAGTGCTCTATTTTAGTTCTGCATTCAATGAAACTAAATGTCACCTCTATTTTCCTAAAGCCACAATGGGTGAAAATGGCAAAAAGGGCAAAACTGTGACTTTGAAAAGGGCTGGTGATCCAGAACTCTTTTGGAGTATGTTATAAAACCCTTGCTCAAAATGAGAGCAGCAGCAGTTTTTCATGTCTGACAATGAGATGGATTTTGATTCTCAATGCCTGAGACTGAAATGCAGCTGTTTATTTATGATGGTGCTGTGATCTTGCTGACCCTTTTATGTTTGGTTTCTTTTTTTGTTCCCCAAATACCACTATCGAGGCAGATTCACCACCTTAGCACAAACAATGCTGCTGCCTTTTTTAGTGCTATTTAAATAGTGTCATTAAAAGACACAAGAGAAATTTTGTGCTGAGTTGCAGCAGTGTGATCCACTGGCAGGGCTCTGGAAACGGCAGAGGAACAGCTGACCCTGGCATGGCACCAATCCTCAGGGCTCCACAGACGTGGCTTGGGTTTGTAACAGAAATGTCTCAAAACATGGTTCCCATCACTTCCGGAGGTGATTGAGGCACAGGACGAATGGTCCTTTGCCAGCTTAACACTCAACAACAGTTGTTCCTTACTTTTTGTGCATTAACTCCTGTCAGCTCACTCCATTTGCAACTGAGAAGCAGCTTCCTGACGATATCTGAGTAACTGGGAGATATAGTCTGAATGGACAGGAATATTCCTGAGAATTTGCCAGAAAGGGAAGACAGCCCACTCTGTCCAGGTCTGGAGCACTCACACACTGGAACATTATCTCCAGATGGACAAACAAAGCCCACACCTTTGTGTGCTCTGGCCCTGCTGTTCTGAAAAGTGAGAAGTTGAATGTATGAGTGTGGGTTTTTTTTTCAAATTTTAAAAAAATTAATTTTAAAAACATGAATCATTTAAATTAGGACTCATACTTTATACATGTATCTGTGCTTGCTCTACAGGAAAATAATTATCGTCAGGGAATCCTAATCAAAATCTCTCTGTAAGTAATACCAAAATGAAGATTTTAGTTTCATCTTTGGAGTGTGTGTGCTGAAGGGCTAATATTTTAATTGTTTTTGCTCAGATACATTTTCCATTTCAATTTTTTTGCCTGCTGTATTATAAATACAGACTGCATATAGTTGTCCCAAAAATTGTTGTAGGGTTTTAATTTCTGATTTCTTTTAATCTCACAAGTCTAGGCCTTGCCCTCAACACTATTTAAGGAAGAAAGTAGAAAGTGCTGTTCGTCCTTGTTACCCAACCTATGATAAGGACAGCTCACACATCAGTGTAGTTTTGGGTGCTGAAGCAAGACCCATGAATTTCATTAAAAATTGCACTATTAAAGCTTGCATTCCCTTTCTAAAGGCATGTCAGACTCAACTTCACTGTTACAGAATATTTTCTAGGAGTTAATGTTCTTATACATCCAAATGTGGACTACCTGCAG
Source organism: Formicarius rufipectus (assembly GCA_013399695.1). Taxonomy (NCBI): domain Eukaryota; kingdom Metazoa; phylum Chordata; class Aves; order Passeriformes; family Formicariidae; genus Formicarius; species Formicarius rufipectus. The sequence continues at coordinate 291,784 of VXAU01000683.1, forward strand.
CCTCCTCCTATTTACCCCAATCTTGCCTTGCACTTCCTCCAATTATTTTCAAATCTCCAGTAGTAGGAAAAAAGACATCAATATTAGAAAAACATTCCAGGCACCAAGAAATGAGTGACCATTTTTTAGTTTATGCCACTTTTATAGAAGACTTGTGTCATCTAACTATAATTTCTCTGAAAGGGAACTGCACAAAATTCAATACAAATGAGTCTTGTTCAAAACATACAGCAAGTTTCCGACGTTTGGCCTATTTGTTTGGATTCATACGCTTGTTTTTTATAAAATATCAGAAGCAGGATTAAGTTCTCAGTTTCAGAGACACTACTAACATTTTTCACTACTGTGACCTAAGAATTATTTCAAGAGTCTGGTGCGCTCCGAGTATGAACAATCTTAAGACTGCTGCTGTGGGTCAACTTGCCCTGCTGAAGTTTCCTTCCTGGGATTTTAAACCACTTTAATCTTGTGACTTGAGATATGTGCACCTCCAAACCTCAGGGCCAAAAATGGGGCAAAGGTCCAATGTACATGCAGAACTTCCACAACTAGAGAACAGGGTGCTGAGTGAACTACATCTATTCCAAATCTTTAGTTTCTACTGTACCCTCAGCTTCTTTTGACAAGGTGAATATTTCGTATATAACGGATTTTCTGAAGATGAATATCCTAGAATCACTCAACTGAGGTCTGACACAAAAAACTTAGCAAGATGTTGAAGTGCTAAAATATATTGTGTTCAGTGCAGCTTAGTTTACAACACCCTTTTTGAAAAAAGGAGACATCTGCAGAGAACAAGTGTTCGGCCTTCTGCTCAGATGAAGGAGAAACAAGGCATGCTGGGGTAGGTAGCCTCAACTCTCTATTTAAGAGGAGGTTGCAGGATATGTGGAATACAGATGAGTCCCTGATTTATGGGATAATATTCATACTGAAAAGAATATGTGGCAATAATCAGTTTTTCCATCAAGTGGAGCTGAGGCAGTGAATAACTATACAAGTGATTTATTGTGAACATATTCCAAGGCTACAAGTATAATTCCTACTTTGAGTGGATGACAAGACAATAGAATATTATACAAACCACAACACCAATAACAAAAAAGTAATGTTTTTCTTGCCTCGGCAGACTTGCAAAGTTCTGTGCTGCTGCCTTCTCAGACTTCCCTTTGGCGTCACTTTGGGGACAGAGATTAGGTGAGTTACTGTTCAAGGGTATAAATAACTACAAACTGCTGGCCTGTATGGAGATGGAGGGGTTGTGACCAGACACAGGCTGTGTCTAGAGGTGTAAGGTGCTTTTTGCAAGGTCTAGGCTATAACTTGTAAGGAAAACTTTGTCAGAATAGGAACTGGCACTCTGCTTCCTCTTGCAAGTACGGTGCACAGAAAGCAGGGAGTATAACATTAGATCAACAAATATATCCTGAGAACAGGAGACTGTCAAGGATCATCATCAGTTAAGGGTTTTAGAAGCCAGCAACCATGTACCAAATATGGAGACTATTATTTAACTGTAAAGGTATTTTTGTTCCTAGTGAACCCATCTAATCAATTCCAGCTCTATTTTTTCCTTTAAACTTGAGGACTATAAGTGTTGTCCATTTAGAATATGCTATATATTACCTTTGAGGCAGAAAAAGTTATTTTAATTAATAAACTCATCTTTTGCTATATTTGAGTCCTGTTAGCTCTCCTCACACTACATAATGGTACAAGATATTTTACCTTCTCTGCCCTCCTTATACCCCAAAAAACCAAACCAGTGAATCAGTTTCATGAGTCTACATCAACATATTCAAAAGGGAATGACAAAAAGAAAATTATTCCAGAAATTTTCACAACCGTTAGCAAAGTGTGAAAGGAAGAGCACTATATGTTATTGTTCCTTTTTAATTTTTACCACAAGAAGCATAAGCTTTATAAAAAAACCCATCTATGTATTATATCTGAGTGTGATTCTATGCTTGGGTGATTTGTAACAATTCTGTATTTGAAAACTTCCACAAGCTAACCAGTTATGGCTGAAATCCTTATGTATTATCCAAAAAACCTGAGTATTTTCCAGCAGATGAAGAATTCCTTGTTGTACTTTCACATAAATAAACCCACATTTGTTCATAGTAAAATCCAACTGGTATATTTTAGATCTAATTTGATCTAATTTTAATGAAATATCATAGAAACAACAACTGAAATTTAAGACTGTTTTACACCTGTACTGATCTGTGCATGTTATGCATAACTACCTTAACCTCTCCTAGTAAGAAACAGCTGTAAGGAGCCCTTCAGAACTCAAGCCTGCCCTAAGTTGTCCCTGGAGACCAATGTACAGAGGGGTAAGGCCAAATGACATGTAGTCATGGCCAGCTTCAAAAGAATGGAGAAATAGGGTCACTTCTTGAGATTATCCAATTTATTTTCTGAAGTGAGCCTCTGATAACAAAGACACTTGGAAGCAGGCAGGTCTCACTGGCAAATCCTGTCCGATGTCTAGGATGGCTAAAACACTGACTTGGGACAAGAGCTTCTGTATTTTTCAGCAATACAACCTCTACCTTTACAAATTTTTTCTTCACAGATCTCAAAGTACACATGAACAAAACAATTCAGGATCTCTCCTCCCTGATATGGGTTAGTCTTATTCTGTAAGTTCCTTTTAAAGCACACAATGAATACAGTTCCTAGCACCAGTAAAGCCACACAGACTTCTATGCATGATGTTCCATAATTAAGTAGTAGGTGCTGTGTTTAAATGCAAGAGCCAGCACAGACTTGTCGGTCAGGAAAAACAACCTCATTACAACGATGATCTAGGAAAATCTTAGAACTCTATCTCCAAGAGATGAGTCCTGTTACACATTAGGAAAAGCTGACCAGAGGTACCAAGTTTCCTCTTTCTATTAAATGCACCTACTGTTACAGCTTTTCCCCACTCATGACCACTGTGATGCTGAAGGAAGGAAAACAGGTAAATACACATTTCTGCTTATCGTTATTGTTTTTCAAATTCAGTATGAAGTTTTCCATAAATTCTTACTTTGATTTCTTCACATAGAGCCAGTAGACAACACCTGCAACCAGGGCAACCAGCAGAAGACCAACCACAATTCCCACTATTAGCTTTGCCTGGTCGTTAACCTTTTCGCTGTTGTCATCTGAAACAAAGAAGAGAAGTCAAGAGATGATCTCTGACAAAGTGAAGCGTTACACCATTTCTAAAGAATCTTCATCAGGAACAAGAAAAGGGGTCAGCCAGTCACAATAAAAGAGAAAAAATGTAGGCCTTTTTCTTTAACTGTTGTTTAATCTTTTAAACTTCAAGAAAGTAACATCTCATTCAATTGTGCCACAAGCTATTTCAAATTAAGTCCAGCTCTGAGGGACTGTGGAAATTGTGCAGTGACACTACACAGGTCTTGAATTAAAACAAACAAAAGAAAGGGTTACAGAGATAGAAAACTATACATACCACCTCTGTCCTCTGGCTCATCATATTCTGGGATACTTACTGAAACGAAAAATGTTAAAATTAAAGACAAAACGTATTGGACCTGAACACCACCTTTAATTGCCAATTTACAGCAATGACAGAAACTGAAACTTTATGAAGTGTTTGCCAAACAAGGTAATTAATCTTATCTTTAAACAGACATCTTTCCTTTGTAACTATAATATATCCAGTTGAATAATCTTACTCAAAACCTGTAGTATTGCAATGTATTACCTTTTCACAAACTGTAGCTTCTCATTACCTTTCATCATTGAAATGTGACATCTGATTAAAACGTAGAGCTGTACAACCAGTAATGATTTCTTTTGTGAGTCAAGTCATACCAGTAACAATAAAGTGGAATTTGGGGACTAAAAGATTATGTTGTTTAGTAATAAAGACTTCTCTCTTGTTAATAAAGTATTATTTTGCAATATTTTGTACTACGTTGTAATATTATTTTGTAATATTGTTTGCTTTTGTCAATAGAGATAGCTAGTCAAGAAAGTCACAAAGACTAAGTCACTTTATCTGGAAGGCTATCAATAAATTTTAGGTACTACTTATCCAGAGTGGATTTACAATTGCTTGACTTAAGAAAAAAAAGGTTAAATATCTTAGTATCAACATGATCATGCAGACCTACTCTACATTTTGAGTGTGATGTGTGGGTACTTTAAGAGAAACTATAAGGAAATGATCTTTAGAGGACACTCACTCGCAGAGACATTCATGGAAGTCACAGTCCTTTCTAGTTCATTTTCTGCAATGCAAGTTAAAGTCACATTTTCCTCAGGAGCAATTATAATTTTACTGGAAAATTTCCCATTAACATATTTTGTCTCCTCTGTCTGAAAAGGTAAAAAATGAAGATTAGTATCCTTTAAAAAAGCAGAGAACAATACATTCACTACCTGTATTACACACTGAAAATATTCAGAGGGAAATAACTTCCAGCAAGCATTTCAGTTTTTTTAAAAAACAGCAATAGAAATACTGCATTATTTTATTGAATTTTAATGTGAGTATTTGAAACAAAACACTTTGGCAAGATATGTAATTATACATAGTATAGTGAGTACTGTAAGACCAATGATAAAAAGGCTTTTTTAAAGAAAGCTAACCACAGTCTGTATTTGCTTTTCTTTCAACTATTCAAAAAATATTCCAAGTGACAAAATTCTTACAGAAAACTCCGAACTACTAAGATATCATTTCTTTCCATCCTTCTGGTTTTCATTTATGTCTTTATAAGCAAAAGAATTGTCCTAAGTTTTCCATTTTTTAGCCTTCCAAGTTGTTTCTACCTTAAGCATTATTTTGAAAAGCTACATGTATTTAGTAGCACCTACAGTATTTGTACTGCAATAGTGATGTGTTGTTCCTTAAATTTGCTGTAAATCATTCTTGGACTAATGCAACATCCAGAGAAAATGATTTTCAATCACTTATTAGCTTCAAGACAAATCCTGCCCTATTCCTTCAAGCAAATGGAAACATTTTGACAGCTACACATAATTTCCGTAGGCTTAAAGCAAACCCTATTTGAAAATGAAAATCTGTGGGATTTCATTTGAAAATGAAATCTACAGGAGCACTGTGAATTGTACTTCTTGTCACTGAATGTTTTTATAGAGGCATCACTTATTCTTCCTGCTAAGGCAAAATGTAGCAATGCTTTGCATGGGACCTGGTAATCAACATCAAAATACTTTAGTTTGCTTATTTTCCAGGTACTTTTCCTCCTGTATATGGGTACTTCTTATTTATCCCTCAGAATAAATGCATTATGGTTCTGTTTTCAGTGAGAAACAAGAGGTATAACCATACAAAAACAACTATAAAAATTAGGATAAAAGCTGCAAAGCCCATAAAAAATGATACGGAATGTAATTTCTGACTCATACATGCCACATTTCATTACATTTCACCCATTTAATGCCTACATTTGCTTTCTAATGTAAGTTCTGTAGTTTCACCAGTATTTGCAAATTCTTTGTGCTACGGCAAAATCAGCACATTACCCAGATAAAACAACTAAGTACCTTCACTTAAACAGTGCATATTTCATTTGTAACCTTTCCCTTCCAGTTTTGGCCTGTAGCCAGTGACTCTCCTTTGCCTTCACCTGCTCTATTCAAAAAACCTCTATCATAAAAAAATCATCCATGTAAGACCATGTAGTTACTGCTACCACTTAACCTTCTCTTAGATAAATGAAGAAAACATATTTTCCTCAATCTAACTACCTGAAAAATGTTCCTTGATTTTAATTTGCACTTCCTATGCATTATCTTTTGGTGAATAAAGTAGTAAGAAAGATACTTGCTTTATTTATGATGCTTCCAGTACCGGTAACTGTCCATTGCACTGCTGGTTTGGGGAAACCTTCCACGTGGCAGATAATTGTTTTAGACATTTTATTTGAGTTCGTTTTCTTTGTCATTCTTATTTGAGGTTTTCCTACAAGAACAATATTACAGTCAAACATTTTATTTAAAAAAACCCAATTAATAACTATAACTAGCTGCTTGCTTACCTTCCACAATAAGCTTAAGTGTCTGTCTTTTCCTTAATCCTTCGACCTCCTGTAGAGTAGTTTCACAGATGTAGTTTCCAGCATCTTGATACTGAAGACTTGAAAATGATGGACTTGTCTGCATCCTAGTATTGTCCTGATAAAGTAAGAAGTTAGAAGTGGTAGAGATTAACTGCAAAGACATTAACATCTAAATTACAAATATGACTACTATCAACAGAAGTTTTCACATGCTTTGGTAAATTAGAGCCTTACTTTTAAGATGTTTCCTTATTCCTAACTATATTTCGATATACAGCATGAAAAGTGAAAACTATTGGAGATTTATGTAAGTCAGCTTCCTTCTCCTTGAACAACTTTTCCTTCAAAACAAGGGCATAGATAAGATCAGTTATTAGCTCTGAGCACTTCTAGCAGTTTAGCCAAAACCAGTGGTGGTACAAACTATTTGAAACACAAACAACTCTGTTCTAGGCCAGGCTTATGAGATCGATATATGCTCATAAACAACCACCAGGCATCATTATTTAAAGTTTCCAGCACTGCAGGTTCTTCTATGACAGCCATCTTTGTCACCAGCCACTTAACACCTGGTGTTAACATCTGATTTCTCAACCAGCCCTGCCCTTTTATTATATTTATTGGAAACAAGACCAAGCTTGACTCTGAGAAAAAAAAATGCACCAAAATTCTTCCAAATGGGCTTAACTTCTTTTCTTAGAGGAACCTGATTCTCAAAGGGCCATGTACAAACCACTGCAAAAAAGTTGCGTTTGTGTTCCATTATGCATTGCTTCTATTTGAAAACTGAGCTGATAACTATAGTAACTGATTTTCAGTCATCAATCCGAGTAGCTCATTTTAGCCACATGTGTAAGATCCATTTTAACAATATTCTTTAGAAAGCCCAATGAATGACTTGTTTCCTTCCTTCCACAACACTGAAGTAGCAGCAGTAATATGAAGAGGTGAACACTCAGATGAAGCGTGAAGTAGATGAATTACTGACCTTTATCCAAAACACAGTTGCATTTCTACTAGAAGAAATTGTGCATGACACAGGCAGGGCCTCTCCAATCTGTTTTGTGACTTCTCCACTAGGAGTAAGCTGCAAATCCAAATCTGGCATAGAAAGAACATTTGTCAAAAGTTAATCTCGGAAAGCCTGGCCCATTTCAAAGGCTTACCAAGAAAAGAAAATGTGACTAATTGCACTCATTAAATTCAAGATTTCACTTCTTCAATAAAATCTAAGTCAATTTTACAAGTAAGAGAGATGAGAGAATTATTCTAAAATAGGCATTGCAGAACATTCATATTTTTGCTGTAATTATAGGCTAAAAGGAAAAGCAAAACCTCACTAATCACTAGACAAATGAATACATTTTTTTTCACCTTGCACTGTTGAAAGAATGACAAAGTAGGCCCAAGAAGATGAAGATTCACACAGCAATATGTGCATCTTGAAAGGGGAAGCACAGACTGCTGTGAGGGTAGCTTGCTATGGGCCAGATGGAAATACATCTTCAGGGGAGGACTCATGCAGGTGGGTACAGGTTAACCTAAATAGTAAGTGTGAAAAAAAAGAAGAGGACAAGGGCTAGCTTTCTTTAATCTAATAAACAAGATTTTTATCCTGAGAATCTCAAGGGGATGAAGATGGTCGAAGAGATGGTTCATGAGACATGATACAGACTGAAGGGGTGAGATGTCTGATTTACAGGGCTGATGAGCTGCACATGAGCCTCCTTGATTTGTTTTAATTAATAATATGTTATTTTTGTGTAACTCAAAAGAGTCCAAGTTCTGCCTGACATGCTTAAGTTCCAGGGAAATTGCAGTCAGCAATAGCTGTGTTTGACATAAGCCATGCTGAGAGGCAGTAACAAACACATCAGGAAATGCTGCTCTAGATTCTTCTTAGTATAAGGATTTAGTGAGCTGGTCAGAATTTTTTAATTTAAAAAAAAAAAAAAAAAAAAAAGAAAATCCTACACTGGAAGAAAAGTGCGTTTGCCAAGCTAAATCTGTTTTGCTTCCCCTCTCACAGTGTCCTGCTTGTAAGCCAAGTCGAATGCCTATCACAGATGAATGTGAGCACACACACACGTGCAGTCTCAAATGCACACATGACTTCATCACAAAGACAGTTTGCTGGAAAAGGATTGCAAAGCATCCTTTTGGCTTTTAAGCAGAGTTGATAAAAAAGCTGGAGACAAAAATCACACTTGGTAGAGGAAAGTGAGTTTTCCTTAACAAAACACTGAATTTCACTACTGGCTTCATTCAGTGGTTGCCCTGGGAACACTGATGCAATTAAAGGTAGAACTTCAGGGAACAATGAGGGTTCATCCTGTAGTACTACTCTGCATTATCATCTTTGTTACCAATCTAATGTCCAGTCTGAGAGGTCATAAAAACTGCACTTTCATCTGTGAATGAGTCAAAGATCTTGATGAAGAGATAAAATGGCATCTTGTTTCTACATCTACAGGGATTGCTCCTTCTGTCTCCTGAAATAGTAAATGCAACCAAACTATCTTACTGTGGCTTCCAGGCGACAAAAAAAGAAATAGAAAGACAGGACTCATCCAGTGAGCAGCATATAGATTCCAATGGTGCACAGGATGTCTTTCTTCTTGCTCTGTCACCGTTAAGAACATACTACCAAGGCAGAGGTTTAAGAAAAAAGCTACGTTTTCTTTTTTTCCCCTCAAGCTGTATTTCTTTAACATCTACTTAAACCCTTTGTTCTTTGAAGCAGCATAGCACCTGAAACCCCAGATCACCAAAGACCATGCAGGAGGGATTGCTCTCACATATGCCATAGGAAGCAGAAACTCATGAAATTTCTTGCCTTCATCTCAGGCAAGACTGACACTGAGTCCAAAGCAATCCTTCAGCCCAGTGTTCCTCTAGGGTAGTATGTCTGTCACCTCCAGCCTCTTTTTGTGGTCTAATTGAGACTGCAATCCCTCTCATACAGTGGTCCTGGTTACTACAGAAGTTCAGGAAAATTTACAGTGTGACAAACTGCATAGCTCAGAGCAGTATTTGTAAGGTGATTTATGAGGCAAGTACAGCATTAAGCTACTGTTTAACATAGGATCCCCTGTAGGAACTCTACATGAGCAATTTGATTTGGATTAATATTCTGCCACTTTATCTGTAGGCTTCACAAAGAAATGTGATACAGATACTTTTACCTCTCTACTTATATGGTCCATTAGTAAGTAATCTCTCCTTGGTACAGAAGTACGAGGAGAAAATACTTCTTGCATACAGAGACTGTCAAAATTAAATTGAAAGAAAAACTTTTCTGCAAGACTTTTCTGTACATTCCCCACTTGGCTTTGAATTCTGCAGAAACAAGCTTCTCATCAGGCACCATTTTCAATATATACTAGCTCTTAATGTGGTCTCACTTGAAGCCTTGCATTGATTTCAGTGCTGTCTTTGCATACCAAGTAGCACAGGGAAGAGACGAATAGTGCATTCTGCACGTATTACCACATCATGTGAGAGGTATGGAATTAATGCGGGGAAGACTGAAGCATTCATTTCAGTTTTGAAACGGTGGCACATATAGGACAGACTCTCAGATTTAAAGGAGACTTCTGATGGAATACTGTGCTATAACTGGGAAAACTGTACAGCATTTCCCTGCTGTCTGAACTCCATAAATATACTAGGAAACTTCTCTGAGTATACTGAGAATAGATTCTTCCAAGCAACATTTAAAAGGTGATTTCCCCTGTATTTTCAATGACTTTACTGAAAAAAAGAAACAAGACAAGGCTATAAAAATATCTATAGAGAACACAAATGCTAAATTACTAAACTCCTTAATTTACTGCAAGATTTGCAAAACTATTTCCCCAGAAAACACATTTTAGCAGAAAGGAAAGAATCATAAAGAGGAAGTTCCACAGACCTATCTACTCCATACTGGGTTTTATGTGCAGAAACAATTACAGAATCATAGAATGGTTTGGGCTCAAGGGACCTAAAAGATCATCTATTTCCAACACCCTTGTTATGGGCAGGGACGCATCAACAGTAGATCAAGTTGCTCAAATCCTCACAGCAACAGGTAACAGAAGGGGATTGTCGGCTGAAAGAGTTGCATCTTTACAGCTGAGGGAAGGTACACCTGTCCTCTGCTGTTAGGTCATTTCCTTGTCTCACACAGGGTGTGTTTTAGATCTGATTAAGTTGTTGCAAACAGCTTTTGCCCAGGCCTTTTATATCCTGGCCTCTGCTGGTTTTGCTCATCTAATCCTGAGCAAATTCACTCAAGGAACAGACTAAGCAGAAAATTTACAACACAGTGTAAAAAAATCCAAACCCACACCATAAATCCTGTTCTGTTGACCCCTCTCTTGGGGGTCAAATCATGCCCACTACATGCACTCAGTTCTACTGGACTTTACACTGCAACCTGGCTGCACAAATCCTCCTCTGAGGCACAAGATCTCAAGTTGTCCAGTTTGTCCTTTATATTCTGATACGGTAGAGAATCCTTTGTCCTCTCTCAATTCTCTTCAGAAACAAAGAATTTCGCTAAACATTATAGGTAACTCAGATGCTTTAATGTAAATTTTCAGCTTTCCTCAAGTATAATAATTTATATTCACCTTGGGAATAAAAAAAAAAAAGCTCATTATTCAGCCAGAATATTATCCTACCGAAATATTTGAGGGCTATGACATGATAACATTTTTTCACATCTGCAAGAAGCTTTCCCTACCTAGACACTGAAAGGAACCAGTGCAATTATAAGGCTCAATAAAATCTGTTTGGGGAAAAAACTACTACATTTGAAAGGTAACAAACTACTATAAATAGTTTCCCAAATTTAAAGTAAAATTATTATATTGCCTGTTTTTGTTGTGTTTGTGGTTTTGGGTTAATAAAGAGAAAATAAAAACATCTAAAATGCTGAGACTGAATGTGAAGAAATGAAAAGCACTGAACTCCTAATCAAGGCTTTTCCAGGTCTAACAGTAGAGACAAGAATATTCATCCATATGTGAAAAGGTAAGCAATAAAGCAAAAGAGGGAGAAAAAGTAGGATTTTATAGGCACTAGTAAGTACTATTTGAAGGAGGAAAAAAAATGCTGCAGAAATGCTTTAGACCAGCATATCACAAGACATGAAAATACCTTAAACACAGGGGATGGTCTGGACATTAAGGAATTACAGAACTATTCCAGGCCACTGCACCTCAGTTAGGCAGAGGCTCTATTACAGATAGAAGTGTTTTAGAACAACAAAATGTAACAAAAACCCTATGTGAAGAGAAGCAATAAGGTACTAGAGCGTACCTACGAGTTCTGAGTAGCTGCACTAGCTACCAACACTGGGAAGACTTGTGTCAAGAAAATACATGCTCCTCTGGCACAGTAAAGCTCTCCCAACATGCAGACAAAACAGTGGAGAAAGAAAAACTGCCTTGCTATAAATAACTTGGAGCTGAGGAAGCCATTCTTTACAGTAACTATTTATGAAAGTACAAGAAGACATGCAATCCACTTGGAGTAAAATAAAAGGGCCAGTTATACCAGAGCAAACCACCAGCAAGCTACCTTTGATGTTGGGCATTAAGAGGCAGTAGTACAGGGCTCTTTTCAGATCTTACATATCCAATCCTTGGCAAAGCAACGGGGGGGGTAAGATGACAGTGGATGATCTTATTAAAGGTAAAATATTCATTAAATGGAATAAATATTCATGTACAGCTATATTACTGTCAGGCACATGGTGTGACTCTTGGGAATGGGTCCTGTGAAGGGCTAACTGTTGGACTTGATGATTCTTGTGGGTCCCATCCCACTCAGTGTATTCTATGATACCATGCATGTTCTGTATCTCTTCCAAGAAAAAAAGTTTTCAAAACCAAGTATACAAACATTAAGTTTTGTTTTATGTAAAGTGCAACTACTGCAGAAGCCTTAAAAACTTCATTATCCATCAGATCCTACTGAACCTATCAACTATTAAAGGCATTTATGCCACTGTGAAGACTACAAACCATCCATGCTTTTAGGGGAACCTAGTACCACTAGCCTGAGTCTTATTTCACAGCCTGTGATAATAGAGCAGAGTTTGAAAAAGTTCCTGCTTTTGTTTTCTCACACAAGGAGATTAAAATCAACCAATGTTTCAATCGTTCAACCAGTTCAATGGCTGCGTTTGAAATGCTGCTGATAGTGTGAGTAAATACTCTAGTATCCAGTTATCAAAAATCCACTGAGCTCTGTAGCTCTCACAATTCTGGGAAAAGTAAGAGAAGCAACTTTTCCTCTGTGAGCATAATGACATCCTACATTTCCTTCCCCCACTCCTCACACGTTACACTCATTGAGGTAATGTAAACTTGACTATGAGGACGACCTTCAGTGACATCACTGTGGATCAGTTTGAGTGTTTTTGTACATTCTAAGGCTCAACTGGAGGAAAATAATCTGCTTTGTTCACATGAGTGAAACAAAACTCACCAAAATTCTCGCTGTATGTGACAGTGCAGTAGTATCACATAGTCTACAAAACTTACATAAAGTGAATCTGTATCTAAGCCAATGAATTGAGAGAGTTAAGACTTTCAAAGAGAAATATATTAGAAAAATTAGAAATGACTTGACACTACTTCGAATCAACTGCTTCACTCAATTCTCCTGTAAGTAACTGGACTAATCTACCTAAGTAAAGTAGAGACCATCCAGGAAGGTCAGAGATCAGTCTGCATCTGAACTAGATGTACAAAATGCAATGACTTACAGTGCACAGTGATGATGGTTGAATCCATCATGCTTTTGTCAATCAGAGAGCATTTGTATTCTCCTGTTGCATTTCGCCTGACATCTGTCATTACGTAAGTGTCTGAGCTTCTTATACCTTCTGTTTCTCCCTGCAGATGGAAAACAAAACATTTATTGTATATGGGCCAGCTATTACCAGTAATGTTTGTTTAGGATTTTTTTAATTATATGGATGGTGAAATACTCCAAAATACATATAAACACAGCATTATTGAAGTGTAATTACCTATATATTATATAAAGATTTACTTCTTGCAGGACAACAGTTTTAAAGAAAACCTACAATTAAGAGCTTACTCTTTTAACTGAATGACTAACTCATTTTAAGAGTATATTATAATACACAAATTGAAAGTTTAGCAGAAAGAAACAGTCTACCATGTTGCAGAAATCAAAACAGCAAAACATACTGTGTTTTTAAATCTGATTCCGACATGACATATTCAGTTTAGGAAAAATCATGAACTGAACTATACTGCATGACACATTTTGAACAGCATAAGCAAACCTTAATATATTCACATCATGACACAGAGCCTGTTAAGATATATACACTATCTTATATGCAGTTATCTATAGACACTGGTGTTCTGAATTAGACAGCAAGTGTTGCTCTCTGGCTGTCCAGTTCCCCAGTTTCCCCTCGATTACAACGACAGACAGATCAGCTTTAAAACAAGCACAGAATGATACCCTAATTCCTATCTCTGAATCCAGAAAGAGATTTATAATACTCAGGAGTCTTGCAAAGAAATCACCAATTTTAGCTCTCCTTGAGTAAAGGGCCTAGTATCAGGTACCAGGGAGACAGAAGATAAGACAAACTTGGATGTTAAGCTCACTGACTTCGACAGTGGGGCAAGGAGCGATATCATGCACTTTTACCCTGGCATTTAGTGAGTTCCTAGGATGACTCACCGAATCTAAATGGCCATTCTGACATAAGAGGATTTCAGTTTCTAGTTTCCCTTGCTGTTCTTCAGCAACTCAAACATGCCAGGAGTCCAGAGTAGATGACAATAATGCTCAGAGGGTGATATGCTGGTTTTAAAATACCAAAAGCAAGCACTTCTCCTGGCTTCTCTCAAGATCAGCTCTGCTCCCTACTGCAGTAGGACCAAATAAGGGATATAAAACGGCAGCGAGAAGCAGGACATGGGAAACAGGGCCCAAAGTCTTAGAATATAAAGCCGTATCTGTCTGTGGATTTCACCAACAGTAAGATGATTAATGGTAACAAAGCTTTTAATTTTTCTCAGTCTGTGTCTTATGCACTTGACAGATTTGTTCTCCTGTGGTGTCACACACATTAGTTTTTGTGGTTTATGCCACCAAACAATTAATTAACTGAAGAAATCGCAGAAAGATTCATCTGTGAAAGTCAAAAAAATAGCTGACTTAATTTCCTGTACTTTCACTGCTGGATTTTTATGACAACTGATGAAACTGTTTTCTTCAAGATGTTAAACTTCTGTAATCAAAGCTGTTTATTAAAGCATATAATGATAGGAAATGAAGTCTTGTAATTCTTGGTAGGGCTGAACTTCTGAAAAATTCAGGTGGGCTGTGGGGAGAGGCTTTATTTCAAAAATACTTTGCCAGTTGAGGTGAGGCATTCTGAGAGTCGATATAATGGCCGATGTCACTCGTCAGTGTTTGTCGCATTGAATTCCTTCCTTCATTTGTTATAAAATCACGTATACACTGACATGGAGCAATGTCTGTAGGAAGGGATGATACAGAATATTTCACTATGCAGTGACAGCAAGGCAGGACTTACTGGAATGTAAAACAGGAACTCCTGTGGAGGAGGGTTGCCATTTCCTGAGCACTTCAGAGTGATGTTATCGCCTTCTTTAATGGTACTACTTTGTGACAGCACTTGAATAGTCACCTTCTCTGTTGGATCTGTGAAAATAATGTACACATTTAATAGCTTCTGCATAATCCACACAGCAACACTATGCATATGATATTCATGGCTGGAGAGAACGCAATTTTATCATCCTGCAGGTGAAGATATTCGCATGTGTAGATCTTTTAATAAAACAACTGGAAGTTAATCTATGTTTTTGCTGATTAAATGCAAAGAAATCATATGACATAAAATTGATTCTTCTTCACCAAAATACCTGTAACTGAAACAGCAGTGATTACAACCATGTCACATGCTTACAAGCAAAAGAAACTCTGATTAGGATGAACCATTTCATGGTGTGATTTCATTATGAGGGATTAACTTGTCCTCCATGAAGTTCCCCATTTGGGGGACTGCAGCAATCAGAAAAACAAGCTAAGCTCTCAACGCCCTGTATTAGCACTAGATAATAGCCTTCTGGCATTAAAAAGAAAGAAATACGAACTCAGCAGCCATGTTCAGCCTATTCTATATGCTGATCACTACAGGCTTTCAGAAAGATGAATTTGGTGAACATAATAGGACCCTTAACATAGTCAACAGAACAGTAAATGTAACATACTTCTGTCATGTTCAGTGAAGTTGAACTATAACTTACATTTTACTTTTGTAATTTTTTTGGAGGCAAAAATGGCATATTCTTTAACAGATGCTATTCTTTCTAAGTACAGGCCTAAATATAATTTCTCATAAACAAAGTAAGGTCAACAAAATTAAAGAAAACAATATGGGTAGATAACTCTCACTGTTTCAATTTTAAAGTATAAATAAAATTCTATCAAAGATGCCAGTCTTACATTAAGATCCAATACAGTGCACCTTATTAGACACTAAAAAACAACATCTACACAGCAGAGAAACTCTTGCCTGACAGGTGATTTTGTGTGTTTAGTGAAGCGTGTGCTCTACAGCCCTCCCAACCCTTAAGGCATTTATCATGTCTGTCTTCTGCTATGCGATTTCTCAATAACAGGAGCATTCTATTGTGGCCTCTGTGACTGAGAGCACTAACAGAGCACACCATCTCACTCCTCCTCATGAGGAGGAGGGGTACTGGCTTTCCACGAGGTACATCTTCCCTTCTTCAAATGCAACAGCCTCGGCTCCCTTCCACACCCAAACAAGCTTCCACCCCAGCACCTTCAGGGCTGAAGCACAACTTTGCCTGCTTAGAAAAGAGAAGTCGAGCATTGGTATGGTATAAAATAGAACAGATGCAACAAAATAGCTAGCCAGGAATGACATGCATGCCTCTTGGTGGCTGCTGGACCAAAAACCTCAGTTTCAGGGGCAGCTATAAAATTTGTCTTTTCTGTCAAGTTTACATTAAGGTAACCAAATGTGAAAATGTTACCATAAAGTATGTCTAGATACGTTGTGGAATTGCTTAGGCTTGTCTCAAGGGAGGAATTATAATGAGTAAGACTTCATAAGACTTTAATTTGCAATAGGTTTTCCCACAGACGTGAACAGCACTGGATTAAAAATGGACATAGTTAAACAACAGTGACATTCTTGCAAATCACCAGTCTCTTCTGCAGGAATATATTACACTTCTACCTACTACAATCAACCAGAAACAATTTTTTAATTTAGTTCTCTAAACTGTAAACACCAATGCTGGAAGCTCTAATCTGTTATGGAAAGCAGTTTATCCACAAGATACACACTTAACAACAGGGCATGACTGGAAAGTCTGCCTAACAAACATTATTTTTTTACACTGATTAATGATGAGCATAACCCAACATACCTGAAGCCCAGATAATTAGATATCTGAGATACTAATCTGTCTAGCTCCAAAAGCTTACTTGTAGTACTCATGTTACTTCTGGTAGCTTTCTTGCTGCAGCTGCAAACCAGAGCTGGTAACCGCTGCTATCCAAGCTAAACTATCCTATTCCAAGTAGCAGGCAATTCAGCAGGAGCTAATTCACCCTTCTGCTCATACTAGCTTACAGTCGCTGGCTGCTTCCAGGATATCAACTAGCTATTAAACACCTGAGTAATAAAGAATGTGCTAACACAAACTTAAACACAGAATAAAATCCCAAACCAAATAGTAAAACATTGCTTAGATCTTGACTGGGTAGGTATATCTTTAAGAAAATCTTGTGTAGGCGTAGCTGTAAGCATGCCCTCCTCATTTCTTTAGGATAAATGGGGAAGTTGCAAGGAGCGAACAGAAGGTCTTTATGATTATTTCTACTTGGAGATGCAGAACATGATAGTTTTGACAGTCAATCTAAAAAACAAAGGCTGAAGGGCTTCCATTTCTGAAGAGTTGGAGCCTGCTAATTTTTTTTCCATCTGCATTATATTTGACTCATTGAAAAAAAACCAAAAAAACCACATTTATTGAGAAAGAAACTAATTAGGATCATGAACTAAATTAAAAATCAAAACCAAATTAGACATGTCATTATCATCAACTAACAGTAGTCACAAAATTCATCTGTTGAAGCTTGGACATCTATTAACGAAGAATTTCATGAATTTATTTGAAGATGCATTTAAGTAGAGTAAAGAACTGAAGTTACAGCTGATGAAAATACTCAGAAAATTGGGTAAGCCCATCCTCTAAAGCTAAAGTTCATATCTGACACCTCTTCACTACTGAAGGGTGTGCCTGCCTCCTGCTATTCGCTAATTAGCAGCACACTGGATGAAATAATTAAATTGTGTGCTACTAGATCAGGATTTGGAGAGCTAGTCTAGCAAACATTAAATCTTTAATGCAGAGGGCACATTAGACATGGCCAGTGACTATCCTACAGCCATGAAATCTTCTTTTCCCTTTGTACTGGGCAGCTCTTACTTGCAAGTGCAGGTAGAACAGGCATCACAGAAATCTGCAAGAGCCTTCCTCTCAGCAGGTGAAGTAGCCTAGTGTATGAGAGCAGTGGGAAATTGAGGAAAGCACAGCATCTCTTGGCAAGTAACAGCAATAAATGCTTTCTGGGCATTACAGTTCTTTCTTGTGAATATCTGCCTTAGACAGCAGGACTTATTAATGGACTCCATAGATGACCAAAAAAAAAAAAAAAAAAAAAAAAAAAAAAAAGGCATAGTGAAATTTAGTACCTAACTTTATAGCAAAACCAGAAAAATAAGAAATTTCTCTAGTTTTAAAATGATGAAATGGGTGTCTGAAAGCTTGAAATGTCTGTGATATTTCCATGGGTAACAATTGCTGTCCCAGAGGTTTTCTTCTCCATTAGTTCTGTTGGTTGCCATTCTGGAGAAACAGCTGGTGAAAAGACAGCCTTAATTTACTGTCATTTCCAGATGAAACCAAAGAGCAGCAGCTCCAAGGTTTGGTTTTATTTGACCAAACTCAAAATTGATGCCCTACTCTGCAGCTCAACAGTCATTACATGTACAGGAGAAGCAACCGTGAAGAATATACCGTGCCACTTCCAACCTTTGGCTTTCATTTTCAAGTCAATGAGCACACATGCTACCTTGAGAAATCCAGTGCCTTACGTATTTTCTTTGTATTCAAATGGATTACAAAGTTGTCCTACAATGTATAAGACTCTATTAGATGCAGGACTGTATACTTAAACCCTATCATTCCCAAAACAAGGACTTTTATAAGATTTTATTAGCTGAAGCATGCAGAGAGGTAATACTTGACTGAACATATTGCGTGTCTCCTCTCACTCTACATCCTGCTATGACCTGTTGCCTTCTATACTCCTTCAGAAGTGCCATTTTACAAGACTTTCAAAAGCTTTTTCCCTCGGTTTCTAAGTGCTGCCACTGCTTCTGACCTTTCCTTGACAAGGATCTGTTTTGTTTATTCAAAAGAGCATTACAATGTTCACATCCATCAGTAGCACAGTAAGATAGTTGCTTTAGAACTCAGTCCTGTTAGAAGCAATTACTTACTATTGAATTCTCTACTTAAAAGTTTACCATTATTCAAATTATGCATTTTAAATGTAAAAATCAGCATCTTACAGGTGTAGAGAAGCATTTTTGTGCAAGGTACTGCTAGCATTAACTGTTTGGGTCTGCCTCTGCAAAGATGAAAGACATCTGAATTTACTAAGAACTGTATTGTGTATTTATTGACTATTTCAGGGGTCACAGAGAGTCACTTCAATCAATCAGTATAACTTAAGAGTTCTCAAAAGCTCATTTCACTGTATCTTTTTATGATTATCCCTTGTCAATGAAATTTTGATATTCAGTATTTCACTTTTAAGGAAAAAGAAATCTCAGGTAAATCTGAAGATAATAAAAATTACACAGACCATGTACTAAGACCGTTTTGATGCAAATAACTTTGAAGAACCTATCTCAACAGCCAAGCAGCCGTGTCTGTGTGATTTTGGAAACTTTGATTTTGCTTTCCTCCAGCCCGAGGTAGACTTTGTACGGCAAGAGATGCTTTTTAGTAACTTACAGTGAACATCAAAGACAATTGGTTCAGACTGTATAGTTTTCTGGCCAGATGGTCCATAATAAGTCACAATGCAAGAAAACTTGGCATCTGCATCTTCCTTTGTTGGCATGTACTGAAGAGACGATGTCATGGTGAAGAGTCCAGTTGATTTGTCCACAATCTTTTGCACATCTATAACCACAACTGAAAAGGGAATAATGTTTAGTGTTAGACAGATGGAATCTGCAACCTTTTTCCTGTATTTTGTTGCCTGCTCTGTATTTGTGATCAAGCTGATAACATGGGAGCAACATGACACTGTCACCCAGGAGACTGCACAAAGTTTTCCTCTAGTACTGCCACTGATTTGTACAACAAATGTTCTATCAACAATACACTCCTAATATGCTAAACATTTAAAATCAAATCCAAATAAAAAACTAACTGCAAACTGTTGCTTTTTTTTTTTTAAATAAAAATTTCAGCTTAATTTGTAAGACAGAAAGAAGGTGTAAAAAATGACGGCAAAAAAATTCAGGATCATATTTATATCTTAATTTTTAAGCTTTCTCTAATCTGTGCAAGACAAAATCTTGTGGTTTGATCAGTCTGTCAAAATCAAAGTTGAAAAGAAGGAAAAAAAGTTGTTCTTAAATATCCGGTAAAATAAATACCTGCATAAAATGAAGATCTACATGGTCCAAAACACAATATTAGACAGGTGTGAAATTGAGTCAGTTAATACCTTATAAGAAGTTGGAAATTACATACAGGTTTCTACTAGTTACATAGGCTCAAGAATAGCTTTGCATTAGTATTAACAAAGATAACCCTCCTCCCCATGACATGTTTTTAAAACTGTAACTGAGAGATTATGTAGCGTAGATTGGGTACTCTGAAAGGCCTGGAAGTTTCCTTCCAGCTACATTTTTCCATATGAGCAGTTTTCCTCAAAGGAAGAATACATTACAGTAAAGCAGAGCATCTCTTGTAAGCACAGTTCTTCATGCATACACCCGTCTGTGGATTCAGAGACACTGGCCATTACCGAGACGTACCATCTTCCACGGGCTGCAGAATCCTCCCGTTTTTGTACCATGTAACATTGCCTTCGGGATAACTGTCTCTGGAAACGCACTCACCAAGCTGCAAAACAGACAGGAATTAGTTGCTGTTCTTCTCCACTAGGTTTTGACATAATTCTATTTTTACTTCTGCTGCTTTGGGTAAAAAAATTTCTAAAAAGTTCAAATGCTTAACCTCAACCACTTTTTTTAAATAGGACAAATCCAATCAGTGAGGCTTAGGGACAATTTGGAAGAAGGTGGTGGGTCTGAGATCAGGATGGCCTGTTTGCAGAATCAGGGTAACGACAGTAGTGGTGAGGAAACTGCTCTGTGTTCAACCTGGCTATGGACTATGATCTTTCAAAGACAAGTGTATGTGCATACACACACCCCCTCTCTGAGCCATCATCTCTCTCTGGACTGTAAGGAGACTTCAGGCAGCCATCAGGAACATAACTTTGAAGGAGAATGCTGCTCTTACCATTTGTAGCTTCTCTGTTTCTAAGAGGTCTGCTTGATGTAAGATTTCTGGTTGAGAGGGTTGTTCTAAAACATAAATGGGATAAAAGTACTGGTGAAGGGAGAACAAACAGCTGTTTGCAAAATGCAAAATTACTGACAGATATGTGGACTTTGAGACTAAACAGAATAATCTGGCCTGATACAGTCTTACCTATGTTTTTCCATTAAAAGAAGAAAAAGTGACATACATCTATTTCAGTAATAGCAAATGGGTTTAAAAGAAGAAACTACTTCCTTAAAATGTTTAATCTCTTCCATAATGAATTCCATGTATTCTGACTATACATATTTTAGCCAGACTAGTTCACCACCCAGAAGGAGAGAACCTGATCCTATCTTATCAATTTACATGACATACGTGCTGGAGAAGGAGCCAGTGGTACAGAAACTATAGCAACAAAAAACCAGCTTTTCTGCAGATACTACCATAACTGAGCTGTCACATTATAAAGAAACAAATTCAACCCAATCCTTCTTCTAATGTTTATTTTTTTCTAACTAGGATTATTATGTTCAAGAAGTTCAGATGATGAGAGAGAAGTGTAATTATTTTAACAGATTTTGGGTTAGTTATGATTCTTAAAAAAAACCCCAACTTTTTCTTCAGTGCCAGTATGTCTTCTTATTTACTTTTATTATGGTAGATGGACCTCTTAGCTTGCCAAAGTGGAGGATCTATCAGTGTTTCCATCATAAAAGACTACTTTCTAGAGACTATATAACTTGTCTGTTAAAATAGTTTGGCCTGAAGCCTGGAATTTTTATCTCCAAAAGAGACAGTTTTCCCCACAATTTCAAAAGAAGAGTGGAAGAGAAAAAAAATAAATCAATGCTTATACTGTTGAAGAAAGCCTCTACATCCTAGTTATACTGCTTAAATAAGCATACTTTTAACAGACTGAAACATTCTTACACTTGTCAGCTTACAGAACCCTTTTCCCCTGTCAAGCTCTGTATGAAATGCTATGTCAGTAATCCCAGCCCAAAGTGAACTTCACCACTGCCTTGCCCAAATCTCTACACACACTAATGAAGTTACTACTGTGCAGGCATACTGTTCCTGCTGTCACAGAGATAGCAAGCCTGTATGTTTTCACAATAATCCATTTTCTTTTTGTGCGTATACATTCTGTGTGCACACAAATGCACAGATATTCTTCACTTGGGTAACTACACCAGGGCAGAACAGAAACAGCTGAAAAGGGAAATGAAAGGTAATAGAAGCAGCTATTCATCTGACACTTTAAAACGACTTGGCTTGTGGCAAAAAGACCCCCAAACCAAACAAAATAAGCAAAGCTATGTACTAAACCCATCAGATTTTTTTTTCAAAGGGCTAATAAAGACTGTTCTTAAAGATTTATATGTACGTTTATTTCTCTTTTCTGTAAGAATCTGTCAATAACAAAACATTTTTCTGTCAAGTCAAGTAAATGTGGTTTTACAAGACGATTAGGAGGCCTTCTGGTTCAGATTTTCGAGTCTCATTAACAACAGGCACAGTTGGCTGCCTGTCACAGTCACCAGATGATCAAGCCACAACACCTTCCCCCACCTCAGCCTTTCATCTCTCATCTCCCCCAGCACTTCTTTGAGAAGACCCTCTTTTGGGTGCTTCAGACGCCCCTGCCCCGCAATGATCCTGCAAAGGGAAATGGAGAACCCCTTGCTCCGTGGCCACTATGTGGGGCTCTCCTTGTTTTGAGTGCTCTGGTAACTGAGTGGATGCTCCAGCTGAGAGGCCACCACCTGCTCTCCGAGAGGAAACATCTGCTGCCAGATCCCCACAGCCACTGCACGTGCACCAAGGTAATTCACTACGAAAGACTCATTTGGCACTTACTACCTCAGCATCTGAACTGAGGGAAAAAATTTAAACTTGGCAGCAGCAGAGCCCACTTTGGTGGGTTTGCAACTTCAGCACACTGCTTATCTCTTGGCTTAAGAGCTTGCCAGAGTACTTTGCAACTCTATATAGGTCTTATAATAGAGGGGGAAAAACGAGTTCACTGCCTGTAAAAGCCAAGCATCGGTGCAGCAGGACAGCAACTCCTCTGGGCTGCTTTGCTTTGGAAACCAGCTGTTTAATTCCAGAAAAAAAGAGGATGACAGGATCCATCTGGAAAGCTGGTAGTGCTTGTTTGAGTAGTCCAGTGAGTGAAACTAGCAGGTGGTACCTGCACAATGAGCCATTTCAGCTCGTTAGTTCTGAGTTAATCAGGTAGCACAGCTGAGGACATAACAAGCTACAGCAAAACCCAGCATCAGTCATGACTTCTGGGATGCAGCTGAGTTTCAGGTGCAGAAGATTCTGCTTTATGAGGGTCACACTGCTGCAGGCTAGCTCTGTACCTGTGGTTCAATGAGTTAGAAACTCCACTGGTAAAATAAATTAAGCTTGCCAGCTACTCTTAACTCTTTCACAATTAAACCAACCAAGCAAGCAACAAACCCCCAAAATTTAAAAACCAGACTTAAGGAAATTAAAAGCAAAGGAAGGTTAAGAGAACCACAAATATAAAGTTGTGAACTCAAAATGAAAAAATGCAAAGGTAATTTTTCTTGCAGCACTACACTGGCCATATTACACGCGTGGTATCCTCACTTATCTAACTTAGTAAATAGAAGCTCCCTCTATTAGTATTAATGCATACAATAAACCAGACAAGCTGTGCTCCATGGCTGAGTTAACATTGTGTTAATACTTAGTACAGTACACAGTAATTCAAGCACTTAGCATTTCATTTCACCATATAACACTGTCTCATCTGCATCTTTACTACTGTGCAATAAGTAAACATGATAATTCTTTATCATTTCCTTTGAAGTGCTGTGCTTACTATGTGTGCTCTGAGCTCACTTCTCTGTCATTAATTCGATTGTTCTTGCAGTCAAATTGAAAGTGAAACGAGGGAAAGGAATTATTGTTGGCTCCTAATCTTGCTTCAAACTCATTTATGCCACTGACAGACTTCTGCCTAGACACCACTGATGACTCCCTGACAGAAGCATAAGGCTGCTTTCTAAATCACGAATTTGTGTTTTTCAAGTAGTGTGTGTGTCATTTGAAACTGCCTAGCCCTGCAGTCAGTATGTTCCCAATACAGATACTTACTTTGATTGCGTAAATCTGCATCTGAAGAGTAACAAAGGCCCCAAAAAGCCATATAAAAACATGAGGCTAAGGAAGATAAGAGACTGCAGCCACAGCCCTGTGTCCCTAAAAAAGCCATAATGGACACCTCCACAGGCTGAATCAGGGTTTGACAGATTACATTTCTGCTCTGAATCAGCACCAGGAAGAGGCCAGGCTTGTCCGTGCTGCTGTGGCAGCTCCAAGCAGGGCTGTGCCTGGGTTTGTGCTGCGCCCCAGCCTCGCAGTGGGGCTGTGGGGACACCAAACACCCACAAACCCCACCGTGCTCCAAGGGAGAGCTGCAGACTGGTCTTCCTCCTGGTTGTGCAGCAGGGGACAGAACAAGCATTTGGGGCTAGCAGCTCGTTTTCCAGTCTCTTGCTCTCTCCCTCGCAGTTCACAGTAGCTGCTCAGAGCTTCTTTGAACCTCTACCCTGAATTAATCCCACAGACCGCACACAGTTAATGTTTCCCTCCTGCAGAAAAATTTGCTCGGAGAACAAATGGAAAATAATCAATGCTAATTTTACATTTTTCATTTCCAAGGCCAAATGACATCACGTAAGTGAGTCATTATCAAAGCCTAAAATTCTCTTTGAGCCAGCACTTATCATGAATAAACGGCAAGTGCAGGCAGTCCTGTTACATAAATGCCACCAGTAGATTATACTTTTGAAAGCTGCAGAAATGTGCTAGTCTTAGTAATTTACTCAGCCAGACTTACTTTCTTGCCTTTTATCTTTGTCTTAAACAAAAGTTTCTGTAATTTATGATTCAGATGCTGATGAATGTTAGTGGTAGTAACAACTAGATTTACTTACTGAAAACTTTGACTATCGTCGGCTCTTCAGAAACATCATCTTCTGTAACTAACATACATACAAATCTCTTTTCATCACTGATTCTTGCATTCTTGATGGATAACGTATAGTTTTCTGAGAGACTCAACCTGTCTTTGTAGTCTGGTACATCATCATACTGTACATTTTTTTTTGTTGATGACCTGAAGGCAATAAATACTGGAGATCCATTTGGCATTTCCTATAATAAAAGGAGAAACACCTCTATTTTGCATAAACACTCATTTAAAAGTTCCTGAAGATTTGCA
Source organism: Formicarius rufipectus (assembly GCA_013399695.1). Classification (NCBI taxonomy): domain Eukaryota; kingdom Metazoa; phylum Chordata; class Aves; order Passeriformes; family Formicariidae; genus Formicarius; species Formicarius rufipectus. Next base: position 316,782 of record VXAU01000683.1, read on the forward strand.
ATTCGTACAAATCCATAACGTTAAAAAAAAAAAAAAAGGAAACTGTATCAAATGGCTTTTTTCTTGATTAATTTCTGCTGTACACAGAAGAAACTAAGTGTAATATGAGATATCGTTTAAGCCTACCATGGCACACATTGAGAATATCTTTAATAGAAATAATTTCAATCCTTTGGCTCAATCTCAGCATAGCAAAGGGCTTTCTCTGATAAAGGTTGGTGTTTTTGGCACCACTTGCCTCTGTCTGTATGAAGAAGTATTTGAAATAGAAGCATGTGTGAGCTAGGCTCAAAAGCTACAGTTTCCTTTTTTTTCATTATTGTTTTACATTTTCATATTGTTTGTCTGGGATATTCAGACACTATTTCAAATGCAGGATTTAATCAGGCATCACTGTCTATTTTATTCTAAATTTGTATTTAGCCTTTTTTCCATATTGTTTCTAAAAGACCCAAAAGCCTGTAGCATGCGACCATACGTACAATCAAATACTGTTATTTCGCATGTCAGTATAATCTGCAAAGTATCATTTTCTATACATCCTCCCTATATTACTCAGTATGCAGCTGTAATCATAAGAAGGAATGCAGAGTTGACAGCCTTGCACAAAACTCCCATATAAAAAATTTATTTTATGAGGGACAAAGCTACAGAGGCAGTTCTAGGGGATCAGATTCCTTTCTCCTTACACAAACACATGAGCAGACCGGGCAGGGACACTGTCTGCCTTTATTTAAAGCGAGGTGAAATGCTGACTCTGTCTTTATGTTCAGTATTGTGCTGGGGGCTGGAAAAGGTTTTCACTCCCTTCTATCTCTTATACCTTGCAGCTCTGATGTTAGCAGCATTCCCAGCACAATACCTCAGTTTGACTGCAGAGCCCACAAAAGCATGACGATGCTGTGAGAAGATATGAGTGGTGTCAGAGCTGGGCAGAGAACAGGAGGCATCAGCTAGTTGTAAAGTTTAAATTCTCTTACAGTCTTTTTCCCTTTCCCGCTTTTAACTCTTGGATTTGTCTAGATATGTCACACAGGAAAGAAAACATTGCCTTGACTCAATACACAGAAAGTTGGCTGTCAAGTACACATGAGCTCTTGACTCCAGAGGTACCCAGTGACAGCACATCCAGGCAGACACTGAAGTCAGCAACAACCTGCTCCTGCCCTGGTTCAAGTCTCCCAGTGCTCCCACCAGGAACTCAAACTGCTCCTCTCAAGGCAGAAGAGCAGAAAATAGAGTTTCCCATTCTTCATATGAAATAATCATCTGACCAAAAAAAGTCTTCATCCAACCCTCCTTTCCCTCCCAAAACAAGTGTTGCCATGCTGTGAGAACAGGTATCACTCTTGCTTGGTTGTGTAGGCTGTGTCGGCAATTTCATACAATAGCAACATAGGCTTTTTTGTGTGTTAGGTTCTGTGTCCCCTTCCATTTAGAAGAAGCTGTAATATCTCCATTTGCTGCTTGTTACTTGTCCAACATAGGCAATCCAAATGCAATGGAAAGAGACAATGCATTTCTTTTTCTCAGAATATCTTTGCTTCTTCATAGGGATGGACTTGTATCTTCCCCAAAAATGACAGCAGACCAAAAAAGATATTGCAAAATGTAGGCACTCCATCTTCTGAATGCTCATATGAAACAGCTTTACTGTCCCTTTTTGGGAAAACATTCTCTACAGACTTCTGACTTCATTTCCCAAACGTGTTTGCAGGAAAAGAACTATTGAGCGGATGGAGGGGCTGCAAAAACTGCAATGTGAAGGTATAAAGCAACTGGCCAGAGGGGAATAGGGCCCAGACTCCAGTGGCAGATCATTCTGCTGTAAAATGGGCTGGTGGATGCCATTTGCAAAGAAAGAGAGAGAAAGAGAACTATGTAATTTTAAATCTGCTGTCGAACTAGAAATCATCTAGTACTGCAGGTACCATTTGTTTTGAGCACAAGAGGAGATTCAGATTAATTTCACAGAAGCAGGAAAAGCAGTTGTCACAACGTCAGTCTGAGAAGCAAAAGTGTTTTGGTATTCCAGTGTTTTTATCCTTCCATATGCTTTCAGGCCTCATTTGACTTTGATACGATGATTCTCCTTTCGACCTGGGGTACTGATCACGTGCAGGGGAAGCTCATCCTGTGGTGTTCCTGCTGCAGGCTGAGCGACACACCAAGATAGTGTTTTTGCCTCTGTTCTCTGCCAGAAACGGCGGAGTGAAACCACCAGTGATTCTACGGAGGTGAGCTCTGCTCTCTTCTTCGCTGTGCACTGAACACAATGAAGCATGAAACAGTTCTGAGTGACTGTCAGATCAACCAAATCCGGGGACAGTGCTCTCCCAGGGATGAAGCACACTCTGCTTCAGGCAGCCTACTTCAAAAGTATTTAAACGTACACCAATGGCTCTGTCAAGCGAGCGAGACACCACTGGGTAACATGCCAGAGCTCTAACACAGGTTGGCAGAGAACTCTTGAATAATTATTCCTCTTGAACAATGAGATTAATTCCTCAAACCTCTAATCTGTGCTTGGCAGAAATTAGACAGTTTGGAATCTTGAAGTCTAACAAACACAGGAATAGATACCTTCATATCTGAGGCATAAATGCTATCATTTGGAATCTTGTGATCTCACACACATACAAAAGTTATACACGCCATCTTATAACAGCTCTAATAAATATAAAGATAAGGTATACTTACATATTTCCACTTTCCAAACATAAGACCTTCTGGTACTTCTAGAGGACAAGGCATTATTATAGTATCTCCATATACTGCATTTACTGTGTACAATCCCAGAGCTAGAGGAGAAACAGAAAGAGAGGAAACAATTTTAAGTGTCTTCCTGAATTCCCATATGCTAACTAATCTTTGGTTCACACCAATTAAAAAAGCAGCACGACCTTCTTTGCAAATGGTTATTTTCCAACATGTAGGATTTATCCTCAAACCTCTAACAAAACAGGATTCCTGTCACTAAATATGAGAAGTAAACATTACAACCTTTTCAGACCCATGTTTCCTGCTGCAGTCAGTGGGAACCAAGTGGATTTCCAAATAAGATTTCACCCACTCTCTCATGAATACATACACCACAGTCACTATCCACAGCTATCGTCTCAAACTTAAAACTAGAAAAAGAGAAGTCCCTAAACCATGATTTTCTTCATCTGAAAAACCAGACATACCTGCCTGGAAAAGTTACATTGCAATGCAGTATAATGAGGAGGCCAGCAGAGAAGTGATAATCTGACTGCTGTACTACATTAAAAACATAGAATAAGGAAGAAAAAAAAGAGAATGGTGATATTAAAATGTTGTGTTCCCTAATACCTGGGGGAAAAAAAACCTTAGTCTGCACATTTAGATTTTGGAAAAATAAAGTGAAATGTTTCTATGAATTATTTAAGAACAGTTATTTTGGAAACCTCAGCATAATGTTATTGTGCTAATGCATATAAATTTTCAGAATAAAACTGACACACTTATTTTCCTTGTCCAAAACACGTGAATTGAACAAAAACAACAGACTTTGAAGTGATGAAATGTTAGAACGCAAGAAAGTTTAAAGATAAATATGTTATAACTTGGTGCATTTGCTTCAGTGGAACTTTGCATCATTTCTATTTCCTGCAGTTGCCTCCTGCTCACTGCTCCTTACACTGGAGGGAGGCTTTGCCTCTGGTGCTTGCCCAGTGTCACAGAGTGTGCTGGCTGCGTGCTCTCCCTGCACATCTGTGACCTGGTCACCGTCCTCTGCCCAGACACTCGGGATCTCCCCCTTCGCTCTCCATTTCCAACCGTAGCTCTGAAATCAAGAGCTTGCTGCCAAAGAAATCCTATTTAAGAAAGATCAGGATGATGCTGGTGATTTCTGAGGTGAAACAACCAGTCTTTCTAGAAAACACTGATTTTTCTGGATTAAGCCCTTCTTCCTACAAATGGAAAAAGAAACCTGTTCCCATGTGCTGCCAAGGACCTGAGCCACACACCCTTTTGCTTTTCCCAAGTCTGGAGGCAGCTGCTGGAAGACCTGACAATTTTACCGAGGGCATATAGGCACCCTATAGGGAGATTTTCCACAGGATTTTTTTGTTTATTTTAAACAAAATAATGTCTTTTCAAGGAGACAAACACTGAATTACTTGCCTGGTATTTACCCTAGAAAGAATCCAGAGCATTTTTCTTGGGTGAAGACTACAGCGCTCACTGTTAGCATCAGCCTGTATTTATCATTTGTATCACAGTGACAAATGAGGCTGTGGCTTGTGCTGTGTGGTATTGCATAAAGAAATAGTATTCCAAAATCCTTCCTCAGAGATGCTACAACCCGGATGGCATCACATGGTTAAGGCAGAAAAGCAGGCAAGCAGGCTGGAGCTGAGGGTGCAGGAGGTCACAGGCACTGCTACCTGCATTTATCTTAATTTTTTTTTTCCTTCACACTGCTCCTTTTGAACAAAAGAACGGCTAATCCCATGATTCTGTTATATAATTAGTCACAAACATGCTTTAGGTGCATTATTCACACTATAATGACTGGATGCTCTAATTTGCTATATCACTCATGGAGACCAGCTGTTTTCTAAATGACAGTAGCAGTCAGTCCACTAGATGGTGCTGAGTAAGAGCAATCTTTAAAACGAAACAAAAATTTTTAAAGAAATCAGGTAACTTCAATTTCATGGAAAAAGGACCAATGTTTTATAAAAATCAAACTATAAATGGAATTAAAATCTGGAACAAATTTTTCCCTTGACCCTTTCTTGCACTCATCCTATTCTGATCACCAGGAGGAGGACAAAGCAACTTTGGCTTTTCAAGTTGAATCCTAATTTTCACTTCTGCTACGTCTAGGAAAAAATTGTTCTTTTCTGGTTTCTCTCTCCTATGGGTGCAAAATTACAACAGACTTGCAAATATATATTCAGCCAGTAAGTTCGTTAGTACCTGTTGAAATTCCAATTAAGTGTCATTTACTAATTTGAAATTCTATAGTGGTATTTTGCATCACATGGGAAAACAAAAACTGCTCCTCTTGTTACGCGTTATTCCCTGTCTGGGGAAATACTCCCTATCACTAGGGGAAAATAAAATGGGCCTCCAGGATCTGTAAAACTGGTCTCTCCTAGACACCCATTTAGCTCCTGTAAAACTGCTAAGGTAGCAAGCATACACTACCAAAGACTAAACAAACAGCCTCATGATGGTGAATGAAATTGTTTCTGGAAAGCATTTACATTTACAGCATTCCAAGCAGGTTAAGTGATGAACGGCCTGATAGAGGGAAAGACCGGCCTTTGATTTTAGAAATCCTTTTTCAACTGAAAGGCATTTCTTAAGATGGAAAAACCACTACAGAATCACGACTTACCATAAATTCTGCCTATACTGAAATCATATAGGTTTCTAAGAATTTGTTAACACAGAACCAGAAAGACACAGATTTTACTTTAAATACAGGGAAATGGTTGTTACAAGAAGTCCTTCTGCAAATTCTTCTCCTTCCACTTTTGTAGCAACAACTCCAGGACATTTAAGAAGTGCAAACTAACTGAACAACAGTAAACTTTCACTACAGGAACAGCAATAATCTCCACAAAATGACCCTACCAACCAATATATTTAAGAAATTAACAAAAAGCACCTCAACAGAACTAGGAATTCCTCTCTCTGCAGCTATTGGACATATTTGTAAAATGGTGGGATGATAAAGAGAAGAAAATTATTGCCTATTGATGTAACAGTGCTTAGCATCAACCATCATATTCTGAGACCTCTTCATGTAATTTCCGGCTTTCTAAGAAAAAGGAAATTACAGCAGGATCTACAAATACATAACAAATTGCTCCATGCTCTAACACGACACAAGGTCAATGTCAGGACCCCCTTTACTCATTAACTGCAGGAGGGTACAAAGACAGCTCTAGGGAATAACACTACCAGATGTCACTGGACATCATGCCCTGCCTTGCTCTATTTCTGATGCACCTTTCTGTAGCTAATTAAGAGCTCAGCCAGCTTCCCTGCACGACTTTCAGATGTTGCCTTCTAAAATTGAGTCAGTGCTGTCAATAACACCACTAATTTAGAGCAGGATCTTGTCCCACGTAAACCTAGAGAAGCTCTACTTGCTAGGTCTAAATTATACCTATATACAAGGTTAATCCAACTCACTTTCCTTCCAATTCTTCACACACAGGTTTGAGCAGGCTAAGGCTTACCTCATTTCCCTCTCTTTGATCCAATGCTGAAGAAACTCTGAGCCAGATTAAACCTTTCCACACAGGTTTGAACACAGGAAGAAAGCAGCAGCATGAGGTATGACAGCTCAGAGGAAGATCCCAGCAGGACACTGCTAAATTGAGATGACATTAGCCATTGATGCTTTTAATGAGAGTGCTTTCCAAGTCCCTATGGCAGTGCTAACTGGCATCTTTCTTTGTCCCTCTCTCTGCCTGTGTTTCACAAGGGAAGAACCAAACAGTACCCACATGTCTGAGTGACAGAACAAATAAAATCTTGAACAGAAGCTTAAAGCAGAGCAGGTGCTGTTGTTATTTTATATCCTTACCAAGAGTACATGAGGCAGGTCATACTTTAGACTAATTATTTTTAAATCAACAGGATCATATATGATGAATGGACAGAAGATGACTGTCTAAAAATGAGGAAGCGGATGCCTCTCCAAGGAAATAACAAAAGCTGTAGGAACTGTGTGGAAAGCAGCCATGTTTTCCACCTCTACCTTCTGTTTGCAATACTGAAACAACTTCTTGCCACAAACATCTTTTAGGTGCTTAGCAGTAATATTTTTGTGACAGATGTAAAACAGAAAAAGGGCTGTTCAAACAGACTTTAGATGTACCCATATCTGAAAACTGCGACCGATGCTGCTCAAGACTGATCTTCACTGGCCTGTTCAGCTGCCACACAGCATAGCTCGTTTCCAGTCACTAAAGTACTGGAAATCTGGGGAGCTGAACCTCCCTCAGTATCTTGGAGTCCAGTGATTTAAATGATGCTTTAGATCTACAAAGACGTTCTGTATTTTCCTTTTGCACTTAATTTTTTACTGCTGGAGCTTCTGCCCTAGCAGGTTCAGCAATGATGCCTTTTATTACACTTTCTGGAGCCAAGGAGCAAGGTCTCATTAGTAGAGAACAGCAGGACATGCTGGCTGCTGTGGTTCTTCACAGCAATCACCGGCATAGAGCAGGAGAGGTCAATTAGCAGAGCCTGTAATGGAAGTGTCCAAACTCAAGAGCTATTATGTCTATTTAGCACCTACTTCAGAAACAGAGTTACCTGCTTCAGAAACTCTAAATTAGGATTAGTGCTCCAAATCTTCACTTGAAGCATTAGCCCGCCCATCTTTTCTCCAGGTAGCCCACACTAGCCTGTACTAAATATAATCTGGGAGGTTAAAAAGCTTTGCCTCATGAAATAAATATTTTATTAAGTTGCTGGCTAACATCTCTGAAGTAGCAAAAGGCAGATTTTTCTTTCTGCCCTCCAGCTCCCTAAAGGCATTCCAGTTATACAGGCATACACATAGGTCCTATTGAATATCCACTTAGGTACCAGCCTAAATGGCTGGTACTGGCCTAAATGATTTATTTTAGGAAACATCAGTATTTCACAAAATCAGAAATGACATGTTCTTAAGAGTGGGAAGGCACATTTTAGATTGAAAAAGACCCTTAATATCATCGAGTTCAACTGTAAGCCTAATGCTGCCAAGTCCACCACCAAACTATGTCCCTAAATGCCACATCTACACATGTTTTAAAGACCTCCAGGGATGATTGACTCAACCACTTACCTGGGCAACCTGTTCCAGGGCTTAACAGTCCTTTAAGTAAAGAAATTTTTCCTAATAGCCAACCTAAATCTCCCCTGTCACAATTTGAGGCCATTTCTCTAATCTCATCTTGCTACAACCTCCTTTCAGTTAGTTGTAGAGAGGAACAAAGCTCTAGTCCCCAGACTAAACAGCTTGGCTCCCTCAGCCACTAGTTCTCTATACCTTTCACCAGCTTCACTGCTCCTCCTTGAAAATATTTTTATTAATAGTAGCTTGTTTGTTTGGGTTCTTTTCCTTAGTTTTTCTCTCCCTCCCTCCTCTTTTTTTTTTTGTTTGTTTGGGTTTGTTTTGTTTTGTTTGAGGTTTTTTAACTTGTTTGATTTGCTTCTAAGACAAAGCAGTAAATAAATGACAGCTAGGTGTTGGTACAATGCAAACGCATTAGAAAACTCTCCTCCTTTGGATGTGACAAGAGTTGACAGCAGCTGTTTACTGTCCCAACTGTTGATAATGTTGCCACATTCCTTAAAGTGGATTTTAACACTGAAAAGTATTTTCCATTTAATTTAAAGCCCTATGTGGGAAAAAAAAATTAAGAGAGTTTACAAAATCACAGAGTGGCTGAGGTTGGAAAAGACCTCTAAAGGCATCGGCTCCAACCACCCTGCTCAGGCAGGACAATCTACAACCAGTTGTCCAGGACCATGTCCAGATGGCTTTTGAACACCTCCAAGGAGGAAGACTCCACACCCTCTCTGTGCAACCTGTGACAGTGCTTGGTCACCCTCACAGGGCAAAACTGCATCCTGATGTTCAGAGTTACATCCTCCATTTCAGACTGTGACCACTACATTGTGTCCTGTCACTGGGCATCACTGAGAAGACTCTGGCTCCTTTTCCTTTGCAGCCTCCCTTCAGGTATTTGTACACATTGATGGGATTCCTTCAGAGCCTTCTCTTCTCCAGGCTGAATAGTCACAGCTCTTTCAGACTTTTCTTACAGGAGAGGTGCTCCAGTCCCCTATCTCCATGGCCCTTCACTGATCTCTCTCCAGTATGCCCATGTCTCTCTCGTACTGAAGGACTCAGAAATGGACAAACTGGTCCAGATGTGGCCTCACCAGCACTGAGGGGAAGGATTACCTTCCACAACTTGCTGGCAATACTTCCCTAACGCAGCCCAGAACATTATTAGTTGTCTTTGCTGCAAGGGTACATCACTGGCTCATGTTCAATTCTGTGTCTACCAAGACCTGGCCCCAAGGATCTTCTCTCCAGAGCTGCTTCCCATGCTGCATGGAAGTCGGACTTCTAGAGCAGGACTCAGCTGTTAACTATTCCTTCTCCTCTCTCTTCTTTGCCTGGCAAAAAGTCACTTTTTCAATAAATCCTTTAGTAGGCTTTCAAGACTCTCACTAGCGTGGTGAAGGGAAGACCATATACAGCAAGCATGCCATGGACCTTGTATTTGTTCACCTGGGTCTGACAAAGTTAGCTGAAAAACAAGGCAAAACCTGCATGAATAATAATAATAATTTATTATTTAATATAATAATATCTTTAATATCTTTTTTGCTGAGCCACAATAGTCACAGAGCCAGACTCTGACCAGTCTGGAGTCTGCACATCTCTACAATGGAGGCCCACCTGCATTTTCTCAAGCAGCTGTGATTCAGCTTGCTCTACTGAAAACCAGCCTATTTCACATGAGCTACAATAGGCAGCCTAATGCACAGCTCACAGCAGTCATTAATCCTCTGACACTGCCCAGACAACATAAGATACACTTCAAGATGTCAAAAGATTGGTTAAAGCAAGTAGAAAGAAAAGGCTTGTGTTATCAAAACTCACACATATGGCAGCCCCAATTTCAGCTGGCGGGGCTATGACCATTCCCTGCTTCCTATGCTGGGCATCAAGAGGGAAGTAGGGCAAACACTTCCAAGAAAATTCAAACACTGCTTATCTTCCCCATACAAATATGATTAAAAACAAAGGTATGTGTGTTTGGTGATTTGTTACCTGATACAGGTTATAAGAACGCAGTATTGTTTCTTATCTCTACCTGTTTAAATAGTGAAACAAATCCATAGAGTGGGTAACCAGAACAACAAACGGATCCTTAGTTACAAGAGAATCATCAATATTATCCAAGAGGGAAACTAACTGCAGATAAACATATCCAACAGTATTTAATGTACCCAATGCTTGTAGAGCAACATAACAGAACTTGCTGAAGGGTTTTTTATACTTTATCACAGTAGTCCTTCAATTAGTTTTAACCCTGAACAGTATTAGAGCCCTGGCAAATTTTAACACCAAAGGAAAAAATTCTTTAGCATCTTAGAAGCAGTGATGAAATGGATAGCAACTACTCTTTGGAATTATCAGTGCTAACTTGAGCGCTTTGAAGATGTGAAGTAACTTGCACATTCGGGACTGTCTGTGGTTTGTTTGGGGTTTGTTATTTTTTTGGGCAGGAAAGGAAGGGGAGAACTCAAAATATGGCTGTGACTGGAAAATGTTGAGTTCCTTTTGATACGATCGTCAGATAAACACCTACTTAACTCCAAAGACACAAGTAGCCATACCCACATAAACAGAATTTACGTGCCTAACACTGATTTTGTCAAGTACTCTGGCAGATTAAGGAGAAGCGGCTTGGCATCCAGCAACATCAAGGCATCATGCAGTACACATCAGGAAACAGGCAGGTTATTTAAAGCTAAAGAGATACCGAAGACGCCAGAGGGTGGGCATTCAGTGCCAGCAGAATTCAGCTATCATTGCTGCACACGAAGCATTAAGTGTGTTTAAAACACACTGAGTTTTCCTTTATGAGGGAGAAAAAAATCCTGAAGGAAACATGTCAGCACTTCAGAAATCCTCTCTAATGAATACTAACAACTACTCCTTTCTAATTCCATAAAAAGCAAATGTTTTCCCTATCAGTGCAAAGAAACGAGCTATAATTAGAAACTAGCTGAGAAAAGTTGTCCCATCTGGCCAAGGCTAAACAAGCTCTATCGCCTAATCAATAAAGAAATCCTCATCTCTCTCCTTCAAGAGGACTGAGGTCAATGCACGCTGCTTGCTGGCTCTTCTCTCTACAGTTTAATCAGTCAGGAACAGCACAGGATGCAGTTTTCCTACACAAGCATATAGTTTGGCTTTATACGTAATTCTAAGTGTGAGCTGCTGGCTGAGCCTCCACGAGTTTAGATCCAAAATCTGACACAGTGCTTTAACCACAGTTTTCAAAGTCCTACAACATGACCAAATCAGACCTATGAGTGCTGTGTGCCTGCTCACCAACCAAATTACTCAACTGCTGTTTATTTCACTGAGGGCTACTTTTGTTCCAAGATTTCATAACATCCAGCTGTTTCAGCAGTTTTGGTGCCCATGTCCCCCACTTCCCACACCAGAATACAACTTTCCAGCTGTACTCTGCCTTCCTATAAGATTTGCATGTAGCTTGATTTGGAACTACTTTAGCAGAAGCTTTTGAAAAGAGTGAGGGAAATTTCTCTGCAAGGCAGAGGTCTTAGAAAGTTATGTCCTTCCAAGAGCAGATGGTTTTGTAGTGGATGCCACAGTGTGTAGTTTATGAGGGTTATCATTACTGTAAGCTTTACCCTAGGGAGGTTCACACTGAGCACTTATCAGAATATTTCCCATCATCTTTATAGCTAAAGCAGTACAATGGAGAACATATAGAAGAAAAGCTTCTTCAGTTTAAATGTACCAAAACACCTAGACTGCATCTAATGACTAAGAATATTTTGTCAGCTTAGGAACACTAAGTATTATATATAAAGCAATAATCATGAAGTTTTATAAATTATAATCATGACGTTTCTAGACATTTTTGATAGATATGCAAAAGAGATTTGCACAGTCATACTCCTTTAAAACTTCAATGTCCATCATTAAATGCATTACTGTTGTTCTGTAAAGTGAAACAGATACTGTTTTCCCAATCAGCAAAGCTTTCAAACTACATAAAAAAGCTATTTCTAGATTTAGCCTCTGCAAAGCTTGAGACCAAATGAGCAGTTCATAGCTCAGTAACTGATGCAAAATGCTACTCCACAGTGAATTACTTGTATCAGCACATCAACTTTCCTACCTTACCACCTCAGTCTCTGTTTCAATGCCCAGATTTAAGAAGACAAAGGAAACTGCTACATCCAACAGCTCTGAACTGGGACCAGAAAAGCTCTGCTTTTTAGCACACTCTCTTAGATTAGGAAGGTTCCAAAAATCTCAAGAACAGGAAGGAAAACCCCTGAGAGCCACCAGTGCCTTTGCAGCACATGTGCTTTGTTATAGCAAGACTTTCCTTTCAAAGAGGAAGACCTAAGCTTCTTTTCCCAAACCACCACTCCAAAACATCACCTGTGATTTCAATGGCCTTCTAAGCACACTATTTTTTGTAAACCCTAGCTTTTGACTCAGAATTATGTAATTCTACTTCTGGATTCAGTGCTAATCCAAAACGAGCCATATTTGCAGATTTAAATTTTCAAGTCCTTTGAGTAAATCTTACAGGTTTAAAAAGTTACATATGTAGCAGTGTTGCTGTAAATAGGAAAAGAAAATGTAGTGTAATTCCAAGCAAATATTTACAAACTAGACACAGGGAACAAACATCTACCTACTTTAAAAAGCTTGAATTAGTATAAGGCTAGCAAAGACAATGTCTCCACATGACCTGGTGGAACCAAGTCCAAAGATAGGTCTAAGATTGGCAAGTTGCGGTCAGCATCAGAAAGCCCAGCTGTGATTTTTATGAGTACCATACAGTGGAAAAAAGTAGTTTTTCCCAGAGCTGATGCTGCAACTGAAAGGCCACAGTTAATCATTTTCTTTGATGCCAATTTTTACAAAACATTGCTTTAGGTTAGTTCTTACAATTAGAGGACTCTTAAAATGGTCAACAGATCTTCTTATAAATATTTCTGATCACAATGCAGCCATGACTAAAGGAACTATGATTATTTTTTTAACATATCAGAAATTTGAGAAGTTTCTTAAAACAGCTAACCAGCACGTGGTACGGTTTTTAACAATCGGTCAGGCACATCTGCCAGGGAAGTGAGTTATAGTTTACTGAAGTCTCATAATACAAGCTCTCTGCCAAGAGATGAGAAGCAAATGTGACTCAGAAAACAGTTTCTGAGTCAATACTACAAAGAGTTTTACTCTGAAAATTAAGTATACTTTAGGTATTCCTAATTAGGCAAAATGGGATCAACAAAGCCTTTGTGGCTCGGTGAAAGTCGCACTCTTTCTGAGGTTAGCCCCTGGCTGCTCCTGCAGCATACTTCTGTCATGCTTCTCAGTTGCACTTCTAAAGCACATCTCCATTTGCTAAAACTACTCAAATTTTTTTTTATCTTCTCATTATGCTAGTCAGCAATTCTGCTGTGTATCCAATAGCTTAAAGGGACTTAAAAGTTCCTACTAAGTCCAATAAAACTTGCAGCTCAAAAATAATTACCTAAAATTCCCCATTATATTTTGCTCTGAATACTTAATTTAAAAAAAAAAAGTCAATAGACAGCATACTAAAATGAAAGAACTGTCCCTCTTGTTACTTCGTAACTTGGTATTGACAGCACAGATAAATATACCCCCGAGGCTAACAGTGTAGAAAAACCCCAAATTATTTATACAAAAATGCTGAATAAAAGGCTAAACAGTGTGTGTTTGTCGTATCAGAATTATGACAGATTTTGTTTGGGGGATCTAAAAGTATACAGCCCTGCCATCTTAGATTTTAAATCAATGTCCAACTGGCAGTACACCACAGAAGATGAGACCTTCTGAAAAAGGAGGCTGAACTTTTGCTGCTTGTACTCTTTCCCTTGCACATGCTGCTGCTTCACTGCAGTGGGAAATGGTGGTGGAGGCACTGGAGTGGAGATGGTAAAGGGGATCCAAACCTGTTGGCTCCTTCAGGGGCATCTGGAAGCAAATGGACTTTTTTTTCATCCAGTGAGATACCTGGGCTCCCTTCCTACCACAGCCATGAACTCTTCCCATCAGCCTGCAAGGGATTTAACCACCAAGAGGAAACAGCAAGATGACAAGGGGGTGGTCACTGCATCCCACCTGGTCAGCTGGCAATCACAGAGCCATGTTGAGACTTCACCCTGATCATCATTTAACCAAAACCAGAAGTGCACCTGCTCAGTCCCTGACCCAGCATGCTACGCACCATCAAAAACACAAGGGGGGAAAAAGGTTTTCTTTCACATACATTATGGTCCACACATGCCAGCAAAGTCCATGGCAGCTTGTCTACATACAAGTATCCCTTGTAAGGACATCCCTTTAGATTCTGGTCTGTGAGGATCCACAGGTAGGTAAGAGGAGAAGGTACAGATGGACATTCCAAACACAGTTGTTTCAGGAGTTAGGCACTATCTAAGAAATGCATGCCTTACTGATCTATGCTTCAACTTTTCATCAAAACAAAGGAAAAAGAATTCAAGCAAGCCTTAGCTTTGGAAAAGAAGTATTTTCTTCCCCCAGGCCTCAGCCAGTTGCAAGGACACACACAAAGACTACAGCATCATAGAGGAAATCTGATGCTGAATCCATCTATTCCCAGTCAAACACATGGAAGGGCTCCATGGCAGAGCCAAAATCATTAAAAGCATTAAAGCTACTTGGTTTTTCTCTCTTGCTCTCTGTGCCTTTTCTAATTCCATTTAGTGAAAATCACATGGATAACCTACGTAAAGTTTGGCAGTACAGTAGCAGACAGGAATTACCCGTATCTCCCACTGTAAAGGTAAATAAAAAAATTACTGAATTTCTTGCTAAGTGAAAATTTAGTAACACTTCATATTTTACAAAATATTAACTTCGCAAAATGTGTATATATTTTGTATACTTACTTAATCTTGCAGGGGTCTCGGGTGAAAAATCAAGATACCAGAAAACAAATAATTTTGCAAAGTATGAAGGGGAAAAAAACATTGCTGATCACTCTAGTTAAAAGTAAATAAATGCAGCGGAAAAAAAATTAGAAATTAGGAAAGACAAGGTAACACAAAAAATTAGAAAAAGTGATTAGTTAAATCAATGCTATCTGTTATCCACTGATTAGTTAAATCAATGCTCTTATCCCCATTCCTGTCTGCAGCAAACACGGTTTCCAGCAAGCAGAGGAGACCCTGTGAGGAGAAGCCATCATTTTTATTTCTCTTTATCAGTGCTCTGAAACATCAGAAGAAGCTTCAACTGCATTCCTTTAATAATCCTGTACTCCCCAATAAAGAAGACATAAAGTACTGGATGAATGCAAATTTGATAGAAAATTTGCAGAAGTGCAGAATGCACTGATGCTCTGCTGAGACAGACACCCAAGACTGTACATTCAATACTGTGTACCACAGGAACGTTTTCTTCCTACCTCCCCTGGGCCAAGGCTGTGTCCTCCACAGCTAATTAACAGTAAACATGCTGCCACACCTGCCTACTGCAGTCACACCAGACCTGCTGCTTGCTGGTTTTAGCAGTGTTTATTCCCAAAGAAACCAGCTAGAGTTCACCAGAGAGCAAACAATAACTTGTGACTGTAATGTCTATAATGAGTGCCGAACATTATTTTCAGTGAATGAGCTTCATTTACTTGTCATAAAAACCATGTGCTAATCAACACACACACACACAAAAAATGGCCTTACAGAAGTCACAACTTTAAAGGGCACAGAAGAATGACAAATTTATCCTTCTCTAACACTGAGCAGGTGGACAAAGCTGCACATGCTTTCAAGAGAACACGTTGGACAGACACCCCTGCAGCTGATGATAGGCTTTTGGCTGCTCCATCTTTTTTCCAACTGCTTTCCCTACTGATAAGGGAGAGGGCAGAACATTGCAGATGAATCGCATGCAGCTCCTCAAATCACCAACAAGTCTTTGTTACCTGGAAACAAGACCTATCAATTCACTGATAGCACAACAACATAGGTGTGAAAGGGGAAAAGCTCATTGAAAGTATAATGCTATAAATCCTTATGATTTATGCTGAAACAAGTGACTGACAGCTCCTCTGTGGCTCTCTTTAGATTTAATGGGCTCCTCAAAGACAGAATTTTTTACATTTCACAGCTGCCTGCAGCCAGGCTCCTGCTCTAGGAGGATGAGCTGAAGCAGATGTACACTTCCACCAACGGGAGAAATCAACATTATTTCTGAGAGTTTTGTCCTTACCTGCCTTTCTTAACCAGTATGCTGAAAATTAACAGGTGTGTCAGCAGCACAAACCACAAACAATACATAAAAAGAAACAGTTTACACTACACAGACTCTTGTTCAGTGGTGAAACAGACACACGGATATGGAAACATGGGAGACTTTGATGCCTGTCATTTCTACTTGTGGGTATTACTGACATGTGTGAGGGTATGAAATGCTGCCAAGTATTAGGTTCTGCTTCTGCCTCATATGTATTTGCATTTATACCAAAATACACAAACCAGCTTCTGATGTCCTATTACTTTTCTTCCCTGCATGAATTGTTTTATAATTTTACAAAAAAACCCATTACTTAATATAAAAAAACCAAAATATAAGTAGTGCTGGAAAGGACCACACGACTGCCCTCAAACCTGGTGAACTCATTCATAGGTAGCAATAATTTTCCAATATAACTTTACAACATATAGGCACTATCCAGTTACTGAAAAAATTGCTGTAAGCCTCAGCCCTCTGGAGAAAACCATGAAAGGTTAAAATATGCAAATTATGATACCTATTAATTTTTTAAATATATGAGTTACTTTACAGGATTTTAAAATGTAGGAATTCCTTTCTGCAAATACAACACGGCTATAAAGTTTAAAAGCAGCAGGATACATTGTAAGGCCTATATGTAGGCCCCAAAAGGGAGTTACTCTAAGTGTATGAAAACAGAAGCAATAGAGAAGTTAAGTATTTCAAAATATTTATGCACATATTTATCTTCAAGAACAGATAGTGCCACAACATGAGGATAAGGCCATGAAACACCAGCACTAGAAAACAGTTATGCTGACAAGGTTTCCTTCCCTATTATTATACATCTTGTGGTAGAGTCCCAAAAGTCCAGGACCCCATTTATAAAATGATACAACACATTTGTAAGAGACACAATCAAACGACTGTTCAGGGATTCAGCCCAGACCAACCTCACGTGGAGCACTTTAGGACCCCTTGGAGCCACTACTACTTCTAGAGCAGAACACTGGCTCAAAGAGCTCCCTAACTCCAGGCATGTGCCTATGCCTCAAAAAAACCCTGCCACATGGTTTGCAAGAGGAGAAAAACTTTGACTTTTTGGGTAATACACTATGCTGGCCTTAGGGAACGTGTTTGCTACATGTCACTCATGTCAACACAGTCCTGAACAGCAGTAATAGAAATGACAGCAGCTGCACAGCCTTGGATGCTCGTAATTTCAGATTTTGAACTGAATGGTCGAGTAAACAACAATTCCTTCAGAACAGCCCGCCACAGATGCACGGCTTCCAGAGCACAGTGGCTACACTTATGCTGTCATTGAAACCCTCTGTAAACACATATCTTGGTGTGAAAGGCACCGCTTTCTCTATATACCTGTCAGAAACTCTGCGGAGAAGGCAACCGTGTTTTAGTTGGCATGACAGCTGCTGCAGTGCATCATGCTCCTGTAAACTGTATTAATGCCCAACTGCACTTTTAAGTATGTTTGAACATCCTGTTTTGACCTACATATCTGGGCCATAATTACCAATTTCCCTGCCTAGATGCCGCTGCTACCGCCCACATTGTCACTCCTCTCCAAGCAGGAACACAGAAGAGGGTCTCCTGAGTTATTTTCATTTATGGCAGGAGCTTTTACCTGTACAGCACTAGTTACCCATTTTTTCACACTAATTTTGTACTCTAAGAATTCCCATTTTGCAACAACCACTCAAAGCAAAGTGTTTGCTATGTAGCCCATATGTGGGCCAAGCACACAAGCTACTGTGATGCTTGGCTGAAGCAGATCCCCTACTGAAGGGCAGAGCCTTCGTGAGCATTGTTGTGCCACAGCACTGTCAAGTAAATGAGAGGTACCCTACTTCTCCCAGCCAGGGACAGCTTCAGCTTTCGCCAGGTTGAAAGCATCCCCCAGCCAGTCAGTCACAAGTTGTCCTGCTGTGCTGTGGCTCTAACGCCATTGTTCTTGAGGGGTCTCCTACAGCACCCACTACCTACAGCACTTTCTAACCACCACACTGTATCAAGAGAAACACAACCACTCTGGGTACCTAGCAGAAGACACTTCTGAAAGGCCAAAACAATCTTACAGCTACTCAAGCCATCTCTTGGAGCCAGGCTGGTGCTAGGATGGCTCAGTGGGTCAAAGACAAAATCTTAGTCTTCTGTCTTTTGTGAGGATTCAGAACATTTTTTAATTGTCTCCAGTTTCTGGAAAAATATGCACTAATTAGCACACATTTAATAAAATGCTCCTATGCCTAATTATTCTAAAGAAAACCTGAAAACTAATTAATAGTTCTGAAATACTTTTTTTCTTTTCTGAAGCCAGATGGTGCCCTTCCTAAAATACCAAGGCTAAAGAATTATTTATGTGAGCTCTGACCACATCTGAACAGCTCAGGGAATGATGTATGTTTTTAATGCCCTGATACTGACAACAAGCCTTTTAACTCTAAATTAATGTGAAACAAGTGTCACACAGTGAAGATAAAAGTGACTTTGTGAAGTTTTATTCTGCAGAAGTTGCCCTTTGTAGGAGATCAGGGTCTTTGAAGAAATGTCAGTGTCAGCTTGTCTGACATAAGTGAGGGATGCCACGGCACATGTGGTGTGGATTCTGTTTATGGTGGGAATCAATAGTATTTTAGGCTGGTCTTAATTGGATCTTGAGAAACAAACAAAAAAGCCTACCCCAAATCAGTTCCACCATATACACAAATAAATAAAACTCCTGAGCAACCAATGCACCTTCCAGCAAAGCAGTAGTTACCTTTAGCTTCTCACAGGTACAAAGCAGCTTTTCAGGTTGATTTGCTTTAACATTTTAATACACTTTTCTCTTAAATTATATGTAAATTCAGACTGAAAAGTAAAGGTTGATAGCATAAACAAAACCACAGAATCACAGAATGGTTTGGGCTTGAAAGGATATTCAAGATCTTCTAGTTCCAACCCCCTGCCATTGACTTGGACACCCTCCACTAGATCAGGCTGCTCAAAGACCTGTTCAGCCTGGCCTTGAACACTTCCAGGGATGGGGCAAAGAAGAGTGAAGAAGCTGGGTTTTGAGGCCCAGGTACAGGCACTGGGTGTAAACCTCCTGGAGCAAGGCTGCAGTGCATCCCCTGCTCACCAGCTGGTCCCCAGTAACTGGTCCTTGTGGAAAGCAGGATAGGGACCTTTGAAGAGGAACCCACAGCTTCTGCACAGAAGTGATGAGAAGCCGTACCTTTGGAAACAGGGCTCAAAAGTACCTTTCAAAAAGAAGTCAGTCAGAAAACCCAAACTCTCCACCTACAGATTCCTGTATTCACCAGCAAATCTGAACATGCCTTCCCCCAGACAGAACTGCTTTTATCCTTGTTTTAAAACACATGCAGTGCCTCGACCACGATGGTGAGGAGGGCTGCCAGCTGTGGCACAGCTGACATGAGCAGGAAGAAGCAGTGAACAGTTGGTACAGAAATCTGAACTGGGTGACAGACCACCAGGCTGCAGAGTTATGAGTGCTTCACATTATACCCCTGGCATTATCCTGAAGTACTGTTTAATAAACATTATACCTCTGCTTTGAGGATGAAATACCAGCAAGTCCCTAAAAGTAACTTCACACCTTAACCTGCCTTCTGTGCAACAACAGCTGCTGCAAAAATTATTTTTCCTCTCTAGACAGTCCATACAAGTACTTGAAATTGGCTGCTGCAGTATTGAAATGAGTCCAACATAAATATCCATCACAGCCATTAAAAAACCCCAACAAAACCTCAATATATTAAGTGCTCTAAAATCAAAACAAGGCACCTTAAATCAAGCTGAATGCATCTGAGTAGGTTTTTGTTATCGAGATTTATCTTAGGTACATTTCATTTCTTTCCCATTAAATTACAATATAAATTGTACATGTGAAATATTAAAGCATATTTTCTTCTCAAAATGACTAAAATGTGATAAAAGCCCACACAATACTTTCCCTTGCCTTGATATTTGCAAGAGAGTACCATATGGCTTGTTTGAATCCCTCAACAAGAGGTTTCTTGAATTCAACACTAATTCGATTTGGCCATTCTTTCTTTAGAAAAATATAAATTCCCATATTTTAAACTATATTCGAGCTAACAAAACATTATTTTTGTGTCCTAAGTATGAGCAAGCTTTCACACATTTTTAATTTTCATTGTAAACCTAAATTCTTCAGCTTTCAGAAATGTCAGTAGTATTTTTCAAACAATCTTCTCTGTACATTATTAATAAAGTAATATTTCAGAGGTGCCTCCCCTGTATCTCACAATATTAGGCATTCTAAAGATCTGAAGGATATGGTAATCGCTTTCTTAAACAGCTGTGCAATCTAAGAACTGAATAAAAGGGAAGGAGAACAGAGGATTTAAAATCCTCATGACTGGCAAAGGTCAGCCAAGAAGAGTTTGACAAGATGATTACTTTGAGCTGGTTTTCCACAGTCCAGCTACAGAAGACCATCCTTCCTAGAACCTGTGTCATTGATTTTATTACTTTTAGTAATAAAAAAGTAATAAAGTAATAAAATCAATGAGAAAAGGCTTTTCTTAAGAAATCTGCTTGTAGGCCTAAATGACACACAGGAAAACAGTCTGGTTTTGTTCTGGATTTCACACCAGGATGAAATCACTTCTTTATCTTTCAGGATGAATACAATAGCTACAAAAGAAGTTGCTATTCAGTTACACTTCAGAAAACAAAGTGGATTGTTAGGATGCTTCTGTATGTTAAAAAACCCCGTGGACTACAGTTAATACGATCAACCTTCTTTAGGAGCTGTGTTAGGGGCTTTTCTTCACACCAAAGGACAATGAAGCATGTGTGACTGCTGCTCACAGGTATCCCCACAGCAAGGTGAGTTAAGAACTTGTCAATTTCCATTTCAGTTTCACAGGAAAGTAAGAAATATTTCATAACCAGAAGCATCATGAAGAGAGAGAAGAGGGGAAAATGAATAAGTAAATAAAAGATAGCGGCCAGCTCAGAAAAAGGCTGCAGAACAAGCTTAAATTGACAGGCTACCAAAGCATCCACCCTGTGGAGAAGTTTGCAAGGCTCCCAGGAGGAGACAAAAGAAACAAAAAAAAATGAAGGAAGAAGCAAACAAACAAAAAGCCATTTTTAGCTCTACTGTCCTTCATTTATTTAATTTCCTCTCCACATCTCTATATTCAGCCATTTCTGTGGAAGAGGGTGACCTGGCATCAGGGTGCACAGACAGGGCTCTGAAGGAGGCAGGCACATGCAAACATCAGTCCCAGTATAATGCACAGAAGGCAGGAAGGGCCATCAATCCCCTCCTTAATATCTGAAGAAGTCATCAGCTGAAATGATCCTTAACAGACAAGGTGAGCTACAGTTGTAGACCTGTTTTTTCATATCCAGCCATTAAGGGAAGGTAGTACACTGCCCTAGCAGTAGTATCACTCCATTAAAATTATTATTTGAAAAGTAGGAAAAAAGGTCTTTGGCCCCAAAACCAACATTTAGAGAATTAAGAAGCGGCAGAAAGATGGTTGTATCAAAACACAGTCCTAACTGATCTGACAGATGCAATTCTAATTAGGCAGGAAATGAAGAACAGTTCCTTTCAGACTGGCTGAAAGAACAGTGGATTGATTTAAATCAAATCACTGATTTTAATCATGGATTTAAATCAACCAAGCAGGACACCTTGATTTAGCTCATCAACTTTAATCTTGTACTTTTTATTTTTTTCCCTAATGAAAGCTCATTCATTTTGTTAAGATAATGTGAGGAATTGTAAAAAGAACACACTATGTTAAAATGGCTTAAAATCTTTATTCTCACTCAACATTAATGACTTGTGACTAGAAAACTTGAACTAATTTTTTAACGGTTTAAAAGCAGCTTTTAAAACGCATTCAAATTTTAAAGCTCATACATGAAACACATTGTAAATTATTTTAGAAACTGTAATAAATCCAGTGCTTGATAAATGCAAAGACTTTTGGCTTACGTATCTTCTGAAACTGTTCAGGTAAAACACCTCAGACTTGCAACACCACAGACTTTAATCTATTTCTCTAAAAGAACACTAAAGCCTACTGAAAGATAATGCATTATGTTATTTAGAGGCACCTATTGATAGTACAAATCCTGATATTATGCATCATTCTCTTAAAAAAAATTAAGAGCTGTCAATATACTAATCCAAGTCTGTTAATAAAATAATATATGAGGAACATGGTGCTGAGATCACAATGCTGAACTACTCAGAGCACTCTGAACATGAGATTAGATGCTGCTCTGAAAAAAAAGTTCCATAAAGCAGTCTGAGGAAAAAAAAATTCCAGAGCAAGTACCAGCAAAAAAGGAAGAGGATACATAGGGGCAAGTCCTTATGCTGAAAAAACCCCCAGAGGTGACCCAAGTAACCGAAGAGGAGAATGGATTTCATGTGTAGGTTCTTTTAATACAATGTAGGATCACTGTAGTGAACAACAAAACGTACTAATAAGAATGAAGAGAGACATTAAAATACATCAAAGGACGTTTCAGGACAGTGGGCCCAAACATTAGCATTGCACAGCATTAGTGTTTCATTCAATATTGTTTCCCTTTTTTTCCTTCAGAGCCTCACCAGAGAGAAAAGCTGCCAGAAAACACTCATTTTGTACATATGCAAGACATATCTCTCCATGCAAAATTCAGCAAGCCAAACGCAAAGTTACATGAGCTAAATAGAAGACAAAAAGGCATGAAGCTTGTAGCTGAGCAATACATCATTTTAATTGCAGGTACAACTCTGGCTCTTTTTGTTAGGCAGAAGTTCCTGATGAAAAATATCAACTCAATCTTTATGAGTTACTAATTAAATCTTCACTAGAGTGCTAAGGCTCTGCTAAAAACAAGCAATGAAAAAATGGTGATGCTTTTATTCCTCATTCCAGCCCTGAGCAGGCAGAAAGCTGTGGACCCAGAGTTGCTTATTTCCATGTCAATGTCTTAAGTGCCTCTCCCTTCTCGGCTTAGCTGGAAAGATGGGGATGGAACCCATCTCGAACCATTCTGAGCCAAAGAAGACCAAAACAAAACTTACTATCCCCTCCAAAAGATTTAATAATGTTTGATTTGCTCAAATTCTACCTCAGCAGTCTCTGAGGACATTTTTTTCCACTTTTACCAACAATGGTTTTGCATGAGATTTACACTGAATTTGAAATGTCAAGGTACCTACTTTTCCTTACCAACTACAGGAACCTGAAGCACTAAATGTCAGCCTGCTCACCTAGACAGATGCACTGATTCTGCTTTTATTTTTTTTCTTTGACATGGCAAAGACAGACGCTTTAAACACCACTTGAAAGCATGCAAGTGATATGGACAGTCAAACCAGAAGGAACACTCGGAAGAAGAAAAAAAAAAACAAAACAAAAACCAAAAACAAGCTACCATGGGTAAATGATAAAGATTTAACAAAAACTCCTGACTGCTGGCCTTTGGTGGACACATCAGATAAATTAAAATACAGCTTAAACAGCAATGCTGAATTTCTCCTGCTTTATGATAAGGAGCTTTAGCTATTTAATTTTGTGCATTTGCTTGGCAGATAATGTTCCAAGGTACAAGCTACATAATCTATGCACTAGCATAGGACTCTTGGTAATTGAAGTTATCTACCTGCAGCTCCAAGAAGTTCATAGAAGAACATATGTGCAAATTGATTTGATGGGTACCACAGCCTTGAAGGGTTGAAGAGTATACAGACATGCAACAGAGCAGCCTTGTAACATCTTAAATAGTTCCACCTTTAACATTACAATAGAACCTAATTATGGCAAAAGAAACATTCTCCAGAAGCACATGTATGATGCCAGTTAAGAGTGTTAAGTGGTGGCACCAGGAGATAAAATAAGCTATATTAAATAACAGTGCTAGTGTCTCTAAGAATCTTTTGCACACCCTCTCCTCTCCCGTGCAACTCAGTAGGGTTACATAGTGCACTTTACACCATGGACCAGACATGGCTGTGAAAGCTGTATTTATGTCACCCTCCAAAGTTCTAAACCAAGTTTATGTGATTTGAGGTGGCTCATCCAACCTCGGCTTCCCCTTCCAGCAGAGGGGAGGGAGAGAAGAAGACCGAATAGATCTCCCCGTATAAGCACTTAACTTTCTCAAGTCTTCACACATACATCTTTTAAAATTACAGGTTTAAAGTGAAAATAAATACTCAATGCACTGAAAATTGTGAAACACTGCCCCCCCCCATATTATCTATCTTTAGAGACCTTCCATAAATCACACCATTAGAGGTGGACAATGAAACTGGTTCAAATGCTATTTCTCAGGGCACTGAAAATACCTCATGAGGTATTCTATCATCGCACCTTAAACACCAATTTATCATACAAACAACGACAAAAAAAATCAGAATGCACACCTACACCACTTACGAACCTGTACACCCTTCTCTAATGGTGGGAAAGCTGCACAGTCATAAAGGCAACAAATGCATCTTTTAATTCATGGCTTTATATTCTGAAAATCATTAAGATTGCTAAATTTATCTACTAAAGAGTAAAACCATCAACCCTTTTGGTAAGCAATAAACCTCAAGAGATAAAGAGAATCTGTTTAGTAAAATAATACCTATCCCAGCTGGTTTGGATATACCTAGCTGGATACATTTATGCCAGCTGCAGTAACAGTAAAAAGCAAGGACAGACTTTTCCCTGGTTTCCATCACAGCCAGAACTGCTATATGGAGTCACTTATCATAACAGAAACACATGCTTAGGAGTAATTACTAAAAAATACCTTACTCTGTACTTTTCACTAGATTTGACTGTGCAGATTAATTTAAAGCATAAAATCAAATGATAGGTTAAACCTTGGACTTGGCTGTTTTCAGAAGGACACTTACTATGTGCTGACACACCTGCTTTCCTGCCTCTTCTGTATTTCTTGAATTCATTTATCAAAGAAACAATCTTATTCTTGTCTTTTGGAAACAGCCACTGGAGAGAACTGAATCATATATTAACAAGTAGCCTTTTGGCTCTGTTGTATTCAAAGAAGTGCCATGTACAGGATGACACTCAAGATTATTTTTCTTTCTATCTAACATCACATTTTTTGTCATATTTGTGAAGAACTCACTGAAGCAGGCATCTTCAGTCCTGTGGCTTTTTGATCCTAGTTAGATTGTTGGGTTTTTTTAAGTGTCTACATATCTATGCATTAGTATTTCACACTAAGGAAAAAAAGAGTCTTCTGAATAATTATTTCCTCAGAACTACGGTTCATCACCTTAACTTGTGGTTTGTTTTTTATCAGACACACAGTGTTAAAACACTCGCTATTTCTAGCCAGAAAAACAAAAAGTCAAAAGAAAATACAAGTAGAGCTTATTAGCATTCTACTATGTATTTTAGCCCCAATAGTTTACTTTGATAGCTGATAATGATAAAAAGTTGATAAAATAATTTAAATTGCAACATTTACACATTCAGTTTTAAAAGAAATACATGTGCAATCTTTTTCAGATATTGAAGTTCTCGCTATCAGTTTTTTGCAGGGATAACTTTAAAGTTTTTATCTGGTATGAGCTGGAGCTAACAATATTTGGTTTTAAAATGAAGTTACATTGCAAATAATAAGCTCAACATTTCACAGATACATATAATATATAACCAAATTTTGAATAATTTAAATACACATCATTAAACATTCTCTTTCTTCCACGGTTACAAAATTTTAAGTTTTACGTGCTTACTTTCCTATTTAAAAAAAAAAAAAAGTGGCAAGTGGAAATTCTGATTTACTAAGAACTTTACGCAATTCTTCAGAACCCTCCATGTATCTAACCAAATGACTATAAATATGTCAAATCTTTCATCTATTAGGATTCCGTCTCTGCATAATTATTTCAGCTAGATATTCCTGTAAGATATAATGGAAGAAGGACTAAAACAGTATGAAATATTTAAACCAGGGGATAAAGATGGGGGATGAAGTCAGTGAAACCATTACAATTTCTCGGTATTTCAGCTTTCAAGTTCCCTTTAAATGCATAAAGAGAAGATGAAACACAACCGCTGTGACTCAAGTTCTGATTTCAGTTGCAGGTCCATAAACCACTGCAATATAAGAGCCATTCCAGACCCATACCAGAGCAACTAAGATCTGGCTCTACATTTTTGGTATCATCATGCATATTTTTAAAATCATAGTGGAAATTTTTGTTATGGTCACCAGAACAAAATATTAAAAAAACTAATTATTTCAAACCCCTATGTCCTTACTTCCCTCCTTGGTCAAGCCAGTCAACGAACCACAGCATTATCTTTCATGCTGCTTCTAAATATATTCTCTTAAACTCACCAGCCAGCTTATATGGAAAGCAGGGTAAAAGACTTTATGCAAACTGAATACCTTCATTTGAACGATTTATTGCTAGGAAAACTTTATGTTCGATATATAGGGTAATGAGCAGAGTATCAGCAGAAAGCCAGAACCGATCTATGATTATTACAGAAAGGCAGGTCTAAACCTCTGAATAAAGGACAAGGACATTTGCACTGCTGTTCTGCCACCAAAAAAAACCAAAACATTGCACACACAGCACTTAAAAGCTAATTGCTTTCAAACCTTTTAAACCAACTCTAATATTTTGTGATTAAATAATAATACATGTTATAAAAATAATTATTTTATTAGTACAGTAAACAAATCTAACACTTGACTACTGCTATGGAGTTCAATTTTTCATGAAATACATATTTTTAAACTCTGCTGGTTAAACACTGAAGTTACACACTTGATAAATTACTTCAGCATAAAGGCAACTACATGCATGTCATTAACGCATCAAAACAATTACTGTATTTTCTAAATCATTAGAGTTTCAGTATGAAAGGCCCTATAAAACCAACTCATAACAAACCATCCATAAAGCAGACCCCAGTCAGCATTCAGAAAAAAAAAACCATTCTCATAATGAAAAGTTTAGCAGTAGTCGTGGAGCAGCAACATTGTGCACCACAAAAGCAGAGGAGAAATGAAAAGAAAGGAATCCTGTGTGAGAAGTAATGTTTTAATATGGTTTGAAAAATGGTGAAGCTCCTCAACAGGGAATCTCTTTGCTATGTTTCAGAAAGTAACTTTTCAATTGCTATCCACCCAGAGTTTGCTACAGCTCAGTAAATCTACTTAATGTAGTCATCTGTGTCTTAGGCATGTCTGCTTCTGACTGCACACTCTTCAGGATCCCGTAGATGTCATCTTGTAAAGTTTGCAGTGAGCAGAACACCTCTTTACAAACACCTCTTGGCTCATGTAAGTCTGTATCAATGGTTGAGACGCAAGATCTTCCTTCACAGTTTGCCTACTGTGCTCACAGATCTTCCAGCCTATTGACATCTTATTACCCACACAACACATGAAATTAAAAGATTACTAAACTATATAATGAAAATTAGGGGGAAAAAAAAAACAACAAACAAAACAAAACAAAAACCAGGAAAAAAACCCCAAAACCAGACACAAAAAAAACCCAAACAAAAAACAAAACAAAAACCAAACAAATGAAAACAAACAAACAAAACCACAAAAAAAACCCACAAAATGCCAAGTCTTAAGTATTTTACAATAAGAAATTTAAGTCAATCAGGACACAAAACCAATTCTTATTGTTAAAATAGGTCTGAAATTCATAAAGATAACTCTGCCTGCATATTGCTAGTTGCTTACTTTTTTTAAGAGAAGTATATTCATATCTAACCCAGGTGCCCAAGTAGGAAGATGAAAGTTGGAGGGCTGTTTTCTCATCTGACACTTTCCTCAGATGTATACAGTGCACGTGGAGGTGTTTCTTGGTTAATGAGTGCTGGCTTTACCTACAGATCATGAAGAAAGTTGAACCTGTCATGTAGCATCCTTGAAGGTCAAAATGAACTCTAAAACAGGCTCAGTTTCAAACATAATACCTACCTACACTTACACAATAAACAACTTGCTAATGTCCACATCCTTGAGGAACAAAAGAAACCAACAACAAACCCATTGTTTTACCCAAACGTTTCTGCTACCTTCAGTCTTCACCAAGCAACTGACACAACACTCTCTGTTCAGTCCCTTTCAAGACTAAGAAATTCCTTGTTTCACAACAAACTCAGAGATCAAGATTTTGTTGACTTTTGACAAAATAGGCCAACACAATCAGGTTTATGATGGAACAACGCAGGAAGCAATGTCAGAGGTCCAGGTCCACGGAGGCACATCAAGTTTTATCCAACGCTTTGTTATTGGATTACAGCACACATGCTCTCCTTTGGCTGATCTGTAGCTCCACTCTAGGGATATATACAAGGGAGTTGCTGCCTCTGAAGTAACGACAAAACATGCTGTTTATTCCAGCTTCTATGGGCATTGCAAAATAATCCCTGTCAATGCACAGTTAGTATAAAAATTCATCAATTTCCACAAAAAAATCTGAAATTGGTCTGATAGGGACAACTCTGAGATTTTTCTAGGGTTTTATGACACATCAGCATTATATACCTGGGGAATAAATAAACTGAACAAACACAAGAATAATTTTTTGAGTGATTCTTTAAGTCATTCTGTATGTACTGTAAGTTGAAATATGAACTTATAAACTGCTTCTGAGATTCTAACCTCCAGGTTTAATCGCAATGAATAAAAAAATAAAAATATAATTTGGCACCCAACTGTGAAAACAAACCACTATTTTCTGTTTTGGAAAAACAAAACAGATTTTGCTTTCAGCTCATTCGTCATGAAACATAATGTGGGAAGAAGCAGCTTTAAACTGCTGCTTTTAAGTGCCACTTGGAGGCACGGCTACTTAGAAAATTAAACCCATAATACATTACATTACAAATGCAATTCCAGGTCTCCTTGATATTAACCTCATGTTCTAAACACAATCTAATTTGACTCAGCTGCCTGTCAGAAAACTACAGAAAGCAAGATTTTGTAACTTTCCCACTACAACACAGTATGATGAGGGGGTTCTTCTAACAACCTAATGCTATTGCACTAAAAATCACTACTTGATTTTAGAGATGTCAGCATATTTTTTGTTATTACAGATTTGCAATGTTCCATACTGCCTAGATACCACAATTTCTCTCTGCATTTCAAATGTTGGCAGTGGTAGCACTTCTACTATGGTGGCATGAAGCAACATGAAGACTCAGCCTCCAGTGTACCAGGCACTACATATCTCTGGAGGCAGACTGCCACAAACACCTTGCAAAACAGCCAAGGCAGAAGGAAGAAACTAAAGGTAAAACATTCCCTCTTCCATCTCTCCTGCCCATCTCCCCAGAGCTTCCCTGCCCTGGATCCAGCGAGTAGACACTAACCTGCTTTCGCAGTGAGAAGCTGCACCATGGAGCTGGGAACGACATGCCACGCACTACTGCTCCTGGGCTCTTCAGTTTGCTATGAGACCTTACATGGTGCGCACACAACTGCAGAACAGGTCACATCTGCTGCTCACAAGCAGTCTTACCTGCAGATGGAAATATGGAACCCTCTCTCTAAGATGGTCTCCCTCAAATCCAGGCATGAAGTTGTGGAAAGGGGCAGACCTGCCAGTTACAAGGGGCCAGAGATTTGAAATCACCTTCTCCAACAAGATTAACCCAGGAATTAAAGTCTAAACATGTCTTTGCTGTGTACCTTGGTTGGTTTTAGGTGGTGAAAGGGAAGCCTGAGGCAGAAGGGTAAGAGGCAAAGACAGCTTTCTCCCTAGGGACAGCACATTTCACAGATTCATGAGATCTTAAAACCTGTTAAACTCTGGGCTCACAACTAGAAGCTCTGCAAGAGCACAAAGGACAGCTCTGGAGGAGTCCAGACAAAACAGACACTAAAGTTACTTCATGCTTTTCTAGGTCTGGCTTACACAAATGACATCACCCTGTAAGTTCTCCTGTTAGCAAACCCCCATGGATGCTACAACCAAGGGCTGATGAAAAATGAAGCATTAGGAAGGATGCACATTCTGCATCCCTTGGTGCAGGATGATCAGCCATAAGCAAGTGATAGACTGTTTTGCTCTACAGAGCTGAACACTTACCACATAACCTCATGCTTTCAACCCAGACAGTGTACAGCTGGTAAAGTTATTCCTGGACAATAATTTTATTATTTTTAATAGGGAGGAATGAGGAAAAATAGCAGAAACTACAGAACAAAAAGCCTGATAGATAGATAGTTAAAAATTAACAAAGAACATTTATAAATCAGACTCCTTGCCAAAAATGTTAATTCAGTCAGAGATGTAGTGTGTATGAGCAAGACAGCACAGCCATTAACATAAATTTAGAGTCAGTATTGCTTTTTGAGTCATCAAAGTGACATATAATGGGGAAATCTGATTTCTTGAATTGCCCCTCAATCACAATGAGAAGATAACCAGCTCAGCAACCCAAGGTTAGGCACAACATTGGTTAAACATGCTACTTAAAACTATTTTGTCTCTACGCAACAAAAGATTCCCCCGAAATTCTGTTGTCAGAATTGTGACGGATAAGTGAAATTCTGCAATCTGATACTGATCTACAGTATCCTCCATTAACCATATTAAAGTTTCATTTCATATATTTGGAGATAGAAAAACCCCCAATGAACACCCCAAGTCCATCCCAACTCAGCAAATTCATTGCTGCAATTTGTAAACTAAACAAATACACAGTTTTTCTTACTATCTATCTGAAGGTATCTCTGAAGATACTCTAGTAGGAAAGGAAACAAAATCCTATTACACATTTAGAAATTTAATTTTTTGAATCAAAACTTTAGAACAAGGATTTGTAATACATTATTTGAAATGTAGTTGAATCTTTGCTGTGGTTTTCTCCAGCTTGCTCCAGGAATTTAAGGAACTCATCTCAGAAAACGTGTCAAACAGAGCCAGTTGAAGAGCACAGGCCCTTCAGTGTATGTCAAACAGACATATGTGCTGTAAATTAAGAGCACTATCCCCAGCTTTTATGAGGTGTCATCAGGCAGCTTCCCTACCACTGCAGGATACATGAGTTGTTGACAGCTACAGTCCTCACACTTGCCCCCCTCTTCTCTACTTCCCTGCCCAGTTGATGAAAATCTTAGAGCACCAAGTGTTCCCTCTTTGTGTAAATAAACTAAGAGCTCAGGATGTAACGCAGCCCACAATTCCCCAGCTAAAAGCTAACCTGAACTGGACTCATCTCCACAAGGAAGGAACACATGACAGGAGATTACAAGGGAAAAACCCTGAGGGGACTCATTATAGACCCAGCCTACGTGCTTTTCCATTAAAGTCAGTCTCCCCACATAACTGGGTAAGCAGTATAAATACTTCTTTGTTTTTTTTGCTGTTAAACATAACTGAAAGTCCATGTCACAATAAACAGTCTAATAGTTTAAGGCCCCCCATACAGTTTTTAAAAGGACAAAAGTAATAAATTATTTCTTTACTCTGCTTTGCTGTGTATGCTGTCACGTCTCCAGGACTTCCATTAATGCTCCCAGTGCTCCTTTATTTTTCCACCTGTTGCTGGCAGGCCTAAGATGCTACCAGTAACATGCTCCAAAATGCTTACTACTCTTGCCAAGTACAGAAGCAGCACTCCCAATTCTTCTGGTGTGCATCATATAACTTGGTTTTATATGGGGTTTTTGGAAGAGGTGGGAATACAAAGCAGCATAAGCAGAGAGTAGGATTAGCCAGATGTAGGTAGGTATGCAGCCACTCTGGACCTGAAGACATTGCAGAATCAATAGAAAAGTCTGGATTGAAGGGGTTTGGAGATTATCCAACATAACCTTCTGTTCAAAGGAGGGTCCAGATCGGGTTATGCACAGCCCTTTCAAGCCAATTCTTAACTATTTACAGTGAAATACTATGTTTTTATCCAATCCTCCTTTTCAAATTAGGTAACAAGTATAAGAACACTTAAATACCAGATGGGTGCTGACGTTAATGGAGGCCTTTCATTTTGACTGATTTTCATGCATTAAGTCTTTTCCCTTAAGGAATAACAATTTCTAACACAATTTCAACACAGAAAGCAAATGCAAGGTTAAAAAGTTGCTTCCAAATCACCCTCTAATCCTCTTGCTCTAGAGTTTTATAGTAATGTGAAGATAACAAACAATAAAAATGCAGCTCCAGAGAGACTTTACCAAAGCATCCTAGAGACTCTGTATTCCAGTTGCCATTTGGTAAAAAACCCAAGCCACCGCACTGTTTTCCAGCTAGAGACAGAAAGAAGCTGCCGAGCTGTTTTATAATTATTTTGTGACAGTTGAGACAGAAATAGAATACTCTGTTTGTGTTGGACTTAGGTCTGTCCAAAGCTTGCTGATATCAATCAACTTCAACGAGCACTAGATCAGATCCACACCTGAGAATGTAAGCAATTTAATTAAGGCTTTGTCAATCCCAAAGTTTGTTCAAGAAGCAGCTGGCCACTAAATGAATAGGACAGGTTGTTCTTTTAAACTTGTAAGGCTCTCCCTCAAGAGCCACAGCAAACACTTTAGGTCCTCAATCTACAGTTAAGGTTAATTTGTTTTAACAATGTCCTAACCAGCTAGGATGTGCTGGGTATTGATGAGCAAGAAACCAGAACAGAGCCTTGATAACCTGAAGGGCAAACTGAGTTTTCAACTGACTCCTGGGATACTGGAAAAAGAACAGTTGGGAGAAGGAAAATTTTTCACTGAAGCGTCAGGAAAGGTCTGAAATGCTAACTGTGAAGAACAGATAACTACAGGAGATGCATTTAGAAAGAGAAGAATTACAACCAATTGGAAGGCTCAAGGGGTGGTTCCATTAAGAAACTCAACGTAAGATTAAGACCATAGGAATAAAGATCCTTTGAATGTCAGTTTTGTTAAAAGGAGTATTTTAAGAAGAAAAAGAAATGTGACTTCAAGTTGTGAAAGAAGGCTTTTTCTTCCCCTGAACTCTGCATCTGATTGCTGAAATAGGTGCTATTTGCCCTTTCAGAAGACACCTCTATGGATTTATCAAAGACTTTTAGTGGGATATGAGTATCACCATCTACTTGTTAGGAAGAATGACCCCAGTATTTTAAGATATGCCTGGACCACCAGCTCTCAAGACACAAGAGTAGCTGCTGAGCAGGCACTTCATCTCTGAAAGCTGTGATCACCTATTCTGAACTTGATGTTGGGAAGCAAAAGAATAGACTCTACAGGCAAATGATGAAGTCAGGCACTTAACAGTTGCTCATGAAACAAATCAAATATGTCTATCCCATATATAGACAAGACATGATCTATATCATTAAATGTGTATGAAGAAGTGCTAAGCAGTAACACTTCTTGTAACATAATCAACAACAAACCAAACAAAATACATTGCCAAAGTAATTATGAGGGGAAAAAAAATGTTGATTTACAATCTGGAATTTGCTTTTATTACTGAAGGTTCCTCTCACAAATATCACTGAAGGAAGTAGATACAAGCATAGCATCTAGAAGAAAAACCACCAGTAAAAAAGACAAGAAAATAGAAGCACCTAAATAACAAGGGGTTAGATGGTAAAAAATGAAACTTATTAATTTTCAACCGAATTCAAAGTGTTTCAACACCAAACACTGGCAAAATTAACATGTCCCATGAAAACTGTTTCATGCTATAAAATCAAATTTCAAGGAACATTAAAAAAATAGGAATCCTAATTTCTTCTGACTCTATTAAATCACGAAGTACATTGAGGATCTTAAACTTCCTAATCTGAAAAGAGACTTTTGGGTACTATTAGCCATTGCAAAATTCTGTGTTAACTTTTCTTAGAATATTATCAAAACCAGGATCTTTTGCGTTATGTACCCAAACTGTGGTTAAGTAAGCTGGGTTTTGTGAATGTTGTTGCTCATGTAGTTTAGCAAAATCAAAATCCTCTTTGTTTTTTAGCATACAAATTAATTTTGATCCATGAACAGTCCTTGAACTGTACAAAGAAGGTGTTTCTATCAGCATCTGAAGTATACAGAAAACTTACAACAAAAATCCAGCTGAACACACTACCAACCACTCTTGGCTTATTTCTTCATGTTGTAAAATTTCCATTTATGTTCCTTAGCAGCTCCAACTTTTTTCACTTTAAAAGGAAAGTATTATCAGGGCTAAGTATGCATTTCAAAAATTTCACTGATTTTTTTTATATGCTGATGTAAAGCTTCCCAACTTATTTGTTATTAAAACACAGAGTCATAAACTCAAACTCAGGATATTTACTGCACTGTAATTTTTAACCCCCAACAGAATCATCTACAGCCACTCTCTTTAAGAAAAATTAATAGAACAGTAAACTCAGGTACAGCTAATACCAGCTATCTGCAATTACTTTCAACACGGGCTTTCATACCACTGCGGCATCACCTTCATGCTGAGATGAAAAAAGAGCATTTCTAGGAAACTAACAAAGAATAGTATTCCTCATAGTGAATCATCTCCTCCTTACTGTGAACCATTTAGGCAGTTGTCTCAGATGTACACCCGCCAAAGAGGTCAGATAAACTCCTGCAACTATTGTACTCAAAGTATTTCACAGAATCACAGAATATGCTGAGTTGGAAGGGATCTACAAGGAATATCAAGTCCAACCCTTAGCCACGCACAGGACCATCTCCAAGAGTCACACCATGTGCTTGAGAGCATTGTCTTGAGTTCTGTCAGGCTTGGTGCTGTGACCATTTCCCCAGGGAGACTGTTCCAGTACCCAAACATCCTACGGATGAAGAACCCTTTTCTAATATCTAACCTAAACCTCCCCATTACAAAAAAACAGGAACAAGCCAACAAACAAACAAAAATCACAGAGTCATTTTAAAGAAGTTATCAACAGAAGCTGACAGTCAAATATACTTTGCATAGGCTGACAAGTGATCCCAGCTCTGCCCTGGACAGTAACATTCCCACACCCAAAGCTACCAAAAGTCCTCCCTACAGAGCAGGGCTACCCAGCAAATCCACACTCACCACTGGGTATCTGATGAAGTCCACACACAAAGTAACACGGTACTATGGATCCTCAAAGACTGTTCACATATTGATCAAGATTCGGCTCATATGCTTGCAACAAAAGCATCATCACTTCTTATCATGCCAATACAAATATTCATGCTGATTCTGTAGTCACTGGCTTGCAAGTTGAAATGATATATAAGCAGTTTCAGTATTTTACAGTTTTTGCAGACAAAACCTAAAGGTTTTCCAGTGAAAATGCTGACACTAACTTGCTGCAAACATTACCAGTATCTTTAAATTTATACAACTAAGGAAAAATAAGAAAAATTTGCAAAATCATGTAATAGGTTGTTGTTGAGAGTCTTACTTTTCACAGATAACATAAGTGATGGATTCCTTTTCTCAAAGCCTAGAATATATTTCACAGACATTGAATACAGAAAAGAACACTGTACATGCATTTAATCTAGTCTGTGGTAACAATGACACCAATGTATACAACTTTATTTCATACAGAGTGATACTGAGAAAACCACATATAAAGATTCTCTAGATATTCAGTTAAAAAATCTACATAACTTTTTAAAGATATCACTATTACTGTAAATCACTGAAATTAAAAAAAAAACATGCAATGGTTTATGTTATTTTTTTCAATTTTTTTTAATAGCATCAACTAGTAAGAACTAAAATTAGTAACACATTTTTCTTTTTAGCAACTACCAAAGAACTTTCCTATTGGATGTCTGTAACACTGTAGATTTGGCCCTTACACAGTAAGTAAATAAATGTATATGAGAAAAAAAAAATCTGTTTACAGTCTAATGACTGCAACAATTAACAACGTGTGAAGAGCTGATTTTTCAAAGGAAAGTGTTCCTGTGAGAAAGAACATGTTTCATTAATCCTCTCTTTCTCCTAATCTGTGCTTTCCAATACAGGAAAAAAAGGTGGCATCTTTTTTACCTGTAATACACAAAAAGGACAGAGACAGCTTCTGTTTCAAAGGAAGAATCTCAAAGTTTTCTAACTTCTTTTCAGACAAAATTTATCTAGCAATGTTTTGGTGAGACTAGCAATTTCAACAATATAGTTTAATATTTGTCTGTTTCTATCTACCATCCCAAGCAACACAGTCTTCCTCCTCATGTTCTCCCTTAAGCATTTTAAGTTGTTATTCCTTATCTTTTATAGAGCTGTTGTCTCTGCGATTTTGTAAAGATCTTCTCTTGATGATCTAAGAACTCTTTCTGATACACATGATTTTCAAAATTTCCTAGCTTTTCTTCAAGAAAAGCTCATCATAACTGATTCTGACTGAAGATTACCTCCCACAGCAGTGAAGAGCGGAGGGAACTTGCTTTGAGACACAGTCAAGAAATTCTACTCTCAAAGTTTAAACACACTGTTGCCTCCCTCTGACTGATGTCTGACGGCAACAAATCCTTTTTTGCAGACTGTGTTGATGCAACACTTGGG
This sequence comes from Formicarius rufipectus, assembly GCA_013399695.1. NCBI lineage: Eukaryota > Metazoa > Chordata > Aves > Passeriformes > Formicariidae > Formicarius > Formicarius rufipectus. Next base: position 353,315 of record VXAU01000683.1, read on the forward strand.
CATGTCTGTTTTGCCAGTGAATCAGTGTTACCTGAACCAGCATTCTGTGCCCTTTGGGGGCAGGGGGGAAGGATCTGCACCATTTAGTATCCAGCTATTCCGCCTCCTCAGAATATCGATATTAGATGGATATCTATCTGCTCTACTGAACAGGGAAATTAGCTGATATCTACTGATCTGGAAGACATTTACAGGGATTTCATTTTCTCACATACCTGCACAGACTGATTGACTGCTGTCACTGTTATCAGTAACTACAAACTTTATGAATATGTGGCCCTTCACACAGAAGGATAAATGCTGCCCTTCTTTTTCTTTGTAAGATCACAAATATAACAAACAGGAATTAATGTTGTGTCCCCTCTACAAAAATGAATAACTTAAGTGGTACCATATGCTGTTAATTTTGGTTAACTGGAGGATAGATGAGACAAAAATGGATTTTACACACCCTGACCTATGTCTGCATTTACTTCCTACAGCAAATGAATTAACAATTGAATAGGGTTATTTAAGCATAAATTGTGCTACCACACAAGAATCAAGGTTGAAAAAGAGCAGAGTTGGTACAGATTATATTAATATACTGTATTAATGTTCTCTGAACAAGTACTCTTTCCAGAGTTTGCTTTCTTTCTTGCCTATATCTCTGCAGTCATTTTTAAAGAATTGTGTGTAAGACAAGAGCAAATCCATGTTACAACTAATGTTTTACATCCCTTCTTCAGCCAGTATGAAAGCTGTCTTCATGAGATACAATGACAACAGACTGTAAAGGTTTAGGGGTGTGACTTTACCCTGGGTATCTTCCAGTGCCACATTCAGACTCTAAATTCAGTAGCTGAGATGCAGCATAAAAGCATTTTCACCCAGAAGGGTTAGATGCACAGAGAAGAGCTGGCTTTTTCTCCCATGCTTAGGACAAATCTCTTGAACACAGAAGATAATCACAAAGGGATGCATCACTGGGATACAGTGCATTTGAATAGGCTCTTATTTTCTGATGTTTGGATAAATTCTTTATGGTCATTAAAATGAAATGTTTTATTTCAAAATTCAGATGCATACTTTTGAACATAAAGTGCGAGGAAACAGCTTGGAGGTTAACTTTGCTGCTTCCCTGCCCTTCAATTCCAATACCATGGGAAATGCTAAAGGAAGTTAGAGGAGGGAAGAGACTATCTCTACAGAGACTTGGGACACAGTTGTCTTCCCTTATCATAAGAACTCTAGACAAAAAGTCCCCTAACCTTATGTGACAATTAAAAAAATATATATCTGGGGGCAATTTTAAGTGTATTGGTTGCTCCTTCAGAGATGCCAATAAGCAAATTAAGAGAAGACACTGCATACTTAACTGGCTCACCAATATGAATTAATTTTCCCATGCAATGGGACTACTGGAGTGATCAGTGGTGCTCCAGGAGACAGCTAACCAAAGCCCCTAAAGGTCTCCTGCTGGAGAACTTCAAAAGCATAACTAATTCTGGCTCTGTTTCTGATCAAGAAGCATTTATCCTCCTGGCTCTATCTGAAGGAGATAGAAGAAAAACATTAGGTCACAGAAGCATCAAGAGCTTCAGCAGGAAGTCCTTTGTTCCCTGTCCTGCTTTCCAAGTCTTTATATCATATTGATTTACTTTCTTCTCTTCTCTGTAGAGGAGCTCAGGCCACACCATAAAGTTTCCAAGACTAGAGTGGGAAACACAAGCAAAACTAGGCAACTCATCCAGCCACATTTGCTCTTTCTCCTGGCACTCTGCCCTCCCCAAGCAACAAACTAGATGCTCTGGGAAAAATCAAAGCCAGAAGGTTTTCTGTAGATGTGCCTGTTCCACACACCAAAAGCACATTCAAAGAAGAGGACAAGGCCAGAGGTTTCACCTGATCTAGAAACCAGCTCTGGGGAGATTCATCTTAATTAATTACATCCTGCTTTATAAATCCAGCAGACAACATGACACATGTGCTACACTGATTTTAACAATGCTGGAGAAAATAAATTCGCTGATAAAGGGGGAAAAATTGCCTTTTCATCCTTTTTCCACTTGAAATTAATTGCAAAACATGTACCAGTGTACTGTAAAACTGCTGAAGTCAATGTAAAAATTTGTACATGTAAGGACCTCCACATATTTGATATATACTTCATACTATTTTATTTTAAAATAACAAAGGATTTTATTTTAAATGAACCAGTTTACAGGCATTTTTGCTACATCTCTATAAGCTACCTAGAAACAGAAGAGGAACAAAATAAAAGAGAAAAATCTGTTCAACACAGATTTGAGCTACAGAGGTTGGACTTCATATCCAGCAGAGCAATGAACTTGCATCCAAACACAGAACATTAAAAGGTCCTATCAGAGCCCAGTTCAAGGTGTTTATGTACAGGGTCACCAGCAGCCTGACATACACACCAATGTTTCTGCAAACATCTCAGGTCATGAACCTGAGCAAGCAGCAAAGGAAGTGCAACTGAAGGACCTTAGAAGTGCCAGGTTGGGCACTGCAGGGACACAGGAGCTCTTGGCAGCCCCAGCATATCCCATTTCCGAAGTAGCTGGAAGAGGAATCCAAATGGTGATAAGTAACTACTAAAAGCTAAGTGTTAATGAAGTTACTTAACAGACTGAAATGTGTAAGATGAAGATAATGGGACCTTACCACTCTGCGTTAGTTTCAGCAGTCATCAGGTTCTTTAACTTCACATTCCCATTTCAATGGAGTAAGTCATTAACTGCTTTCTAAATAGGCGTAATTAGCCCACAGTGTGTGAATTTTATTTCAAAATGGAGAAATAAAATAACAATCCAGAATACTTAGTTAACCTGTTCAGATCACAAAGTCCCTAGATTAAAGTCCCAGAACTTAAGAACATAGTTTACATATTCCTACTAAACTACAAATCTCTGAAAGCAAACTGGTGGAGACTCTGGGCAATACATGTTCATGTGACAGTAAGTGCATTTATGGTGCCAAATTTGCCTTCTAATTTACACCGCAGAGTCCTCAGGAAAATCTTGCTTCAGTTGTTCCAAATCATCATGATTCAGCTTGAGCAGGTGTTTAGCTCAACACTCGGTACCTTATTTTGATGCTGGATTCAGATGAGAGTGGGATATAGCAACTGAAATAGAGAATTTCTTCAAAGTAATATTCCTGAACAATAAGGTAAAAATTAATGGCACATTTAGAGAATGTTGAGTACTACTCTCTGTAGTCATTATATTTCTTATTGCAATTGTCAACAACTTCTCAGGAAGATCATAAAATAACATTAGTTTCAGGAGTGGGAATTGAACAATTGAAAAATTACAGACTTGTAAATAAAACCTGTCAAGCATTCTAGCACACAGACTTTTAAACTCTACCCTCTAAATCTTCCAGGAACAATGTAGTCCAAGAACAGAAGTCTCTGGTCATGAACCCAAAGGGGAAGGAAAAAAAACCACAAACAAAAAAACTCCCAAAACAAAAACACAACCAAACAAAACCCCCAAACAACAACAATAAAAACCACTAAAGAAATTGGCACTTCAGTGTATTTTTTTCCTGAGAATGTCAAAGCATCTAATACCTGCCAGCATAATGGCTTGTTTCAATAAAACTACGTAGATGGTCTATTTTTCAGTGAAAGCAAGGGTTTCCAAAGACCCATGCTGACTAAATACATTGAAAGGCCTATATGATTTTCCTTATATTTCCTTATGCTTCTATACAAAGTTGCTGGAGGGGGTGACAAAACTCATAGCAAGCTAGGAGCAACAACACTACAACTATAATTCATAAGTAAAATAGAGGCCACACTGAATTAAGATCAACAATTTAGAGCATTCTCCTGATGGAACACAACTGTCTTAAAAGTATATACAGTATGCATGAGTTCTCCACCTTGTCTGCTTTAAATGATTCAAGCAATCTGGTCTAAATCCTTCCTTTTCTGAAAAACACACAATTTAGAAATGGTTCTTAATAAAAAGGAGGGAAGGGGAATGCTGAATACAAAGTTTTAGTGCTCTGCATATGTCATTCACACTAAAATGCCTTTATGAAAGTAAATTTGCCTATACTGAGAATTGAAGAGTCACATTACACCCCTCTGCATAGAAACCCTTGGAGATTTGATTTCAAAAGCCAGACATTGTATTGTGTATTCCCTGCTGACAAGAAGTCATCCAGAGCCTATTACATCACTCTTCAGAGTGGTAAAGCCAATGCAGGAAAACCCCTGAAGTGATCTGATAACTGATTTTCTTAGTTAGTTTGGCACCAGTGTGTCTGGCATCTAATACTTATGATACACAGCCTACCAAGTACACGGTATTAGATTTCTGCTATTTAGTGTCAACAAGAAATGCATGCTGTGACACAGGCCTTTGTAGTAAAATATGGGAGGAGAGAAAAGTCAGAGGGGAACACAATACATTTCCCAAGTAAGGAAGGAAATCACTGAATTGTGCTAGGATTGTATATTGCTAACAGGCTGCCATTAGGAACAAGACTTCACAATTCTGACTAACTCCAAGCATATCATATTGCACTACTATTACTTAGTTTTCAAACACAATTTACTACTGGACAAACTCTGCAAACCAGGGTATCTAAAGATCTTTTTCTTCTCTTACAACACATTTCACACAATCTTCATGTATTTCCAGTGTTAAGACTATGAATGAATAAGGGAAGCAAAGGAAAGACAATAATGCAGAACCTATTTCACAGAATCATCACAGAGTAATTCAAGTTAGACAGACCGCTTAAGTGTCTAGTCCAGCTCCCTTGCTCAAAGCAGGGTCAGCCATGAGATGACACTAGGCTCCTCAAGGCTTTATTTGGGCAGATGTGCTGTTCTCCTGTTAATGCAGCCCATTTGCTGACTGCTTCAAGAGCACACTCCCAGCTTGTGGTCAACTTGTCTATCAAGACCTCTGGAGAGATCCTGGTAAAAACCAAGGGAGAGAAGGCTCTGGAGACTTGGTCTGCCTGGGGATTTCTTCTCTCTCTCTGCTGTCACTGAATCTGTCCTGCTCAGCAACAGGTCAGCATTTTCCTTGTTTGTTTAATTGCTCATGCAGTAGCAGAAGCTTGCCTTTTGTTGTCCTTGATGTCTCTTTCCACTTTCAGCTCCAAATGAGCTTTGGCTTTCCTGACACAATCACTGTGTGCCTGTGCAGCAATCCTGAATGGCTCCTTTGCAGCCTGCCCCGGTCTCACCCTCCCCGCTACTGTCCATTGAACTGCAGCCCACTCCTGTCCTGTCTACCTTTTTTTCTGAGTTGAAACATTTTCATGCTTGAAGGACAGAGGGTGATTATCAGCCTTAAGGACCAGACAGGCCACTTGAGATCCCCTCACAATCTTGAGATACCTCATTTCATCGTTGCTGCAGTCCCTGATGACACCACCAAAAAGCGTCTCCTTGTTCATGAGCTACAGATCTGAAAATATTACCTCAGTCAGTCCATTAGCATCCACGTTAACAAAAGAAAAAGTAATTCTAAGTCTACTTCAATATCAATTTTAGAATTTTAAGGTATTAAGTCTTGTATAAATTATGGATTTTGAAAAAAAATGCATTTAATGTGCATCTAGACTTTAAATCTCTCAGTAGTCGAGTGATTTGGTTTACCAACTTCTCTCAGTCATGAACTTGGGACCATAAGAATTCAGATACAGAGTTACACTAGATAGCAGTGGTCACTGGATCCAGACTGCCAGCAGTAATGAGACTTTCAATGTCTGGAGATTAGTCCATCTATTAAAAAGATAATGTAATATGAACTTCCAGGCTAAGAAATAGCTTGGTATTTAAGCTTATGGCAAAGCACAGGAAAATAAAGACTGAGCTGAAAAATACTATCATCAGTATTTCAGTTCTTTTTACTTAGTTTATCTAACACAACCAGATGCGTGCAATAAATAAAAATGCCTACTTTGCAGCATTTCAGTGAGTATTAGAAAAATACAAGTTACATACTGGCAGAGGGAATCCTCTGCCTGAATTTGGATACATGGTAGTTTTGCAGGTCACACTAAACCTCAAAACACAAACATTAAAAGTGCCCAATTCTTCTTTTTAATAGATAGCCCTCTTGGATGAGGAATGCCCAACCTGTCAGGTAGAAGGAGTAACATCAGTCTTTTTCAGCTGTGTCATCCTTGATACTTTTTTTTGGATGAGCCTTCCATTTAACATATTCAGCTGTATCTGATGTAGATGGCTGTCTGCTAGGAAGAAGACAGATGACCCCTCTATACTATCTTGTACAGGAGCTGCATTGATTTTGCAATACCACCTTTTCACTGTTTCGGTTCACAGTCTGGCATGCTTGTCAGTACTGCCAGTTATTTCTCATTCTCTTTCTGTGAAGAATCCCCATCTATCATCCCACTGGATGAAAGCTACAATGGGATTTGCTTGTCTACAATAAACACTGTCATGTAAGGAGCCTGGTGTCCTATCAAAGCAAAGCTTATATAAACATTCCAAGCTGTGTACTGCCCATCCATCACCTGAACCCTAATTATTTTAGCCTGCAAATATCTCAGAGTTGATACATAGCTAACAGACTCAAAGATCTTCAGTACTTACAATTTTTTCATTTAACAGAGATAAGGACTGCAAGTAAGCCCATATATTTAATTTGTTCCCCTTTGGAGAAATTAAGTCACATCTGCCTGACCCTCCTTGGAGCTGGGTCAGGTTGTCATGGATAGGACCCCAAGGTTTCTGCAGTTTGAGGAGGAAGAAGGGAGGAGTGGGATAGACAATACAATGCTGTTTGACAAGAGACCTTACTGTTTCTTCTGCCTTCAGATGAAGATGCTGAATGGGAAAACATGCCAACTAGTATATTCTAACCAACATGATCAAGATGTGCAGTAGCATGTCATGAGTTCTAACTTCTGGGAAAGACTGCCCTTGACAAATACAATGATAAAATTTCTGTAAAAGAGCTCTGTGAAAAGGGAAGGTGATATTTATTTATCATATCTCCAAGTTGAGTCTACCTGATTCTCCACTCGAAGATTTCACTCACATGGAAATACCTATGTGCCCAAGTGGTCAGGCTGCAGTCCTTGTGCCCAACACTGATTTGAATGTATCATCCTGTATTATCATTCACATGGAAACTCTTGAGGTCAACACCTGTTATGGCATTTTCAAGTGTCACTTACTTCAGCCCTCATAAATCTTAGGACAGGTTGTTGTTTGTTGAGTATTTTAACTTGTTTGTCTGAAATATGTTTGCTTTTCCCTCATGAACTAAAAGGAAAGAAAATCACATAGATGATATACTCTAACCTTGCTGCCACTGTCCTGTTGCCAGAAGACACTGTGTTCTCAGTAGTCATGAATGTTGAAGCTGTAGCAGAGTACAAGCATTCTGGTCTCAATATAAACCATACATTCCTCAGTTTTACTACTAGGAATGGTGTCCTGGAGTACTGTCCTCAAACACTTTGCTCTTATGAGCTGTTCTTACAGTCCTCATCCTGCTCGCTCTTTTGGTGCTATCACAGAAATACAAACACATACACACAGCATTTCCACTGGTACTTTGTTCATATAATCTTCATAAATTTAACTAAATTGGAAGTATTAAGACTGAAATGTACTATTTTCCTTTCAAGTTCATGTAACTGTTACAAATAATCAAGACTTGTCACTATCAAAACCACTATTTGTTACATACCTGTTATTTTGAGGGTTTGAATAACACGGTAGATGAGCAAGGCTTAGCTCCGACAAATGGCTTCTTTGTAAAATCCCAGAACCAGAACCCAACTCTTCACTCTCTCCTAAACACCTGCCAAAGAATTCTAAAATCTCCTTCCACCTCTGGATGCATTAAAGGCCAGGTGGGAATAAACTTTGAGAAACTTGTGTAGTGGAAGGTGTCCCTCTCCATGGTTGCAGGTTGGAACTAAATGATCCTCAAGATTCCTTCCAATCCAAATCATTTTATGATTCTATGATATGATCTGATATCTTAAATGCATTGGTACCTACATTTCCATTATTACCTTCAGTGCCCAGATGAAGCTCCTCCATGCTTACTAAATCTGCAGGTAGCTTTTCTGTGTCCAGAAAAAGTAAAAATCAATCCTCCCACTGTAATTCCATATGAAATACTACACAACTGTTACAACCGATTTCACTTTGGTCTTTATCTTGTACTCATACTTAAACATGTGATGATCAATACACTTCAAAAGACTTACAGTAATGGTTAAGACACAAAACCCTCCCAGCATTTACATGTCACACAGTTTCCATGTTTCTTGTCTATTGTTTAGAATTGTCTCTAGAACTTGCACCTAGACCCTGGAAATCCGATTAGTTTAATTAAGCCAATGAAAAAAAAGTGTATCTCAACCTTCACTTGACATCAACAAAAGTGTTTACATCGCACAGTTCCTGGCTTTCCAAGCCAGCAGAGCCTCTGCTACACAACTGATTAATTAAACAGTGCTGAGAAGTTAACACTAAAGGTTACTGATTAATTGTATCTTAGAGCTGTCTAATCAAGTATCCAAGGCAATAAACAAATACAAAGATAAATTATACACTGATTAACATAATTATTTGTAGTTTTACTTTTAACCACTTGCTTTCCATAAAGCAGACTTTAACCTGAATAAACACTGGGGAGAGTGATCAGGATCACTTACCGTATTTCCCAGCTGGCTATTATGGCTGTTTTCCCTTGAAGTGAAATATTATTATAAATCCTACTTCATGCACGGTCATCACATAGGTATATATGCTGAATGAGCAGTCATACCATATTCATTTATCATGCATTTTTAAGTACAACTGGTTGCTAATGCATGTCTCCAAGGGCTTTAATTCAGCATTGCAAACAGCTGTTAGCCATCATTAAGAGAATGCAATCTACTCTGAATACTACAGCCTTATTCGAGGACAAGATTGAAATCCAGAGATGACCAACAGCTCTTTCTCTAATTCACAAGCTCTTCTATCTAACAAAATTTCTCATTTCAGAGATCCTTGCTGCAATGTATGAATTTCCAATCTCAAGCTGCAATAGTTCTTCATCTAGTAAGGCTATTTTCATGGCCTTCTCTAAATCCATCATGTAACTCATTTCTCCATATCAGGAGATGAATACTAAAATGTGACCTCACTCCATAGTTCCTGTGTTATCCATATACATAAGAAAAAAACTCTTCCTTGCAAGCACTGGGGAAAGCTTATTTACTGTTACAAAGGTCTTTAAAGGGCTCTGAAAGAGGGAAACTCTAGAATCATTCTTCCCCACCACCTCCCCCTCCTGCCACCCCAGGTCACTGAAAACATCATTGCCTCCTGCAGAAGTGTCATCAGTTCTCCCAGATCTTCTAACCCTGTCTGATTCATACCAAGAGGTCAATGAAAAAGCTGTGCCTCAGAAAAGACACCAGTTATCACCTGGTACTTTCTCCAGAATTTTCAGTGGGCCATACCGAGTTTTATTAGTCACTTATAATGAACAAAGCCTTTTGTTAGTCTGTTCATAATACAGTCAGCACAACAGTGCACGTATAAATATTCATTCTTGTTCCATATTTCTCCTTTGTTATAAGCTACTGTGTACCTATTCAGTACAACCACAATCAAATCTGCCATCAAATTACTTCTCAATTATGATGGAAACAGTTCAGACTTTTCTTCTGTACCTAAACAATCCCATTTCCCACCCACATCTCAGCAGTTTTACAGGACTTCCTGCCACAAGACTGGTTTAAGACAAGAAGTTCAAGCACACTGTGGCAGCTAATTACATATATTCCACTGCCTGCAACAAGATCTACAGCTAACCATGAATTTCCCTTTTTCTGTTGAGCTGGTGTGCATGAGATCTGACAGCTCCAGAACACTCATCTTCCCCCCATCCACAGGTAACTACACTTTGAAGCTGCTCAGGCGGGCTGAAAATCTGACAGCCTCAGAGAGAGTGGATCAACATGAAATGAAAAGAGAAGGTCAAAGGCTGATTGATGTCACCACTGAATATTGTAGTAAAATATTACGATTCAGTCAATTTACATTGATAAAAGTCAGGATTTTCATACTAGTGCCAAGGTCTATTTTTTTCACATTAAAATTACCATCAGAATTTCTCTTTACCCCTTTTTTCCTCCTTTTCTTTGAAATCTGGTTGCAATTACAATCAATCAAGAACAAACAAACCCATCCCTTATCTCCTTAATTATGGATTCCGTGACATCAGTGTAAATTACATATTCAAAAATCTGTCCTTTCTTGTTTCCAAAAGTGGTTAATTATATGACATTTGAGAACTGTCTTTCAGAAGGCTAATTTTCATAAGAATAAATGTGAAATAGTTTGTTTCCTTTAGAAGACAATATTCACCCAGCAAAAAAGAATAGCAGGAATGTCCTGAGAATATTGATCTTCATTCACATATTTACCAACCTTGTAAAGATCAACCTCATGATCACATGCCAACAACACTTCTCCAACCATGAACTCTCAAATCCAGCATCTAACCCATGTGAGCACACATTAGCATGTTGGGCTTCCAAGTGTTACACAAGCATTGTGCCTTCTCATGAGATTTTAGATCAAGCTTGAATCTGGAACACCTGTTCTACACATGCTAACACTTACATGCAACATGCTAAAGCAGGCATTGTGCCTTTATTAACTGCTATTGCTCACAGAAAGAACCAAATTTAATTAACCAAAAGGCAGGCAATAGCTGCTTGTGAAAGATGCTGAGTGGTCATCACTTAGAAATATATCAATCCTCAGTCATTAAAAAAGATTACCAAAAGAAATAAATGAATACATTAAAAAAAACCACACCGTATGTTTGCTTCAAGTCAAAATGTATAGATTTTTTTGCCCTCATTTTTTCTCACAAATTGGTCTCTACTGCTAATAGTATAGTGGCTATTGCCATACCGCAAGTTTAACTGGTTTCCTTAATTCTGATACAGAAAGGTAAGCTAATTTAATAGTAACCAAACACACTTACTTCTTCCATTAATCACAAACCATTTTTTATTCCAATTCATTGTTAATTATCTTCCAGATTTCTGTGGCTAATAAAGCTCCCTACCTTCTTCCCCCTTCTTTTCCATGTGTGTTGCACACCCCAAGTCTTCTATGTCACTTTCCACCTACGTTGTCATGGAGTATTTCCAAAACCTAAAAGAATCTGGGCTTCAGGTAACCATTCAAACTGTTCACACAACCAAGGGTCTTTAAAGAGCCTATATCAGTATTCCATAAAGCTGAAAAAAAAAATCCCATGATATGCACACCAAAATTCTCATAATATTATGAGAATAGTTAAGTAAGAGTTCACAGCTTCAACAAATGATACTCAGGTACTGCTGAAGTAGTACTTGCAGTCAGGAGACTAAATTAAAAATAGAGCTTTTTCTTCTGTCATTACAACCCAGGAAAATGTGTCAGATAGCAACTCATTTCTAATTCAAATGCCTAGTAATGCTCAGCGGTTTCAAAACACTTTTTAAGGACTTGTTTCCCATGGGCCATTGCACTCCCAGAAAAATACAGTGCAACAACTGAACGAGTGCATTTGATACGGACAACTGCAAAACCTCCATGTATTTTTCTTATTCTAGGGCAGAAAATGACTCTCAGTTCTTGAGCTAACCCGTTCATCTGACCTGCCCTAAGTTCCCCCAGCACATCTGTCTGGGCAAGCCCTTAACAAGAAACAAGTTCTGTGCACATTTGATGATGCATGAGACAGGGCTGTGCAGTAAGCGTTAAGCTGATATGCACTGAATGTCTGAAAGGTTTATTATCTGTGCAGTACATAATCAGGAAAAAAAATAAAGCTTGTAAAATAATCCCCTGCTTAGGGGTTTGTATTAAGAAGGTGACTGGTATTTAAGAACCAACACCAGGCACAAAGCATAAGTAATCTCAACAATCTTAACAGTACACACAGACTCTTCACAATCCTCACCTGAGGAACAGGAATGAAGTTGTCACTGTTCTTCAATAAAGTCGTACCTTCTTAACAGTCTCCAGTGGCAAAGCCCAAATAGTAGATCTGAGAAACATTAATGATGACATTCACATGTATCAGGAGGCAGAACTTTGTGGAAGGCTGTTTGTGCTAAAGTACTTAGGTTTTGACGTTTCCATGCTGAAATTTCAAAAGAGCATATCTGTGGGTGTTTTTTGATGAATTATATATCATAAAAATAAGTGAGTTATTATGAAAAAGCTACAGGTGAACTCAAGATTTTTGTTTTTCATTAACCAAAGATGACCTGAAATGCAAAATTACTGAATTCAGTGTATTGTAACTTGTCATGACCCCCATAACCTCCATCCTGCAACAAAAGATCAAATTATACATCTTGCTATGAAATTTAGTTAAAATACCCCTTGAACACAAAATTATCCTTAATACAGTTATCTTTACTGTATTATCCCTAAATTGCACCAGAGCAAGTGTCTAAATAATCTAATTAAAGGTTCATAGGATGAATGTCTCAGAAAATAACTATCTGAACTCCATAAAGATGATCAGGACAATTACTCTTGGGCAAAAGTGTTGAACACCGCAACAAAACTATACAGCAGTTGTGTATTTGTTGTGGCCTACTCCTGTCTTCTGTCCAAGCAGTGAGATTACTCAGGGAAAACAGAGAGAGCTGAAATCAGCTTTTCTAGCTCTTTTGTTCTCCTCTTCTCCTTCTAATACTGGTGCCAGAGTCTCATTTTGAGTTTGAAGGCATTTGCAATTTGCAAAATAACTTTTAAACAGGAGTTTCAGAAAAATCCACACAACGTGACATCTTCTGCAATGAAATCCTAACAAAAATCCTGATACTGCCAATAGAATTTCCTTTGTTTTCAGTTTTGAAGTAAGTATTAGTGAGAGAGAAACTTCTGTTGGTCCCTTCACAAACCTCCTAAGTGCTCTAGGTTACGAGGCATGTTTGTGAGTAAATCGTGCTGTTTATACCTTTAGAAATTTCAACTTTGTCTTGTATTTTCCTTTTTTTTAAAAAAAACACAGGACCATATAGAGACAGGTTTGTACAAAACAAAACAAAAAAACAAACAAAAAGAACCAACCAACCAAACAAAAACAAACAAACAAAAAACCAAACCAAAACAAAAACAAACCCCAAAAAAGTGGTGACCAATGTCACCACTGCGAACACACAGCAGTAAGCTCCTGTATTTTTATCCAGATGTTTACACTGGTGAGCAAAGCAGTGCAGGGCCACAGGCTCCCCACACCTCTGTGCCATTTGTGGCAGTTTCAAAGGTGAGTTTCACATGTGCTCCAGCACAAGCTGGCCAGGCTGAGACACAGATCAGTCAGACTTCGCTCCCAGCAGCATGTTCGGCTGAGGGATGCAACCCATGCTCTGCCACCTGCCCTTTTCCTTGGCTACAGTGGCTGTAGTTGGCACAGAAGGGAGCCTAGAGATGACAGCAACAAGTCTAAAGGGAATTGGGAGAAAAAGCAGAAAGACTCAATAGTAAGAAACACCATGATCCTAGGAAAAGGAGATGAATAAGAAAGATGAGGAAATGCTGGATAACAGAGCTCAAACATTTAGTCTTCGAGATTAAAGACCATTAAAAGCCTTGCCCCTCTTCCCCATGTCTCCATCTTAATACTTTAATCCTGTTTTCAGAAGGAAAAAAAAAGAAAACAATCTTACAGACTTCCACTCACAGTATGCTCCATCTGGGTCTTTAACTTTTGAAAATGGAAAAACAGGTGTTATCCAATTTGATAACTCTACCACAGCAGCACTCTCTTTTCATGTGAATAAGTGGCTCCAGTCCTGATTGGGTCCAACTAGGGTGAGAGGAGTTAATAATTAAAAAACAAGCTGTGAGTTGTAGATACATTGAACTATTTACTTTTTTTTAATAATAAACCATAAACTAAACCTGAATATTTTATTTGCAATTTAAATCGTTCCTTCATAAGTACAACAGAGAACATCTTAGTAGAACCACTTAGCCTTTGCGTATTCCCATGAGCAGGGCTTATCGAACTTCTAGACTTGGCATAAATTAATATGGAGCAGATTTACATGCTTAAGAGACTTTCCCCCCAATTTTTACAGAGTTGATAATAACTCTACATCACTTTTTAGTGCATGACATTTTTATGCTTCTTTTACAACAAAATTGAGAAAAACAAAAAGAAAGACAAAATATTTCATTGGAATGAGATTGAAAACGTGCAAGTATCAAAGGAGCTAAGTCATCAAAAATTTAATCTATGATCCCACATTTCTAGAATTATACAAGATTGCCGATTTCCAGCATGTTCCAACACTCAGTTCATGTATTATTGCCTTCACATGTTTAACACTCTCAGTTTAATGTTACATTACTTGAGTGCTTCTCTTCATAGTTCTACTAATTACTGTGCGGTTTTTAACATGGGAATCACAAAAAACAGAATCACAACTTTATCAAACAGTAAGAACTCTCAGGCCTACTTTAATAAGAATCATACAAGAAAAAAACGCTCAGATCTTATTACCAGTCTCTTTCTTAACAGACCACACACTGTCATGTACTTGTGATTAGCCAACTGCTATCACACATAGAATTACAGCAACGAAACACAGACACCTGAAAATTCCAAACTAGGGAAGTTCCCTCCCAGTGCTTGGACTAGCCCATGCCATTATGCAATAATTCTCATTTCAGATATTACACAGAACTCAGAATCTGTTCAGAACAGTAACATGGAATATATTTAAAGTTTTATCATGTTAACTTATGTGAATTCAAATGTCAAAAAGCTCACAAGAATTTCCAGAGCATCTTTTGCATCACAAAACATACTGATAAATAGGAATCTTAGTTTTGCTCAATTTATAAGATTATATTAAGGAAATGGCTTAGCCATTTAAAGTTCTCTGCCAGGTTTCAATCAAATAAAATTGAATGGCATTTCACTATGGTTACCATCAAAAAAGAAAAGATCTCGTTAGAAACACACAACCTGCTCAAATAGATGGTTATTCACAGTCATTTTGAGCTACAATATAAAATCAGAGTTCCCTTTCAGAAAGTCAGACCCAGTTTAAATGGTGGGTTTCCTTCTGTTTTTGTTTTCATGGAGGGTTCTCAACGTTTAGCAGGATAGTTTACCATAGATTTATTTACAGTTTGAAAAACTGATTTAAAAATATGACTGAGATATAAAACTTAGAGGGAGCAAGAGCAGCACTTTGTTGTGTTGGAAACCCAGCAGCAGTGTTTGAGAGTTTGCCTCCCACCTTCTGTGTTACAAGTGACATCCTTCACTATTGATGTTTTGCTCCCTCCCATCTGACTTGGGCCAATAGATGACAAAAATCTGTCAGGTTTTGTGCCATAAAAGTAGCTTCTAAGTAAGAGGAAGTGTTTCTTCTCTTGATCTCTGCCACAAAATTCACCAGATTCCAGACACACTCAGGTTCATAAAGGAAAAGAAAGTTCCCAGAATTTACTGCTACCCTGCCCTTCAGAAGCTCTGATCACTTCTGCAGTCACCATCAGCCACACAGGCACATTCTGCAAGGTAGGCAACAACGCTGACTACAAAATGAAGACTGATGACATTCTGATGGTAATACTTCCAAGAAAAATTTCCCTAATCAAATTAGGCATTGAGCACATAAATGAGATTTTATTTTTAATTGTTCATACCCATTTGCATTCTAAATCCCATTTTTTTGCACAGTCTTTGAAGTGAAGTCACCTGCAACTGTTGTAATTACTAGGAGAGTAAGTGACAAAGCATGTTAAGACACAAATGTTCTTCACGGTTGTCATGAGCCACTGTTTGCATTAGCTCTCTCCCCTTTAAAAAGAGAAAAAATGAAATTTTTTTAATTCCAGCACATTATGCCCAAGAAAGCCAGCAGGCTCTTTAATTATCGTCAACCTCTGTTTCATTTGTTTATGTAAATATGTGCTAAGAAAAATACTGAAAACAATGTGAAAAATAACTAGAATCAGCCTGTTTCACTGGTGTGTAGATAAAAAAAAACCAACCCAACCCCTTAATAATAACCAAAGCTGTTCATTTCTTAAATAAGAAGGTTAAATTACACAAGCCAGAATTCCTTGTCTTTGTCCAAGGTCATGGCTTATGCCTAGGGGAATCCTCCTGCAAGAACACACAGAGATGCATCCTCAGACTTAAAACACACAAGGAACTGCTGAGATACACAAATATCTCCTTGTTAGCCAGATGTTATGTGCCTTTTTTCATCTCTTGATAATTTTAAAGTCATTCACCATGTAGAACTGGCCAATGTAATCCCTGTTCAGTCCAATATAGATGCCAAGAGATTAAATCACGTGTCCCTCAGAAAGCTGCCAGTGGACACCTGTAATCTTCTCCTCCCTTACAATTTTTCACTGACCTTTTAAGGCTTCAAGTACTTTCATTCATAGCACAAACCATACTTCATGTATTTGCATACCAATGTCCATTCAGTCTATTAAATATATGTATATATTTTACTTTTATAGAAAAAAAAAGGAGAAACTGCCTATTGAGAAAAAGGAATACATTTCATTGGTTTGGTCACTGGTCAGAAAATATCCATTCAGATTTCACTGTGCTAACATTTTAGATGGTTACTAGAGAATTCAAAAAGCATTTATAACCTAAGCACACACCATTTTTAGAAAGCTATAAAACTTAACCTTTGTAGAATAGGAATAGTGCTTCAAAATAGCTTTTAAAAAGGCTATTAAAACTTCACACTTCAGATAAAAAGAAGTCTAGTGCTCTGGATCCTGACATCACCTTTATACAACCTATTTCTTCCTGCTAGTCAACTGTGTGAAAAAAAAAAACACATATATTCTAAAGATTACATCTTTGGACTTTCAAAAAGTAATCTAAGCAACTCCTGAATTTAAAGTTTGAAAAAACATAAAGAGAAAAAAAGTCCTCAGCAATAAGAAAATAATTTTATCTAATTCCTGACTTCTTTCATCAGTGATAGCAATGGAGGTCAAGTAATTAAGACTTCAGTGACGTTTCTAATTTTATGAAAAGGGTTTTGCAACTTCAGACAACATAGAAAGAAATATCCTCACATTCCTTCATCTGGTTTGAGAGCATCCAAAAATTGGTCTCCTCATACCCACTGACAAGAGATGAAAAAAATTAAGTGCACAGGCATTTCTCTGGATACAACTCTGGGTTAGACTTCCAAAAGCTCTTTGTTTACAAAGCACAGCCAAGACAATTAACTGACACTGAAATAACAGATCAGAAAACCACAGAAATCTGATAATCTGAGTACAATAAACTGTTCATTTTTTAGGTCAAAACATATTTCTTTATGGGAATATACAGGGTCCTTGGGCTCTCCCCAGGGGCAAAAAGCCTCCATATTGTATAGTCAGTGTAGTGATCAAAGGATCACCCTTTTCTCTTCATAGAGAAAAGCAATGAAAAATAAATTAAAAAAAAAAAAAAAAAAGGAGGGAGAGCAAATCAAGGCACAGGGCTCAGGTCTCCAAGGATCTTCCCTTCCAGCAGAAACCTCTTTTCTCATGCAAAACCTCTCAGATTCATGCAAGTGTGCTGCATACCACAGCCATAATCCACAATTCAGAAATGAGAACACTATGTGCTTTGGCACAAACAGAAGGTTTGAAAGAGAGGAGGTATGGCTGGGCAGGAACTGTCTAATGCTTTGATAACTTTCCATGCAGAAGCCAATTCTCAATGTAAATACTCCCCCAATCAAATTTCCTGGTTGTACTAAATGACAAAAACAGTAACACATAGCCCCTCTCCAAACAAAAACCAAGAGCTAAACAAACAAAATACCAAAAACTCCAAAACACTACCCACCATTTTTTTTACATGCTCATTGCAAAGAATGCAAACTCCAAAACAGGTACAACCGTGCACTTTTGTTTCTCCCTCAACTCTTGGGGGTGTCTCATACACTCAGGTTCACCTTCTTTGACTGACGGCAGCAGTGCCAGCACATCACAGTAGCAAGTTGAGCCATGAGACCAGGAAAATCACAAAAAGCCACGACCCTATCAGTCTTTCTTGTTGACATGCTTCTTCTATATGAAAACGATTTCTTCTGGGGGTTGAGATACTTCTGAGGAGTTGACACATGCAGGCTTCACTTCTGCTGCAGCGAACACTTATGAATATACATGGAATGGCTGCACAGAGCTTCCTCCCTATCCTGCAAGTCAGGTACTGGCTAAGGGAATTCAGACTCCCATCTCCAACTCCTCAGAAAATTACACCACAGCAAACAGCAATCACCCTAATTCTGAGCTGAGCGTCTTTAGATGCTTTGTGAAGTCATTTATTTTGCATTTGCTCACATTTTATAAACGTTTCATTTCTAGTACATTAGTTTCCATTTTCATGAAAGAAAACGAATATATCGGAGTTTCCGGATTAGACAGCTGAAATCCAAAGTCTTCATCCACCAGATACCACACAGATATATTCCTTTTAGGAGGCTAATCTCTAACCCAATTGTGTTAGATATGCTTTCTGCCAGTTTTATTTGATGACTTTATCTGTACTTTCCTTCCAAATTACTCCCACTCAAGGTCGGAGTGGGAGAAAGGCAGAAAGACATGTCATTTATTCCTGTAACAGTTTCTTCCCACACAACCATAACATAATTAATAATCTCAGTATTTGAGTAAGACTTCTCAAAAAAAATTACTGTAATCATATTAAGAGTGAAAGATGTCCAGTTTTAGCCCTTCATGTTTTCAGCTCCATTTCAAAGATTTATTTTTTTCAAGCCCTATGATCAGAAGGCTGGAGCACCTCTCCGATGAACAGGCTGAGCGAGTTGGAGTTGTTCAACCAGGAGAAGAGAAGGTTCCAGGGAGACCTCAAAACAGCCTTCCAGTACCTAAAGGGCCTCCAGGATTGATGGAGAGGGCATGGACTTATGGAACAAAGGGGAATGGTTTCATATTGACAAGGGAAGGTTGAGGTTCTTTACTGTGAGGGTGGTGAGACACTGGAACAGGTAGCTGGGAGAAGTTGTGGATGCTCCACCCTTGGAAGTCTTCAAGGACAGGTCGGATGATGCTTTGAGCAGCCTGGTCTAGTGGAAGATGTCCCTGCCCACTGATAGCACGAGGACTAGGACTAGATTATCTTTCAAGGCCCCTGCAACCCAAATCATTCTACGGTTTTATGATTTGAACATAATTCTGAAATTCTGGACCATTAACATTACACTTATTTTACAGCTAGATGTAATTTCAGTATATATCCTGCCTTTTCATCATCCAATCTCTTGAAGATTTACTGCAGCATAAGAAAAAGTACCATAACTAAATTTATCCACTAGCCCCCAAAACTGAAACATCATGCAGATCATCTGAATGCAAAATACAGAGATTTAAGAATTTTTTTTTCTTGATACCCTAATAAGGTATTTTTCTTAACCTGTTAGTGGGAAAAACAAAATCATCCACTGAACTATATGATTTTTCCTCATATAGAGTGATATTTACATTTCCCAAGGAAGTCAATGTAGCGATTTTCAAAATAATTCACATTTTTCCAGATTTATCTTCAGATTTCTCTTTATCATTAAAAATTAAAAACAAACTAAGCCAAGAAACAAACCTAAACTGACTAAAGAAGCTAAAATAAACAGTTTTGCACTTCAAGGCTGCACATCCTGTGCTTCAAGGGAAATACTATATGCATAGGCTCTCACCAGCTGCAATTGTGAGAAACTCCTTCATAACCAAAGAAGACAAGATTTCAGCAGGACCAGTCAACACTGGTTGCCTTATATTTTATCATCTTGCCACCAATTCCTCCTGCTGGAGAGAAATGAATACAAAAGCAAGACATTGTACTTGGGTTTTGTTCCATATTGCCATGCCTTATGAAAAAACAAAGAGTTTTGATTGCTAACTCCAATGTCAAACACTAAGTTCCAAAGCATTAGGCCTTACAACCCTTACAGTATTGTTTGGGGTTGGGTTGTTTGTATAGTTTACTTCTCAAAGTTTTGTGTTTTGTTGGGGTTTTTTTGCCTTTTTTCTTCTTTTTTTTTTTTTTTAGAAATCCTAAAAAGAAATAACTTCCTCTGTAATTTATTATGTCTCTAAAACAGCCACGGCACTAATGTTTAATAGAAATAATACATGATAAACATTTTGCCATAATTTACAGGCAGGCAAACCTAAATCTAGAATGAGTCTCATTACAATGCCATTTCTCGCAGTTCAGTCCAGCTGCATGTCACTTCAAAGAATTATGCATATTCCCCTATTTAAACCGATTAGCAAACACGATATTTTCTCCCACTGCATTTACACTAACTGTGTGGGTAGTGGCAAGAAATGATCCATGTCAAGAAAAAAGAAACCATTAATTCTGATTTCATAATTACAAGGGCTATATGGAATCAGTTCTTCATGTTGGTTCACATGTGCATAAAATGAGCAACCCTTCTTCCAGTGACAAATAGCAGGGCATTGCTTTACTGGCATTCAGAAGAACGACCACTTGTTTTCAGCAGCACTGAGGACAAAATAATTGATGAATTTAAAGAGTACTGGAGCAAATACAAAAAAGACTAGGCAGACTTTCAGGAACTAGGCATCCTTCAGTCCAGCCTCCTTGCTGCAAATCATACAGCCACCCTATGTTTTATCAGTACTTCACTGCTCTGCTCCCTCAAGGTTTAGCTACTCGGCAGCAAAAAGAACAATTTCTTTTTTAAATGTGTGGGAAAAGTGTGGAAAGCTGCATGTATATGGGGAAAAAATAAAAAAGCAGCAGGCTTTCTCACTGAGATGTTACTGACACACCGGAAGTATCAGTTTGGGTTTCTTCACTTAATTAAGAAGTTCTCAATGAATAAAACTTTCCAGATTTCTTAGATCCCCTTTTCCTGTACTACTGTCAATCTAGGCCTGAAATCAGCAGACCTGACATCAAGAGGAGAATACAGGAAACCACTTCATACTGACTTTTCACCATTCTCACGCACGTTTTCCTTTCTCATTTACCTCCTTTTTCTCCCACTACATTACTTTTTCTACTGAGTTTACACTCCATAAAACATGCATCAATTTTATCCCTTAATTTAACTGATATTTTAAAACATAAAATACTTGTTTTAATGATACAGTCAGAGCAATTAAATTATGTCCTACTTTTGAAATGCTGTGAAAAGTGATTACACATCTGCCTCCAAAATTCCTTCATGTTCTATGTCTCAAAAGACTCCCCCAAACTTTGTTATCTCCATCCATATGAATTCTCCTATTTTCAATTAGCGGAAGGTAACGTTGGGGGCGGGGGGGGGGGAAATAAGAGGGGCTGTGAGTCACCTTGGACATTGTAACATCAAGGACAGTGAACTAAACAGTCAAGTATTGATTCTAAGATCCAAGACATCCTAGATCACAGGATGTCTTCCAGTAAGAAGACACCCTTTTCTCCTATCCAGAGCCAGATGTACATTTATAGATTCTTTTCAATCAGTTGCAGCAAGCATATCTTCTCACACGCATAGAAACTAACAGAAAAGAATATTCTGATGATGAACAGAAGAATATAAAGAGTATCATCTGAACCAGGTTCAACTCTGCAGAGTTGTAAGAAAAATCACATATAAACAGATGATGACTAAGTCTTTAGAATAAAAGTCCAACACTTTCATGTGTCTTAAATACCAAGTTTCTTATCCATATCCATCTTGCTTGTTTTCAGTTCAGTTATTTTCTCTGCTAATAAAATGTTTTGTCCAAAAACCCCCACTATATTTGTACTCAGTCTGATACAGAAGAATGAACTAACCTTCTAAAGTTAAGACATGAAGGAAATTCTGTATCAATTACCACAGCTTTAGTCAAGACAATGACACTGTGCAGCTCATAACCAAGTCAACAGCTCTACTACTTCTGTCACTGTGCCCCTTCGCAAAGCAAATTTTGACAAGGATGAATACTAATTTAACTGCACAGGAAATTAAGCCCAGTGACAAATGGGCCTTCTCAAAATACTTGACACCAAAATTCTTTACTTCAATTCTCACCCATGCTCTTTGCAGTCTGCTATTAAGACTTGCAGGATGAGCAGACTGGAGAGATGCAGTGATGCCATCATCAGAAGAAATGAGAACACCACATGGAACGATCTGGGATTGCCGTAGGAGTGGAGTAATAGAAGTGGGATGAAAGTTATAGAAATGCAAGTTCTCCAGGACATCACTGGGAAGTGCTGTACAAGAAGACAAGCCTAGGCGTGACAGATGACACAGCCAACTATGGCCTGACAGCTCAACAGATATAGGAATTATTATCTGCAGAGAAAGTATTAATGTTGCTGTAAAACAACCACAGTAATGCCTCAACTGAACACCTAATTTCTGTTAATTTCTATCATGAGGGAATACTAAGAGAGAAAACTTTATTATCCAAACATATTTGAGATAGAACTGTTCAAATACTGTGACAAAACTAACATATTGACATTGCATTCTGACAAGCTGAAGTTTTCTTGACTTCTGAAAGGAAGAAGCAGTAACAGAGAACATGACTTTTAAAGGGAGTCAGTCAATTCATAAATGCAATTTATATCATCATCTGCAACCATGTGGGCACAGATTTAGTGATCCAAGATGCCTCTCCCAGTCTTAAATGTGCACCATGTTCTTACTAATTTTGCTATAAATCTTCCCAAAGGAAATTCCAATGGGGGCATAAACCACTTTCTTCACACAAATGTGCCGTGACCTCTGACCTGAAATTAGCAGTGAACATGAACTGGAAATGCAAGACTCCTCTGGGCCTATCTCAATTTTCCAGTTCACTGAATTTTTAAACAAACTCCCCTATAAGAAGCTTCTTGCTGCCCAGGCCCTTATACATTTAATACAGATCTACTGAAAATTTGTTTCTGCACCTCCCTGCTCCATTTTTGCTGTGCTCTTCTTTAAAATACCCATTTGCCCCCCTCTGAATCTACAGGGCCTATAACAACATGCTGAAGCCCAGTACTTCAAGCAGAAGCTTTAGAGGCTGTCAGGACCATCATAAATACCCGGTTCCCTCACACTTCTCCAGGCAGCACTGGGGATGCACCACCAGCCTGAGAAGGTGCAGATTCATCTCTGGTCATACTTTGCACACTGCCTTGTCCTCGCCCTTTCCTGTTCTTCCTTCTTTATCCTGCAACATATTTCTGACAGAAGAGTTTTCTGAAGTGATGTTTCAGAAGTGACTGGCCATTGCTTTTTTGGCATTTAATAAGCTACTTGAATAGCAAGAGTTTATCTGCCTCCATCTCCCACCTGCAATTTGCTAACTCTAATGCTGGTGTTGCCGAGTTGTAAGGTTTTCCCCAAAAATGAAGGATCAAGCAAAACTCCAAATTACATACCTTCTCGCACACATTCTAAATATATACAGAAATATTTCTTTTGCTCAGAGTAAATTTAATCGAATTTGATTCTGTGGATTGGGGCTTGTCAGTGCATCAGGTCTGCTTAATTTGCACATCTCTTGCCAGATACTACTGTTTTTCAAGACCACTAGCAAGTAAAATACCAAACTGTTACTCTTCAGTGCAAAGAAAAAACCCAACACTTCCAAAACAAAGTCCTTATTAAAGTCTGGCAATTCTAGATTTGAGCTTGGTACAGAAAAAGACAAACCCCAACAGAACTTTTAAAACGAAACCTGAACTTTGAATAAGAAACCTAGAAATTGAACTTTTAAATGTGTCTGGAGAACACAATAAGGAAGTATGTACGGGCATACTGTTTTCTAATTGAGCATCTAATTCAAAGTTTCCACTTACTCATTCAAATGCAAATTAAACTTGCTACAGCACAAATGCCCAGTCTGAGACAAATTCAATTATAACAAGTAAGTTGCTGAACTCTTAATATGGACACTTTTCTATACTTACACATTTACGTGTTAATCTAGACAGAAAAAACAACTCTGATGAGGGATATTCAGATCAGACTCCATTGTCCTTGATGTATCTGATAAATTAAAAAAAGCTGGAAAAAAAAATCAGCAAAAATAACTCAGGAAAAAAAAAACCCAAGTAAAACAAATCCTCCACCCCAAAAAAACCCCTAGAATACAAACAAAAACAAAACAAAAATATCAAACCAGGAGAGAAAAAAACAAAACAAACAAAAGAAACCCCAACAAACAAACACAAAACACAAACCAGAAAAGATAGAAACTCTAGTGTTTTTTGGGGTTTTTGTGGTTTTTTTGGTTTTTTTATATCTTTAAGAGACAGATGTTTTTGTTGCTTCTTGTGAAGAGTTTTTCTTCTTAGTGAAAGAATTGCAACCCCAGACACCAGCCCAGAGAGATGATCTCAGACTGGTATTCCTGGTACGACCACAGGTAGATCAAAGGACAAGAGATCATTAACCTGAACTATGGCAGCTGTTACCCTACTTACAAATTACTTCATGCTCTTAGCTTCTGTAAACACCTTTCAAATTTCAGCTAATTAAGAGCTGGAGTTCTTTGAAAGATCATTCCTGCAGACACTGAGTCAAAGGGCTTTGGGAGACTTGTTCCCTGCACAGAACAGAGCAGCCTCTGCAGCAGCTCACACACTGACATGCTCCAGAAGTTAAACACCACTCAAGGGCTCCAGTCCCATGCAAGTGCAGCCCACAGCTCCCACTGTGGCAGATGCCTACAGCTCAAGACCAAGCAGATCCTTCCCACAGGTCACATGGTTGGTGGAGGTGTGCTGGCCTTGGCTGGAGAAGAGAGAGAAAAATACAACAAAAGGCTCGTGTCTCTCGACAAGGAGACATCACTCACCAGTTCCCTCCATGGGCAAAAAAGACTTTACTTGAGGAAAAGTAATTAATTTATTGCCAATCAAACCAGAGTAGGATAACAAGAAAATAAGACCAAATCTTAAAACACCTTCCTCCCAGCCCTCCCCCTTCTTTCTGGCCTTAACTCTACTCCTGAATTCTCTACCTCCTCCCCCACAGTGGCACGGGGGGATGAGGAACATGGTCAATTCATCACATGTTGTCTCTGCCACTCCCTCCTCCTCCAGGGCAGGGATTCCTCACAGTATTTCTCTGCTCCAGCATGGGATCCCTCCCACAGGAGGTAGTCCTTCACAAACTTCTCCAATATGAGACCTTCAACAAAGGTTCTTCATAAACTGCTCCAGCGCTGGTCCCTTCCATAGTGTGCAGTCCTTCAGGAATAGGCTGCTCCAGTGAAACCCCACAGGGGTCGTACACGTCCTGCCAACAAACCAGCTCCAGCATGGGCTTCCCCCAGGGTCACAGCCTCCTTTGGACATATACCTGCTCTGGCATGGGGTCCTCCATGGGCTGCAGGTGGATATCTGCTTCCCCATGGGCTACAGGAGGCCATTCTATCTCACCACGGGCTGCAGGGGAATCTCTGCCCCAGCATCTGGAGCACCTCCTCCCCTTCCTTCTTCTCTGACCTTGGCGTCCACAGAGCTGTTTCCATCACATATCCTCACTTCTCTCTCCCACTCAAACTCTAATGTGCATATTCTTCCCCCCTTCTTAAATACATTATCCCAGAGGTGCTGCCACCATCACTGATGGTGGGTCCCCCTTGGAGCCAGCTGGCAATGGGTCTGTTGGAAACAGGGCAAGTTTCTGGCACCTTCTCACAAAACACATCCCTGTAGCCCCACCACTACCAAAACCTTGCCACACAGAACCAATACACTGGTTCGCATAAAGTCAGCCCTCTCAGTACTTCCTGCCCTGCTTAAACCAGCACTATGATCCAACCTGTTTGCAAGCCCAGTGACTGACAGCAGAGCCCGTACTGTGTGCCTTGTCAGGAACAAGCCTAGTTAATGCAGCAGCTTAAGTAATCATTCCCACCCTCTCTCATAAAAATGTGTGAATCTTGTTGGATGTGGAGTGGTCAGAGGTCCCCCAAAAAGATGCTCTGATCTTGTGTTGGAATCATACAGATATCATGTCATACTGTTTCAGAAATGGCACCCAAATCAAAAGCAAAAATACATCCATCCCTTCCCTTCACAGACACATACTCATCTTACTCCAGCTTACAGCATTATCCAAAGACTGAATTTAAAGGACTTTGTGATCTCAGCTGCCTTGTAGCCATAGAAACTTAATGTTATAGTTTGGCAGATTTTCAAGGTCGAGGTTCAAACCTAAAAGAGAGAAACAGGCAAAAATTCCTTACAGAATTTAAAGGTATGGTATTTGACTATTCACCATGAGCCGAAATTTACCTTTACATCATCTAAAAATCTACCAATAGACCTGAGTAAAGATTAAACAGGTAAGCACCACCTTCCACTTAGCCCATCACCATCACAAGCCAAACTCAACTCCCTACTGAACAGAAGTTTCTAATAAATTATAATGGAATGGGACAGAGTTTTACATGGTCCAGATTTCTTACTAAACAGATGCACTTTGTCCTATAAATTTTCATTTGTGTAAGCAGCATTTTCCTGAATGTACTTTAAGGTACTTTCTCCTGCTTTCCGTACTTTGTGTATCTGCATCAACATCCCACTTATTTCTGTCCTTTTATCCTTTCTTCCTTTTATAACAAATCTTCCTCTATAATTTGCAATTTTTCCATAGCTTCATGATCTGCTCACACCTTTTTGGCATTACAAAAACAGCAGAGACATGACATATGAGACACACAGACAGAGACTGTGATATATGTAATTTAAAGTGGAGAAGAGAAAGCGTTTAAGTTTTCTGCATTGTGTCTTTCACTTGGGTGCTTTCTTCAGAATTAAAGTGTGCATTAAGCTAAGCATAACACTTTTGAAAGCATACAATTATTCATAAAGATCACTTGTGCTTAGCTTTTTATTTTTTCCCTAACAAAATTTAGTGCCAGTTGGAAACATCAATAAAGAATGTGGCACCTAAGAATATCTAACACACCCACTTAAGATACTATATTGGCACTCAAAAACTATCCTAGTAAAACTTCTGAAGGGCAAAACTAAAACAAAAACTCCAGAGTGAAGTACAGCAATCAATCTTACACAAACATACCAAGCTTTCACAACCACTAAGGCATGTTCTTGCATGTATTAGAGCAGGCCACTCTGCTTTCTGTTTTAAGCACTAAAAATCCTGCAGGAAAGCTTTCATGACAGACTAGGAGAGACAGACACAATTGTAAAAATGTGTAATTTAAGGTAATTCTGTGTTTAAAATATACCAGTATAAAACTTCACTAGTTTAATGTTTTAACAAAGAAGCTACATACGCAACACACAGCGTGGATACCAGGCCACAGCGATCTCAGCAGCAGAGCTGCTAACTCCTAACAGAACAGGATTAGTTTGTCAGCATCACAAATAATCAGGGACTTTCCTGTTTATTTAGTACATTTAATAATAATAGATACAAAGAACCTATGCTGTTTGTGATGGTGAAACTTAACCCACATATCTTTGCATGAGTTATTCCACTGTGAAGACTCACACTGCTAAAAAAAGTAAATGCTTTCTAAGGTCAGCAAAAGAAATTAAGACAAAGCAAGCAAGGAAAACCTCAGCAGGACAGGTGATTTGATTTCACCTGACAGAAGCTGCACATCACCTAACTTCCACTAAGGACAGCACTGCTACAATAAACAAGCCCTGCAATGTGACATCAAAGAAGTTTTGAAAGGACATTACATGAGGAAATGGCTATTTTACTTCACTTCCTGGCATTCTAGAGTAACTTCCCAAGGGACCTAAGAGACTCAAGCCTTAGTCAAATAAAAATCTGAAGGGGGAAAAAAAAAATAAATCTTGTTTTACTGACAGAGACAACTTAATTGGAAGAGCTGCTAAAGTGACCTTCTAAGTGATGGGGTGTAATAGGATGCTCCACTTTTGCAGCATGTAAGTGAATTAAAGCCAGAGAAGGTACCGGACAGCTGCCTTAGCACTTCAAACACCCAAAGGTGTTTTTGAAATTGGCCATGAAGGGACATAGAGTCCATCTTGGAAATAATTCTCTTCTGAGGACAATTCAAGAGCACACAATTAGCTGGAAGCTGTGCATCCTCAGAGCAGTTTGGTATGCCTCTTCATTACCTTGGCTGATGAGGCAAGGCTGTGTGAGAGCTGTACTGAAAACAGGGGAATAAGACAGCACGACTGTCAGGGACTGAGAGGGGAGAAATGAAGGGAGAAGTGAAAAAGGAAAACAAACAAACAAAACCAACCAAACAAAAGCCAAATAAAAAACCCAACTGGCACCACTTTTCTCAAACTGTGGAAAAGAGAAAAAAATCAGAAGTACAGATATGCTTTTAAGGACAATTGTCTTCAAAGCAGCAGGTCCAACTTCAGCAACAAGTCACTTCATAGGAGAAAAAAGGGTTCAAGATGTCAATAAAGAGATTGTTTCTGCCTGTGCAGAAACCCTTGCTGTGCAGTATATTATGCTCTCCTTCATCAAGTTCCAATTCCAAACATTACCTAACTTGTATTTTCAATATAAAAATGCAGATAGTAATAATAAATGGTAAGTAGTACTTTTATTTCCTTCCTGTAAGAAAATAAGTCACACACTACATAAAAGTGCAGTGATCAGGAGTACACTCATACCACTAAGCTTTTCCCCTCCATAGAATGTTTCTACTGTTCTGTAATAGGTCAGGAAGCACAAGGGAAAAGGCAACTGCAAAAGTACAGGTTAATCTGTAGACATCAGTTTATGAAAACCTCTGCTAGAGTTTCCTTTCCTTGCATTTAAACTTGCACAGCTTTTAAGGAATAAAGCAATACAAAGGATTGGCATGTGGTAATACTAGATAATTTAAAGCACATTCAGTCAGCATACCCAAGAACCACATTAAAGGTTTAAAAAGAAAACAATTCTGTTTTTCCCTAGTGAGACAAATAAATGAAGATAGCAGTGTTTGGATCATAATCTCTGTTGTATTGCTCTCTTCTACTCCATAGTCTAAAAGTAAAAAAATTGCCAGGTAAATGCTTTATGTCATTTATTTTAAAATTAAAAAAAATCCCACTTTAGTAACAGATCATCAGGAGAAATTTATAATGAAAAATGGGCTTTAATAATATTCACTACACACAGAATCATGAAGGTTTATTGGTAATAAAAGCCTTAATTACAGATTCAATTATTGATAGACATAAATGAAGTACAGTTATATCAGTTTTATTAGCTGTGAAAAATACAAACTAGAAAGCAAAGAAATGATTTCTAGGTTTTATTGCTTAATGCCAGTAAGATTATTATTTTTCAAATTTATGAAAAAGAATTCTACACCTTTCATTTAGCTTTTCCACCTCTACCCAATTTGTCCTGTCATCCAGTAACAGAGTCCTTCTCAGGGTGCTTAAATTCATTCATTCTGTCTTTGCAGACGATGGCAGCAATGACTTCCATCAAGTCTTGTAGCTGGCCAGAAGAAGGCACCCAGCGACTGCTCCCCCAGGCACCCTGCACAGCACTCCTGCGAGGGCAGCAGTTCTTGGGAGAGGGACAGATCCATCTGGCCAGGACCAAAAGGTGACAGTGACAAACCACAGTGAAATCCAAACCCCTCTTTCTCATCTCTGCAAAGGTCTGGGCTGACTCTTATGTCCTTCTCCCATCCACAAAGGCTTTTGAGAAACTCTTAAAAGTCTTCTGTATAGTTCAGGCACCTCTGAGCTGATGTTCCACAAAGCAGCAACAAAACTAGAAGGAAAATTGCCTTGCTGACAGTGCAGCTGAGCAGAAGCTCTATAAATCGATTCCCAGCACAGCACCACACTCACAGCTACCACCTCACCACACCAGAGTGCTGTGCTCATTCAAGGTTCTTTGCACAGCCCACAGCAGCACAGCCAGCAACCCACTGTCAGACACCTGCCTCACCCTGCAAACCCCTGCTCACTAGAGCTTGTTAAGCCAGCTGTGTGATCTGGATTCCCAACCAGACTCTGTGCAGAAATTTGGGGCAACTTGAGAAGACATGCATGATCCGGGAGAAGAGAAAAACAGCCCGACTAAATACAGATACCGAAACCTAAATGACAATCGAGCCAGTCAGCCTAGAGGAGGCTGCTATTCTTAGCGTTGCTTCCAGTTAAATAAAGATTTCTGGGTTAAATAAAGATACTAAGTGCACCCAGAAACGCTTTCATTTTCACTGCTGCTGCAGTGTGCAGTTGGCAGCCGAGCTTCTCAGTGTGGACCTGAGAAGAAGAAAACAAGAAAGTTCTACAAACTTTAAACGACTGAAGAAAATTCAAATATATACTATCTATCACTTAAAAATAGAGAAGCAGTCAGAACACTGAATCAGTTAAAAAGAAAATAAAACAAACAAAAAACCCCAAAAAACCCAACACAATCATACTAAGGCAGAAAATGAAGTTAGTGAGAGCCTGACGAATGCCAAAGAAATGCTCTTTGGAAAATAGGAGGGCTGTCATACAGTGCGATTCAGAATCTAACCAGTTGATGAAAGCCTAGAACAAGAAATAACAGTAGCGATAAATAACTACAAAATTTAGAGGGCTAGAATATTTTTTTTAAATAAAAAGAATATTAAAAATGAGCAAAAACTCAACAGGTAACACTAAGCAGCAGAGTTTACCATTCTCATGGCAAAATAAAGATTAACATAAAAACGAGTTACAAGACTACCAGTTTTACCAAAAATTACTTTTACCTCAAGGAGAATAACCAAGAAATACACAAAAACCTGAAATATCTTATTGGTAAATAACACTTGTCCTTGTGATCTGGGTAGCAGAGCAACTTGATTCAACCACTGCTGATACCTGCAGTTTCAGATATTGAGAATGTAAGAAAAAAAAACCCTAAACCTGAGGGTTACATTGCACACGAGATATTTTGTGAAATAAACCAGGCAGAGGTATACAACTCTGACAGGATATGCTGCAACCCAGCAGAAAAACAAAAATTTAGCCTGCAGACGCTCCCATTATGAAAGAGAGTCAATAATCAAGCATTGATGCTAGAAAACTTGAACAATATTATGTTTGTTAAGAAGGTACTTCAAAATAAGAACACGAAAGGTTGCTGTTGTATGAACAGCAAACACTGGTTTGAATGGGCTAGCAGGACTGAAAGATTGGCAATTTTATGGCACAGTGCATTCACTGCCTGTCACCAGGAACAAATAACTTCTGGACACAAAGGAATTTGGATCATTGTTGAGAAAATTGGAAAAGAACAGAAATAACAAAAAAAAGAGAAGAGTTATCCTTTGTTACTATCCCATTCATCTGTAAATTCTGAACAATGATGTGGCTAAACTAACCATGCAGGGATGCAGACATTCGTTAAACTCAGAAAGCTGAAAGTAAAGTAATCCATGCTTACAAGAGAATAAAACAAAACAAAAAACCACAACAAATAAAAACCAAAACACCATCATCTTTGTTGTCGGATGAATGTAAATTTAGCTTGGAAATTGAAGGGCTTGATCCTCATCTTTCACAAGCCAGTTTAAACGACTTCAGGAAAGAGAAACATTTCTCCCTCATCTCTCTAAAACGGAGCATGTAAAAATACAATGAGATAATGTGCAGGCATTCACTGAAAATTATTCCAGCTCCTAACCTTTGCTAACAAGTTCCAGGGCTAGGTAATTGATTATAAAAATGAAACTGCATTTACTATTTGCTAACACCTGATAAGCTGCAGCTATATAATTGATTCTCCCTTTCAGTATGCATCCAGCTGCAGTGGTACACAAGCCAGCATGTGAAACACTGGTATTTTATTCAACAGCTCGTCTGTTTCACTGCCTACCTTCCCTCTATGAATGAAGACTCAACTGAAGTTGCCATAAAAAGAATTATATGGACTACTTTGAGGTATTTAGTGTTATCGCTGGGTAAGCAACCTGAGACAAAATGAGACACAAGGTTATTGGAAGTTACTACTTTTCTGGGAGGGAATTGAGGACTCAGGAAGAATCATTAGTCAAGTCTCCCAAGAAGATCTGTGTCACAGAAATCTGGCAAATCTCAAAATCCTGTGTTTCTCCTGGAACCATCACTGGAGAGAGCACCCAAATCTTCAGCAGGACCTAAAGGGAACAGGCATGCTACTTCCACAGCTCTCATGACAGACAGATATCCAACTCTCCACCACCTTTCAATGACTTTCAGAAGACACACAAAATACACTCCAGAAAACCTTTAAGAGAATAAGTGGAATAAAAGCTGCTTTCATTTCTCATTTCCTCATTTCAGCCTCTGTTCTATTTGTTCATGTGCTTATGGAAAAATAAAAGCCACAGCTCTTTAACACATTCCCTCTGATATCACCACCAACAGTGAGACTCCACCTATTCTCTGTTTTCTCCTTCAACACCTGCAAAGGACTGTAGTCTCCAAAGCATAGTTGGGTAGACAAATTCTGATTAATTAGCTGTATCAGAGTAGTCTGCTAATATAAACATAGCTCCCATCAGCATGTGTATTCCTGGTAGCATAACAAACAATTCTCCCTCCTCCTTCCTATCCCTTGCTTTACTTTTGACAGTGCAGTCTGCTCAAGTAAGCACATCCACGTTAGCACAGGGGCTGGTATGGAAGCATCACATTACATTCTAAAGCAATGTCTGTAAGATAATTAGCCCTGCTTTCTGTCTATATCTTTGTTTAAAAAAAAAAAAAAAAGAAACAAAAAACCCCCAAACAAACCCTAAAGCTTCTGTTTGATGAACCATGGGGAGAAAACAGCAGTGACCTTTACTCCTTTGCATAATCCCCTGTCGGCCTAGAGCACAAGTCTCTCCACACGGTCACTCACACAAATAGGTCAAGGCAAATGACTTTGAATCCTCATCACATTCAGTTCTGATGTACTCTGACTTCCTTCACATTTACAGCTGATGACTTTCCTCCATGCCTTAGTTATTCCTAGACTGGGAAATTCTGCAATCAAACAACTCTGAGGTGTTATTTAAGATGACACATGAGCCTGTGATTAAAAGATTCATGTTGTCATGCTATTATAGGTATGGTTAAAGAAAGACAAAAAAATAGTTAAGCTCATTCACATCCCATTCATATCTTCATTCCAATTCTTTTTTTAGTCTAAGCACCAATTCAAGTAGAAAGAACTATGCCTGAAGATCAATATTCCACTGACATGCCTGTCTACTGCAAAAAGAACAGAGCACACAGCAGTGTTTAATAACACCTCGTTTCCCCAGTAAACTTTCCATAGGTCTTGCTTCCTATCACAGATTCATGCACTGTGAGTCAAGGCCTTACAGGATTCTACACTTATGCCAAGACAACTTTTCAATTATTTAAGTCTCTTGTTGCAAGTCACAGTGATCCTTCCTTCACACTTACATTTTACAATCCTCCAGTCTACAGAAAATGGATGTCTAGGAGCTGGAACAACCTAAATGATTATTATTCACAATAATCTAGTAAAATATGTTTCACTGAAAGTTAATATTTAAAAAATTCAAGCTGAAATTAAAACTACTTTGGGAGTTTATTTTAAATAGCAATAACAATAAAGCACTACAATATCTTGTTGAAAAGTGGGACACAAACAACACATGAATAGGACCATAACTGAATTAGTCTACACTGCAAAATAAACAAGTAATCATCACAGGATTTGATAGCCATGCATTTAAACATATCCTAATCCCAAAACTAATAAGAAGGCATAACTATAAAAATAGATCTCTTATGTTAAGTCTCATAAAAGTCACAAAACTGCAAATCTGCTCTAAAGGATTTCCTCACATTTTAATTAACTATCATAAAAATATTGGGATGAGATAGTCTCAGTTTATATAGAAGCATTTTCTCCATTTAAAATTATACTAAAGAAAGCTTAGTAAGCTGCATATTCCCTGCTGACAGGCACAAAAAAAATATTTCCATTCTCATATATTAGATTTTATATACAGAAAAACCATGTGTGTGCAATTTAAAAAACGGAGGCTTAAAAAGTCAGCCAAAGAGGTGAACTTGCATCAGACTCAGGAAGACTGAACTAGATCAATCCCCTACCTAAACTATTCTTTGCAAGTCATAATAGCTCCATATCTTCTGCAAGTAGCAGAAAGATGCTACAACTCAAGACAGTATTCAGCATCTTAACAGCCTCTATACCATCACTGAAGCCTTACTGTATCCCCCTGTGGCCCCTCTGCATGGGCCCTGCTATCCACAGTCTGAAAATTAGGTCCTTAAAAGTCTAAATACTCAAATTCAAAGCTGTGTATTCAAACACATACTGCATCACGGACCAAAACTATTATATTAGCTTAATTTCAATATTTAGTGACTAAGCAAAACTGCTGTTGTAGGTTTACAGAATCTGCCATTTCTTCAGAACTGGTAAAAATGCACTGTGAGAACATGGGCTGCTTCCTTTCAGCAATGAGAACTTCTTGACCATCTTGAATGACCAGTGTAAGGTGCAAGCCACCCCAGAAAACATCTGATCGCCCAACAGGACAAAGACAGACTTCTAGGTCATCCAGTGACTAAGCTCAGCACATGACACCCTTTCCCTGACACATTACCTCATACACCAAATCTCAGAGGGACTAGAAGAAAACATTCAGGGTTTTTTCCGACCCCAAAAAAGACTGTCAGTATGAACAACTCTTCAGTTTACGTGTACTGGCCCCCCCCGATGGAGAAGGCAGGCTGCCTAGAAAGGCCCAGTGGTCACCCTGTGAGTACAAGCTACCAATGCCCAGGGTAAGAATGCTTCAGCTTTGAAAAATCCCTGTAGGAAAGCAGAGATGGCTTCCTGAAACAGGAAGTTACACTGAACCGTATGGCTGAGAAAAGGGGAACAGAGACAAACACAGTGGCGTGGCAATACACAGTCTTCACCAAGGGGCACAGCCTTGCTTAACTATGGCAGATGAAAGGAAAAGGAAGCGTCAGAGTGACTGCCAAACCCAGGGAGCACCTGGAGACACAGGGGAGGGCAGGCACTGCCTACCTTGAAATGGGGTTCTCCCCTGCTCCCTGCTTCTACTCCTCTCCCTCAATATACTCTGTTCAGGAGTTCTCCTCTACCCTGCTATTTTCCAGAACGCTCCACAGCTTTCCATTCTCCAACTGCAACCTGTCTCACTTGGAAGCCAAAATCCAGCTGCTCTTTCCATGCAGAGGACCGAGCTGCTCCATCCACTTAAGGGAAGTGGCAGCACATCCTGGCTCTGCCCAGCTGTGCCAGACCCTCTGCTTCCTCCCCGTGACCACCACCTGTCTGCCCCGCTCCTCCCGCGCTCTCCACCGCAAGCACCACTTCCCACTGTGTCTTCAGCAGCAGCGGATGTGGCGAGCCAGATCCAAAAGCTGGGTTCCTCTCAGGTTCAGCCAACTCACACAACTCCAGCTGCAGCTCCTGCTGGCCCCCAGTATCTGTCCCTCCCGTCCCAGCAGCATCCTTCTGCCGTCCTTCCAAAAATGACACCGCATCCTTCCCCATCACTGTTGCAAAGACCCCTTTCCGTGATTTTGCTATATTATTTATTTTAACAGGCTGTAGGGATATACCTGATTTAACACGCTGAAGGTAAGCTCCCTGCCCTTCTTTTGTGTATGCCACTCTCTCCAGAGATGCTGATCCGTGTCTTTGGCCCAATCACCAACTTCTGACAGCAAACTTCTCTTTCTGCTACTTCATAAGTGCTCCAGTCATAAATATTTGCTTAGAGAACAGTGGTAGCAAACTGAACTTTTAAGTATACACATTAATACACTCTGTCAAAGAACTGAAGTGCTGTTCTTGCAATCCTAATTACTCCATCTTTCCCTTAATTGTTCTCACCCCTAACGCCTTCACTCTCCAAAGTCTACAGATCACAGAGATATAGCAGTCAGTGACACAGTGAAGTTTAGCAAACAATATGCTAGCAAAAAATATTTTCTATTTCTCAGCCTGAAATGTTCTCAAATATCTTTTGATGTTCATGTGCTGTTTATAAAATCAAAAATGCCTCTATTGTGCTATTTTGCTTTCTTTAAATGAGAAATCTACACTTCTTAAAGCTCAGATGCCAAAAAAAAAATAATTTGTGTGTAAGAATTTCATCTTCCCCTTTCCTATGATTCTGGAAAGTCAAGTTCAGACTACCCTACAAATAAAATAGCAAAAAAAGCACAGCTTTTGCGCCCAACTCACTTCACAAAATTTTAAGCCTCCACTCGTGTGTCATCAGCAGAAGAGATCACATATGGTGCTATACAAAATACAGCACCTAGAAGGCACAGTTAAAGCCCACACAAGGGCTCAGTCTCGAGGCTACATCACATGGACACTGCTGCTCCTCAGCTGCAGCCGTAGCTGGTGGCACTGGCTGACACTGTCAGGCCATCTCCAGAGCCATAGAAGAGCCCAGTCCATTCCTGCAACAGAGGGAAGAAACACTGATTCACAGGAATTGCTACTCCTGCTGCAAATTCTGGTGAGAGTTTTCTGCGTGCTTCCCTGAGTTTTCTGACCTGGACACGTGCTGTTCTCGTTCAGATAGTAAGGCATTTTCTCCACTCCAAGCCTTGAAGGGTAAAGTTTGGCTACCCTTGACACTGGCAGAGCTCTTTAACATACTATTCATCAGGTACATCTGCAAATACAATTTGTGCAAAATTAAGCATTTCAGACTCACAAACAGCTTGTTGGCAACAGAAATTACCAAGAATGTGCATTCACTATAGAAGAAGATCATATAAAATTATATAGACTTGTAGTTGCAACTGAAGTACTACTAAGCAGCCAGAGGCCACAAAGTGTTCATTATGCTTGAAGTATAGCTCAAGCAAATGCCACAAAAAACATAAACTCAATTTTTTCACCACTAGAGCACCAGAGTATAGGTCAGACCACTCAAGTCCTTTTAAATTAAATGCATACTGTGGTACTTCCACCCTGACTTTACAGCCCAGGAGTGCTACCATGTCCAAAGGAAAAGTGGTTCTCTCAAGCTACTGTCAGTCTCAGTTCACAAGTTTGCTTCTGTCTACAAATACCACTTTCTGAAAAGCCTGACGTATGGTGCCACTTAATCCAGAGACCACTGATCCCTTTCCTCTTTCATTAAACTATATTTAAAAAGAAATACAACCCTGAAGCTGCATCCACTCTTCAGACTTCCCTGACCAGAGGGAATCAAAGAAACTTTGGAGGTTTTTTAACTTTTAATTTGCTTCTGAGAAAGATATTGGGACACTGCTGAGCTTAGCTTTTTTTTTTTAGCAGATGGAAGATTTAGGTCTTAAGATCACACCTGGAATAAATGCAAGCCTCAATAAAACTTTTGGTTTCCTAGTAACTATCTTTCCCTCCTTTCCTAAAGATGGTAACAGTTTAGCTTTACAGAAAGAAAAAGCACCAAACCAATAAAAACACATCAAAAAGCCAACTAAACCCAATTCATGACAAGTCTTAGCAAAAAAGATTTACAATGCAATACTCCACTTTAAAGTTTGTATTGCCATTTTTAATTAACAGGGTACATCAAATTTTATGTAGTTTCTCACACTGCCACAAAACTTGCAGTCTGTGAGCCACCAACCTCCTTCTGTGGTTAAGAAGAAAAGTCTGTACTGTACAGTATGTCCAAAAAAATAACAAATATTGACTCTACCACATGAAGAGAGCCTCCTCACAAGTCCCCAGCACGCTCAGCAGTCTGCTCTTTCACGCTTACATGAAAAGCTTCTCAGAGAATCACAGAATGAGCTGGGTTGGAAGAGACCTCTGAGATCATCAATTCCAACCCTTTATCCAACACTACTGTGATTACTAGACCATGGCACTAAGTGCCACATCCAGTCTCATCTTAAAAACATCCAGGGACCATGAATCCGCCAGCTCTCTAGGCAGGCTACTACTCTCCTGATTACTCTCTCTGTAGAAAATGTTCTTCCTCAACAGAACAACCCTTCTCAGAACAATCCTTGCTGTTTACACATGATGACACCTCACAGGAAGACCAGAAAACAGCTGAAACACAAGAAAAAGCAAGCTATGCAAGTGGGCTTTGTGAATTACAATCCATACCCAAGGCACTCTACCATACCAAGAGGGTTAGGTGTTCATATATACTCACACAAAACTTCCAAATGTGAAGCTTATACATGGTCATCAGGAGTAACCATATGTAAAGCTACAAATAATTCACTTTGACAAAGTTTAAAAGCACTGCTTCTGTCCAGAAAAGTTAAGCTTTTTGACTGAACCATCTGTCTACAAAGCTACTGCCACATCTAATAAAACTGGACTGAGAATTCCAGTTAGAAACAATTCACCTGCCTCTCTTCCTCTGGGTGCAGATATCACCCCTTCCAAGGCCCTGCTTCTTTCTGAATAAAGCTTCTGGCAGCTCACACTCACCCATTCAGCATTCATTAAAAAAACCACACTGTGTTATCCATTCCTCTATGCCCTGTGCCACCCGTGCAATGGAAACAGAGCCAAAGATCACGAGCACACCGGGTGTGCTGAAGCCCCTCCTGCCTTATCACTGCTGTACTTGCAGACGGACACGACGATCAAAAACTGAGGCACAGAATGCTCTGGGCACCAGTCGGAGCAGAAGAAAAATGGGATGCTCCTAAAGTAAGCAGTCACCTCTCCACAGCAGTTCAGAGAGTAAGCATGTCCCCAGCAAAAGGTAGGAAGTTCTCTTACTTAGAGGGAGTGCAGACTCTTCTCCTCTTACATAATGGAAATGAAACAGCTACCACGGACCTATAGGTGATAGCCATTAGAGAGTTTCTGCCTCCTGGCTCTTGAGCTGCATGTTGTCCAAGAGCAAGCCCAAAGCTGCCCACTCCAAGCTGTGCTGCAGCACACCAAGTCCCCTTTTGTGGGATGATGAATCCAGGAGGCTCTGCAGAGCCTAACACTGTCAGCATGCCCGAACACTCAGCTATTCCCACTCTCACAAGACCTCCAAAAAACCACAATTCCTTTTTCTCCTGCCCCTATCCTTTGGCCCTCAGGCACACATAATACATCCTCTTATGGCCCTCTAATACACAGGCCAAAGAGTTTACCTTCCTTGTGGCTGCAGACATGAAGGGCTTAAGGCCCTTTCAAGACAGCAAAGAACTTTCTTACAGAGCAGACATACACTATATGTTAAGATACACAGAAGATGCCAAAAAAATTTGTGAATCCAGAAAAAAACAGTTAACCTGCCTCTGCAGGTAGACACCTTTGCAATATGCCACTTGTTTTCACTATCTTGAAAGTTTCAGACTCCTCCCCCTGCTGCCCCCAGAAGCTGCGCAGAGGTTTGGATTTAACACTGCAGGGTGCTTAAGAAAGTGATAAGCAATGACAAGAAATGACCTGCACACACAACTGAGTCTGGATGAAATACCAGAACCTGACCCTTACCAAGCCTGCAGGTGAACTCTCAGCAGCCCCACTCCGACATCAGAGATTCATATAGACATGTAGGAATTTGTTGCTGTGGGGCACCACATATTAACTGGGGTTAAGCCTTTAGGGTAAAGGACTTCAAAGCCAACACAGAACATGTTGCATCATTCAACAGTAGTGTGATGAGCAACGTCAAACAGAACTATGAAGAGTCACCCCTCCAAAAGTCCTGTTACAAAAACCATGTCAAGAGCTGAACTACTAGAGCAAAACATTTTCTGGAAGTTTTACATATTTAAAAAACCAAAATATATTGTGGGAGAACTGCTTTACTAACTGTAACTATTAGAACTGCTTTATTAACCATAAAGCTCTGCATCACCAAGTTTTGTGCAGAAACACAACAGTAAGAAACATCATTCACTCATATAAACTGGAAGCTGGCGGGACATTCATAACACTGACTTCCTTATTGCTTCTGCGTTTAGGTAAAGTTCAATATTAGAAGTAAGTTCCAGAGAAGTTTGAAAACTGAGGCGTAGTATCAAAAACACTTGATAAAAATCTCAGTCATGAATTAAAGTTAGAAAGATTACTCCCTCACTAACCTTTAAAGCTGTCAAGTGTAAGATGCAAATGTTTTCTGAATATACATCATTAGCTGTCAGTGAACTACTCTGCTAGCAGTGTCAGAAACTTTCAACTTCCCCAATTTTAGAAAGAGAATCCCATAATGTCACTCTGTGAATTTTAAGATAATATTTATCCAATCATCTTCACCATACACAAACACTTCATGAGCTGTATCCAGAATGAAGGAATTGATTCGGCATCTTTCTCTCTTCTGAAGTTGCATGACTCCACTGCAATTCCCCAAATCCTGCCTAAATATTCCTTTGTCCTTTCTCTGTTCTATGTATGGCTCTGTAGGTAAAGCCAATTAAAGTCATCTCTGCTCTCCAAACAACTAGAACTAGCCAATAAACAAGTATGATTTTACGTGGATGAGTCAAAGAACTTTCTTTGCTAAACACATGCTCATTTCTACATTTCATGAACAAAATTCCACACCATAAGGAAAAATACATAGGCTAATACTCTAGATATCTAATTAACAGCAAAATAATTCAGAAACTGCAATTCGAGAATCACATCTCACAAATAACATTAAGATCTCACACTTGCATTCAACTGTTCATTTTTAAGCTCATTTCAACCTAGATATTTATTCTCTGTAAGCCACCCAGTTGCAGACTCGTACATGAACATTTACCATTCCATCCTGCAGATAAACAGTATCAAGAATCTAAAATGGGAGTCTCTGCAATTCTTCCTGGCCAGCACAATAAAATCATTTGACAGTGACTTCTTGAAAAGTTGTTTCATTTTGTAAAATAAGCCAAAACAAACAAACCCAAACCCTAAATCCACCAAAAACGCATATAAAAAAAAGCCCCAAAGCCACTAAACCCTAAAACAAGTCAGTCGTATAAAATATCATACTTAAATCAAGCTGTACACAAGCAACATCTATCTTGCTCTCCAATATTCAAGGTTATTTTCTATAGTTAAACTGGGGGGAAATGGATTTAAAGAAATGCAGCTTCTGCAGCAAGTTAAATGATAAAGGACATTTGCACAAGATTCATCTGATTGAAGAATAATGCTGAGTTCATTACTTGAAGGTGACTGGATTTAAAGGATTTTTTTAGAAGTGGTGGTCTTTAAATAGGACTTCATAATTAGGTCAAAAATGATCTGATAAGAAGTAATAGTAAAAAAAAATAAATTCAAGAAACAGCTCTGCAAACTTATGTCTTATTTATCTCCTTTCCCTACGTATCCATTTGTGTATTTAGAGACGTGGAATGGGTTAAAAGCATACTAGCACATACCTAAATTCACTTCTTTTACCATGACCCTGCTTTCAGAATGACATACATTCAGTTTTCCTTTAAAAAAATCCCAGCAGACTTACTGGAAAATTAGCTTTTGTTAAATAAAGGCCCTACCCAATACATCTTACTGAAGTGTTCTAGCTTTCTCTCACCACAATAATCAGTCTAGTACAATCATTCCCTTACTCCGCACCCTCTTTCATGCCTCAAACACTCTTGGCCCATTCCATCCCTGGAAGAACCCTCTTTTTCTTCTAACTCTTCTTGAGCTTCTCCATCAATCTCCTCACCCTCACTCTCCAGGCAAGAAAATGTCACTTAAAAACCTGATTCTGTAGTGTATCCATCTAAAACACACACAAAGTCTTGCAGCATAAGAGAAGTATCTCTAATTGAGTAATCTTTTTGGGTTTGCCTAGTATGTGATTCAGATTTGTCCTTCTTTCTTCTTCATGCAACAGGAAACCTGTGATGAAAGTAACGCTTTCAGAAACAAAGACTGGCACTACAGAGCACTGTGAAGAAACAAAGACTTATAATAATACTTTCGAGCTGAAGCAAGAGGTATGGGAAAAACTGAGCTATGCTGCTTCTAACAGTAAAGTAGTGGAGCTCCCTCTATTGAATTAGCTGTCTAAAACTCTTCAAACTTTACAAGATGCCAGCTATGGTCAGCATCAACGTTCTGTTAAAAACCTAAAACTTTCCAGCCTGGTCACCCCACCAGGTACACTGTATGCAAGAGACAGCTGAAGGAAGGGTACAGACACCACACAGACCTTCTGACACATGCCAAAATGTCACTGCCTGCCAGGGCTCCAGCCCTGGGAACTTCTGCTATCCTTGGTTGCTATTTTAGAGTTTTCCCTCAGGTCCAAAATTGCTGTGACCAATACCCATGATTAATGATGCC
This sequence comes from Formicarius rufipectus, assembly GCA_013399695.1. Classification (NCBI taxonomy): domain Eukaryota; kingdom Metazoa; phylum Chordata; class Aves; order Passeriformes; family Formicariidae; genus Formicarius; species Formicarius rufipectus. Next base: position 395,528 of record VXAU01000683.1, read on the forward strand.
AGGAGGTACTACAGATGGTGCTGCCACAGTGCAAAATGCAATGCATGAATGCAGTTCAAGTATTTGAAGTTTTTCTTCACAACAGGGGTTAACTGTACAGAGTACAACCTAACTGAAAACAGAGTATCTGGATATACAGACTGTTGAAACACTCATTAAATCACTGAGTGCACTTTTTGCTTCTTATCAAGGCAACAATTCAGTATTTCCATTGCTATTGAAAGCACTTCAAATGCTTCCTAACCAAACATTACAGACCTGTTCTAATCTCTGGTAACTTCTAAAAATCATACCCTAAAGCTGCAGGCACTGTCTTGCTCTCTCCACCGTTTTATCACTTTCTCCCTTTTCTTACTTCCCAAAAGAGGCATATTTCTTATCAACAATAAAAATACCTGTTCAGTAGAAGCAGCAGTTCTAGTAAGTAAATATTTATTTTTATTTCTGGAGACCTAAATGCATGGTAACAAATGCAATTTCATCTTAAGCGAGGCAGATCTCCCTCAAAAGAGCTACCACTTTGGAACAGCAGATTAACATCCACTGGTGTAGGACCGATTGAGATTCAAGACATCCTGAATAAAATATGCTGGGAAAGAACAAAAAGAAAACAAAACCAGAGAAGCAAAAAGGAAGAAACTTGATCTGATACTACCAGAATACTGTATTATCAGAACATTAGGTGTACTGCAATCTCCTCTTTAAATGATGAGATTCATTTTCAAGCGTATTAGAGGCAGAAATGTACAGTCTCCTTTAATATTCCACCTGTTCCCATTAAAGAAAATATACCAAGATAAAGAACATGTAGGTCAAAGCCTTGTCTTCTGAGAAAAATGCACCCAACAATTTCAAATCAAGGGGAGTTGTTAATATTCAGTTTTTCCTGGAAAAATCACGTTCTCCTTGAGTCAATTCTAATTATCACCCTACAGCATTTACAGTTCTTTAAGAGTCTCTCATTTGAGCATCAGTGCATGGAAGCATAACTATTTTTCTTGAAAGAAGAGGAATTTGAGAGAAATCAGCATATTGCAACAGGTCCTCAGCTCTCTTACAAATGTGGTCTTACAGTTTACATGCATTTTCTAATAAAAACTGACAGTATTACCAGAGGAAAAAGCTACAAACTAGTCAACCCTGAGGAATGTTGAGCAGCACTGAAGAGAACCTTAAGAGTATGGTTTTTAGACATGCTAGTATCTCCCAAAAACCAACATGAAAAGTCCAGTCCTGTATCAGAGTGGGAAGAACCAAACAAGACCATACTAAGAAACCATACTATTAGTGATGTGAAAAAGGAATTTCCACAATCAGCATGGTAGTAATAAAAAACAACCACAACGAGTGGGTTTTGTGCCATGTGTGAAACAGCAGAGGAAAAAGCACTGCACACTGGACCTCAAGCCAGCTTATCTGTGATCATCACCTAGTGCAGGTCACAAAAGGGTAAACTGAATACTGACCAGCTAGTGTTGGGAGATCCAATTACAAATTATAGCTCCTACAAAATAGGCACACTGTCTCTCAAGTGTTAATAGGCTCAAAGTATTGATGCTAAATTAGCTCAGTTGGTTAGAGGTGGAACAATCCCCGTATTGGTCATTCACTTAAGAGCTGGACTCAATGACCCTCATGGATTCCTTCCAAATCAGAGTATTTTGTGATTTCTATGATTTCCATGTATATACAGGTCTGGCTCCTCTGTAATTGGTTCCCTATTCAGTGATCTGCTTTTGTTTCACTCAAGCCATCCAAAACTGCTTTGGAAAAAAAACCAAAAAACAAACCACCCTCTGGAAAGTCCAGTGGTAGGAACATAAGGAAAGCCCATGGTGATATGCTGTGGTATAACCAGCCAACACATTACAGTTATTGCTGCTACAGCAATGCCTGTTCACATATGGTGCACAAGGACCTCAAATGAAATCAGGTATGACCTCATGGAAACCTGTAGTAAGCATACCTAAACCTTAGGACTATAAACCACACTACAGAAGTAGCACATTTTCAAGAAAATATGTAGTTTTATCCAGATCACACAGATCTAATTTGCATTATGCAAAACACTCAATGCTATTTTCATTATTTTACCCTTTATGTGTCATCTTGCATAAATATTTAGAGATTCTGTTCCCCAAAAATTTCTGCTGGAAGTACATCAATAAATAGCTTAACGTCTACTCCAAAGAAGGATGAAACTACTTTACCCTAGGATTACACATTATCATCCCAGGTTATTTTCAGGAAGCAGAATGGATGGTACTGTGAGGAAGAGCATTACTCTTACAAAGGCTGAAAAGTGAAAATAAGGTATCTTGGAATTAAATACGACTTGGAACAGATCTATTTATTTCATGAACATAACAACATGTGTTTTCTCCCATAAAAATTAATGGGCTGGTATTTCAGGGATTTACAGACCTGTATGATTTCTCTTGTTGCTCCCTGCCTTCCGAGTCCTAGAAACCCAACAGAGGAAGGGAGAGCACAAGAAAAATAGTTTATCTTGGAGGACTCCTCTACCAAAAGAAAAAAAAAAATTAAACATATCACACACTTCCCAAAGCAACTGATTTAACAGCTTGTAACTCACTTCAGAACGAGTCTGGCTTTGCTACCTGTGTATTGGACCACAGACACATGGTATAAAAAAACCACATACACAAGGTGCAGGTATTTCCTAACTTCAGTTTGAGAAAACCCATGTGAACTTCAGATCCTAATACAGAAATCCAGTTTCTCCAGCTCAAAGTCATACCAGATATACCAGGAAAAGAACATAGTGAGAACACAGCCAAGTGTCACAGGAATAAGATTACACATTTCAGTTTCTCTACTCTTAAGCAATATAGCAATGACCTAACAAGTCTAGTAATGAAATATAGTACGAGAAACAATGAGCTGCATTGTTATAGTTCATCGGAAAGCAGGGGGAGGGGGAAGTTTACAGAGGTCACAATTAGCTGCTGATTAAGAGGTGACTTTCTTTTCCAATACAACCATTTCCTCTGGAAAAGTATGAGATATATATAATTGGTGTTCTCATTTAGTCTAACCTAGACACTCCTAGTACCAAATGTGGACTTGGACTCTCTCTTTTTTTAATTTTTTTTTTTCATTACTAAGGTGGATATCTTTCTTTCTAGATGGGTAAGTCTGTGAAGAAAAACTCAGATTTTATCATAAGGATCCTCAGTACAGCTTGAATATTGCTGAAGATATTTACACCTGGGACACATAAACTTTTAATACCTTATATATTGCTTTCTGTATCCAAATCTCAAATGGAACTCCCAAAAGCCAAGCACCATGTAATACATTCAGAGTTTGTTGTAGATGACAGCAAACTAGCCATCATCTAAAATATCTGAGATAGCAAGGACAAAGAAATGGAAAAACTACAGCAATATCAAGACTTGTACTTATTTTAAATATCTTTTATACTCCTCAGAAAAAACAGAGAACTAGAGGCTAGTGGAATAGTAGAACGAATGTAATATTGGACTTTCCAGGCATTTTCTGTACTGCAGGGAAAGTTTCTAAGGTGAGGTGGGGCTGGTTTCTCCATGTATTTGCTTTCAGCCTGAGTTTCTCCTTGAGGGGGCAAGGAAGGAATGAAAAGCAGAAAGAACAAAGTAAATTATTTTGCTGCTAACCTATTTAGATGGTTAAGTCCCATCTTTTTAAACCATCCTTCAACACAACCCTTGAGATAAAATATTTTATGGTTTCACATTTTCTTCAACAAGAAAATGTAGACAGCCACACAATCAGCAAGATCATTTTGTATTTACTGGAATAAATCTCTCCACAGGGCTCCAGTCTTGCTCCTTAGAAGCTGAGGTGCTTACTCCTCTGGATACCTCAAGATTTTAAGCATTTCATAAAATACTGCCTTTAAGATTTCATAAAATGAACAATCTTTCCTAAAGACTTTCTCTGCATCACAGCAACCAGTATTCTCTGTAAGCTCTGCCACCGAGACTGGTATTTATTATATCCTACCGTGATTATACACTGTATTTGCCAAAGCAAAAGCCTAGCAGCACAGCCTAACATATTGCTTATGGTTCCAATACTGCTTTTGATTCTGTTCAGATATTTTTAACTACTCTAATTGAAATTATAGATTCAGCAGCCTTACTTTATTGCTGTAGCACATTTTCTAGGAGCTTGTAAAAACCAAACATAAATACATCTCGTGGAAAAGAGTCTGTTCTTATCTTTTATTTCGATGAATGATGCCTGTAAACGGTTAACTGGAGAGCACGTAACAACCAAGCAGAGGCCAGGAATTAAAAACCACCAACTCCAACACTTCTGCAAACCCTCCGCTGTTGCACAGACAGACACACAGAGGCAAAGCCATTTCTTAAAGCAATGCAAAATTTTACCACAGGCTGACGCTCTTTCTACAAGAATAATAAGACAGTCTCCACGCTGCACGCAGAACTCTTCACTTCACAGCTTTTCCCCAAGACTTCACTTTCACGCTCAATATTTACAAAACAAAGCCTACAAACACCGCATGGCCAAAACATTCCCAGAACAATTAAGGTATTTAACCCTCCCGGCACCCTCCTACTTCCCTAACGCCCCGAGGGGGCTCTTACGGAGCGGGAACGGGAAAAGAGAAGTTGCCCGGGGGAACCCGACGCTCCGGGGCAGCCTCAGCCACGCAGCGCTGTCCTGGCCGGCCACAGGCACGGGGGACCCGCTGTCCCGGCCGGCTGCCACCCCACGGGGGACTGCGGCGGCGGGGGCGCTCCCGGCTGCCTGCGGGCACCGCGCCCACCGCGCTCCGGGTGCAGCCCCCGGGCAGTCCCCGGGCAGGGCTGGATGCGGGGAGGGGAAAAGCGGCTGAGCCGCCCAAGTTGGAGGCTGCTCGCTGTGCGGCCGTGCTGCTCTGCCCGGGCTCGGCTCTCCCTCCCGCGGGGGCAGCGCCCGCTGACAACGCCCCACCGCCGCTCCCCACGGGGAAAGGTGAGCCCGCCGCCTCCCGGTGCCCCTCACCGTTGGGGCAGCTCCTGCCCTTCCCCGCAGGACCGACGGCACCAACCGGCCGCCTTCGGCCGCCTTCCCCGAGGGCAGGAGGGGACCGCTCCCCTCGGCGGCGGCGCGGGATGCGATGGGCACCGCGGGAGCGGAGCGACACGCCGCGCAGAGACCCCGCGGTAGGTGCCGGGGCGCT
>VXAU01000683.1:401146-466166 GCA_013399695.1 Formicarius rufipectus
CCCCCGCCCCCTCCGTCCCGGCACTCGGCGCGGAGGCGGCGGCGCGGGGGGAGTCCCGCAGGCAGAGCTCGCACCGCCCCGCAGCCCTGCGGCCGCCGGGGATGCGTCCCCAGCCCCACCGCGGGATGCGCCGCCGACAGCGGAGCCCGCTGGGTGATGAGGAGCGTCGTGAAAGCGGGGGAGCCCTGGTGGTGGGGCTGGTGGGCGTGCGGGGCAAGCGGAGCCCTCTTTCAGCTACCCTTGCTTTGCCTGTACTCAGTGCGTGCTCTTCTTTCTGGTGCCGCGCTCAGGGTGCGTGTTGGATGCCCGTATTTCAAATCCAAAGCTAAAAGCATGTAATAATAATGACAGTGCCCGTTCTGATGTGCATATTAAAACGTGATGGGTCCTCATCCTTAGCCAAAATAGGAAAAAAAAACCCCAAAGCAATGATAGCCATCAATTTAATCTGATTTAATTAATATAGGAGAGGAATGTGTAAAGGGAAGGGAGCTCACAACGCTTAGTTGCATGAAGAAATGCGCTGCAGGCTAAAGAAGGGATCTTTCGTCACTTGTGGAAGCTGGCTGCCCTAAAGGTCAAAAAGATTCCTCGTCAAAGTAATGTAGTCCAGAAGCGTCGCTTTCATGCACAGTACTCTATTCTCCCGTTTCAGTCTGAGTAAGCAGTGTTGTTTCACAGAGAAATAAGCAGCCTAAAATCACCCAGCAAATTTCTCAGCTACCAGTACAGCATAATCAACATGTAGCCCACGCTGTCATGTGAAGTAAGACTGATGTCCAAAATCTGAAAATATGAATAATGCACATCGTGTGGTCTCTCCAGAGGGACTTTCTAGTAGTGAAATCCAAAGTGTCAAGTGCTTTATCTCACTTCACCATGTGATGATTTGAATTTTTGGACGGGAACTTCCCCAAAAGTCCTGGAAATCAAAGAGAAATTTAACCAGTCTGGCGTGCAAATATAGTTACTATTCTCAAAACAATTTTCACAATGCCTAACAAAACATAAACATTACTGTGATACAGAGTGGGTTTAGAATAACACACCCTGTTGTATTTGTGTATCGTGCTTGTTTTCTGTAAAGTGAAGTAAGTTTATTTCACTTCTAGAATTTTAAAACATTTTCTTCACTTCCAAAAGTTCTTCTGTTCTTCCACAGAATATCTTTCTTATTGTGTAAGGCACGCTATGCAATCAGTTTTAAAAATATTTTACTTTCTGGGCTTACTGCTTGGCAGAGCTCTGTCATTGTTTTCTCAGAAGATTTCTCTCTATAAGGGCATATAACTAAGAAGATTCCCCCAAAAATATTACTTTTAAGATCAATAGCTTTTTTCTTTTCCTGTTGAAGCCAATTATTATTTCCCATTCAGTGTTTTTTTCTTGCATGTTTAAAAGCAGTATGGTACTCATTAGTAGGGATATTTAATATTTTTATTTCTGTCAAACCTGCAGACCCCCTCAAAAATTTGAGAGAGGTTTTCTATAGAATTGCACTGAGGTGGCCATTTGACATAGTTCAAACTTGTATTCCTACTATGCTGTTTTTTCTTGATTTCTAGTGATTTTAATAGTGTGTGCTGATTTTACAATGATTTTGCTACTGGTGCAAATTAAGGGCCTAATCCTGCCTTTTTCCTTGATATGAACAGGCCTGTTGAAGCTAGTAAGATTGTAGCTGGGAAAAGAAAGACAGAAAAGGCCAAGTCTAAAAAGGATCTGAGTGCAAATAAAGATAGAAGAGGAAAAGGCTTATAGGCCAGAAATCACTCTGCATTTAGTGTATGTATTTTTTTGGTTTTTTTGAAACATGGCAATGGTGAGATCTATTTGTATAAATACAAATACATGGATTGCTGGTTTAGGGAATTAAATAATGCCTGAGCACCTTGTTTTAAAGCAGATGATTAACTACTGCCTCATTTGCATCAAAGTAATGAATAGTATATGTTTTGCCTCAGTGGGAGTGGGGATAAGGAAGTCTTTGTGAATATTGCAAATAATTTCCAATGGTGTCATGCAGAGATTAAAAGGGAAGTTATAGAACTATACATTTCAAGCAGGCAAAACCTACAGCATAATTTTACAATTTATGCTCAAGATAGCATTCAGAAAACATTCAGAAAAAGCACTATTTTGCTCTGAATGTGTTAAGTCTATAAGAAATAAGAGAAATGTGGGAGATTACATTAAGGACATAATACTTAAATCAGAAGTATGATTTATTTAGTTTCCCTCACTCTGTCATTTATCTTCAAAGCTGTTTCTATCTTTCACTTGTAAGGAGGTCTTTGAATTTTGAGTAAATAGAAAACATCTCAAGTTCAGATTACTCAGGTATTTTGATAAACACAGGATTTTAAATGTGATTAAAAATTGTTAAGATAATTATTAAAGATATCTTTATATGCTGTGTCATTTCAACTATCTTCAGTTGTCAATTTTGTAATTATTTTCTTTAATGTCTGTTGGGTTGATAGAATATAGATTTGGGTCTTTACAAATTATCTTCTTCTGCCATGCTCTTCTTCTTATTGAGGTTAATTGGGAGTATGAGTGAGGCACTGATTTGTTGGGAAAACAGCAACTACCTGGCTTCAAAGTCCAAAATAAACATTTATTTTGAAGAATTTAAATCACTAATAAAAAAAAAATAGAAGATAGCTGTTTAAAAAGCACTAATAATAATAACAACAATAAAGTCTTTGATAAATGCTTAATCCTATCAAACCATAGATTTTTATATGACAAAGTGGATTAAAAAAGTAATCCATTAATAATGGTTGTGCATAATAAAGAGTTTTTGTTAAACTGAAGCATCTTTTCCCATTTACAACAGGTGCATAAAGTACTTACTTTGGAAGCAAATTTCTAGTGAGAATAGAAGAGAATAGTGTTGAAAAGAGCACTGCTTAGTGTTCCTGGTAATTTAATCTATTGTTAATAGTGAGTGGATGATAGTTACTATTGTGTCAATGAATCTGTGCATGCTGTTTTGGCTGAGTATTCCAAAGTACAGTCTGCAAAATGGAAGCCTTCTGTTGTTGAAACTGCCTTGAATCACTAGACAAGTATTAAATGCAGCATCCAGCCTTGAATTTCTGCATATCTGATTATATTAGTTTAACTGGGCACTGCCAAGTTAAGGGTGTTAATTCACTAGATACCTACACGGATATAGATTATTGTCATTTGTGTTAATACACGTTGCAACATTATGTAACACCAAGGGTTAAGCATGTATGTGATCCATACTGGCAGTTACAATATAGCTACAGGAATTGTTAGTGAATCATCTGGGACTTGAGTCATGTTTTATGACAATTGGGAAATCCACAAGGTGCTTCCTGCCCCCTTAGGCACCTGAATACCTTTAAATACCAGGTTCTGCAAAATCTGAGCCAAACCGCATTGAAGTCGGAGTCCTTCACTGATTTTGCTTGATTAAAGTACAAGCTGTGGTAGAAGAATACTCATGTCTGTCAGGAATTATTTTGTATTGCTCAGTATTGGCCCATGAAGATAACTGGTAGCAAAGTCTTTCTGAATTAGATCAGTTATTTATGGTGGAGTGTCTCTGTGCTGTAAAGTATTTCAAACAAAACAGTGCAGGAGAATAGAAAATAGTCAAAAAACAGTTGGACTAAAAATGAACTGTGACCAAGTGTAGCAAAGAAGTAAGACTACTTAGTGGGGTTTCTGCAGCTACTTACGATTTTGACTATTTCTAATCTAAGTAAATGAGACCCATATGTTTGAAATAAATAACAAAACCCTGACAAATTACAGCAAGAAGAATAGGTAGAATCTGCATTTCCAGTATTCACTGTAAAACTGATCCTACTCAAAAACATAAGCAAATGACTTCCAGTGTTGTTATTATAGTCATCAGTGTAGTGATTAGGCCCCTGAAACAAACTTATTTTCATATTACCCATGTCCAATGCACCTGTTTTTTAGATAGTTTAACTAAAGGACCAGTACTATTAATTAAAATAACATTATACTTGTATTATGTACAAAATACCCAGAATGCTTTCAATTGAGGTGATATTTTCATGAAATATGAGTGGAACATGAGAAAAAAGAGTTGGAAGAATAACTGGTGCTTGTTGTTTTTAAAAGTTTGTGGTCTAAAAGACAAACAAACATAAACCCAAACAAAAACAAACATGAAGAAAACAAAAATTTTAGTCTATAAACAAGTCTTATGCATGAAAAATACAAGAGCCACAGTGGCTTGACATGTTAATTGAGAAGTGCATAGAGAGAAAAGGCATTCCAATTCTTTAGGCTGGACCAGTATATATCAACTTTGCTGACCTTCTGTTTGTCTTTTGAGAATGCTCAGTTGCCTTTTCCTCTGCCTTTTTCGTAACAGGTTTGATGTAGGTAAAAATAATTAGGTTTCAGGTCTCTTCAGTCATTACAAATGGCACTTTGGAGGGCAAAGAATTCTTTTTCTCTAAAAATCCAGTGGGATACACTGTGCTAGACTGTGAAGAGTAGCTCTGATAATATATTGGAGATGTAAAATAGCTGTAATAGAAAGAATGAGATTATTAGCATTGCTAAAATTACTACACTGTTTCCCTTTTCTCAGTATTCATGAAAGCAAATTCTTTGATTTTCTGTGCTTTCTAGTCCTTGGCAGTCTCTGTAACAGGAAAATATCTTAATACTATAGGAACTGATGGAGCCCTGTACTAAGGAACATTGCATTTTACCAAAAATATCCTGCAAGCACTTCTGCAATATCCAGTTTGCAATGCTGGTGTGCTGTGAAAGAGCACAAAAGAGTAGTTTCATGTGTTTTATTGGGATGTCACTGCATTTTCTGCCATGTTTGAAGGGTCCAGACAACTCCTGACACTTACCCACAGCAGGTCTTTTGGTGTACAGAATGAACTTACCTGTGTCTCAAGCAGTACAGAACACAGTTCTCAGAAGAGCTCAGCCAATTCCTGACTTGTGAATTTGTTTCTTGGACTGAGGAACCTTTCCACAGGACTGTTAACAAAGGAGTGGAGTGTGGTTGGTCTTGAAGCCGCCTGGAAGCATCTTCCCCTGTTTCATTGGTGTCACTTGTGGCTGAGACTTGGACTAGCTTGATTCTTGCGAGTTCAGCTCTGGCATAAGCTGGGCCAGCTACCAAATCTGGACCTTTGTTACTTGGTTCTATTCATGCTGCCAGTACAAGTGCAGACAGCATCCTGGCACAGCAACAGAGGAGAATGGAGGTCCTTTCTGGCCAGCATCCTCCTTTTATCTCTGCTGATGTGCTGTCAGTCAGGAAGCAATACATAATCATTCAGGGATTATGCTGCATCAGATGAGCTGGTGTAAGAGCTAGTGTTGAAACAGCATTAAGAGTGCCATCACAGGTTCTGAAATGTGAAATAGTGCAAAGAGGGGCTCTCAAGGCATCAAGAGATGGGTCCTTCCTCATGGACTGCCCTTGCTGGGGTGCTAATGGTGGGCAATCCTAAAAGAAGCGATGAACACAGCCATAGATGTCCCTCCAGGGTCAGCAATGAAAGACTATTTAAATATCACCGTATTAAAAATTAATTTTATCTTCCTTTTTACAGAGGCTGTATCTGGTTTTGGTAAAAAATTCAAATTCTTACTTGAATTGCTGATTTCTCTGTGAGCTATCTAATCTTTAAAATCTGCTCGATCAAATCTAATCAGAATACTGATACTGTGCAATTTTTAATCTGAGAGTCTGACTAAGCCTCAAATCACCACTTTTTAAGGTAGGTAATCAAATAGCTTTCACCTTCATCCTGCCTTTCATTTGAGGATTTTGGATATTGTGAGAGCATTAAGTGCCTGGCAGAATGTGACATTGGAGAAGATACTGAACTCTAAAGATATGTTTGAAAAAACAGTGCCAATTCAAGGTAAAAATTTGGTTCCTGAGGCTTCATCCTCAACCCCAAAACTAAAAACACTCTCTTATACTTCTGTTGGTGAGAGAAATGTAATAAAACAAATGTAAAGATAGAAGCAAGGCTGGTAGTCAAGGCAGTGAAATGCACCTGTCTGTGCTAGTTAGTGGGATCATGTTTAATTTTCAAACCTCACCAAGGGGAGAAAAATGGAGGCAACTCATTCAGAGCATGTTCTGGATTTTCTCTTTTGCATTATGACAAAAGCAGTGAAAAGAAGGATGGAAAGAAATGAGGCATATTTAATAAAAGGTTTGGAATGCAAGAAGTATAAAATAGTCTGGTTTATGCTCATGCTGAACGAAACCAGTGAAAATTGAAGCAACCTGTAGATCTCTGAAGACAGACAGGACAACAGGTGGCTCAGAGTCTTTCGTGCCTACTCAGGACTTACTTGAACCAAAATAAATGTTAGCTCTTCCACAGAAGCAGTTTTCTTCCTTTTTTGTCTTGGGTGAACCAAAGAACCTGGATCAAGCGTTGAAGACTGATGAGTTAGCACTGAGTAGAGCAGATATATTTGCAATACCATACTGCAGAGTTCAGCTCCTTCAAAGTAATACTTCTCTGAGTAATGCAACAAAATAAGATTTGGAAAGGAGGAATAAAGAGATAATATCAGGTTCTCACTTGTTTTCAATGCTAGCACACTAGACTATGCATATCCCAAACATGGGCAGTTTCCTTATGTAACAGGTATTGCATCAAACCCTACTAATCAGTTTTTCCTTCTAAATTGTAGTAGGAGACCTTCTCATACTGCACGACTTTTAACATGAGCACCTTTCATTCATTAACTTGGAGGAGAAGGTCAGCAGGAAATCAATTATGCTTTTTTTTTTTTTTNCATATGCAGAACCATTAAAATTAATCCACTGTCTGCGTTCTAGCATTGCAATTTCTTCCTTGCAACCTTCATTGCAGTGTGTCTGCCCCAGATTCTGCTACATCAGCACTTGCAGATTTGAAAGAGCAGTTCCTAAGTAAATGAAAGATGCTGCTTCTTCCCAGTCTGCCACTTATGCAACGTAGGAGTAGGCCTGTCGTGGGGGATGAAAAGGCCATGGCTTGGGAATGTGTTCCTTGGAGCCATGTTGACAGGTCCTTGGAAAGCTGTATTTGATCTTCTGTCCTTTATACGAATACCTGTGCCAAGGCTAGATTTGTAAATTATTTTCTAAATGCTAGAAAATTTAAAAGTTTTTAAGACCAGACTGTTTGGGTTGCAGCACAACTTAGGGGAGAGTACTGGAATATCTCTCTTACATATGCAGTACTGGTTCTCAGAAGGTAAAATTAGCCCTTGAGAAGAAGGATACAGTGATGAAAATTTTCTCTCAAATCAGTAGAAATGTGCTAACTTATTTGAAGATGTGGAGGGATAGAACATCGATTATGAGAATTAGCCATGTAGGAATGATTATTATTGTATGATATATATATTGCATTCAAATAAAAGGCTCGGAAGTGCTTGGGCTCCCTTTAAATAGCTTTGCTATTACAGAGCAAGGGAGAGCTCCGGCAACAGGTAGTTTACAGATTAAGTGGATAGGATGAGCAAAGGGTAGTTTACGGGAAAAGAAAAACATTTTTCTTGTTTTACAAATGGGGCAATGAGGCATTATGAGACTGGCATGATTCTCTGGAGAAAGAAATTTTGAAACTTAAATGGCCCTAAAGTCTGTGTTCTTGCATATGTCAAAAATTGCAGGAAAGATATTCCGTAAAAATTTGCAGAACAGTTCATCCTTAAAAAACAAGAATACGTTAGGATCCATCCAGAAAGATTTTTAAAGATATTACCAATCTTCTGTAACAAATACAAGTGCATCCACATTAAAATATGGTCAGTAATATATCATCATAGTTCAGCTTAACAGGTTACATTTTTGTACGCATTACCTTTTATGTTAAAGCAAAAAAAAAAATCGTAGAAAAAAATAAAATTGAACTTGAAGAAACTTGATTTGCAGAAATTATAGTGAGAGATGTATTTTCATAAAAATGACCTTGTCATTACTTTCAAGAAACCATAAATATGTCACTGGAAAGGAGATTTATGGCACTGTATTTATTGGCAGAAGATGTAACCACAGGTTGTTGGATTAGGGACTCGTGTTGAGTCACATCTTAGAAAGTAATACCAATTACTGGTGCATCCTTTCAAGAGAGGCCAACTGCAGTAGCTGCCCCGTATGTTTACAGTGGTTAAAATAATCAGTGCAATTATAGAAGCAGTGCTGCAAGTGCTTTTTTACATACAGAGTGCAGAGAGTTTCTGATAAGGATGGATAACTAAAATTTTGCCAATCTATTTAGCAGCACTCTGCAACTGAAAGGCTGGAACACAATTGTTATCAGGTGTCTCAGGATCACGCTCTGCAAGAAGTGGATTCACAGACACACTGTAGATTCAAGGTCAGATTCACATTCTGTCAGTATGAGTGTAATGGTTCTTTGGTAGGGATGGCAATCAAAAGGGTTCAAAACTTCCTGGCATTAATGTTCTGAAAAATTGCGGTAAGTGACAAGAAAGAGTCTGCCTGCTTTGCTTAGGGCATACTCATCAAGATCTCTCTGCTCTCTCTTGCATTTGATCTAACTTTTTAAGTCTATGTAATTTTTCAGAGGGCAATTTATTCCCTCTATTCTGGTATCCAGAATTCTAATTTATTTGCAGACTGCTCACCCTGTTCTCTCATTGCCAAACAATCTTCCATGTCTCATTGACAAGGTGTTTCTCCTGCATACCATTATTTCTTTTGCTGTTCTCTCTCACTCTCAATCCATAGATGGTCCTATGTCTTGATCTGTCCCCCTCACTCTAAGTCATTTGTCTTAGTCCACAGGTAGGTTTCTACCTGTCTGCTTCCCTGCACCCTAGAGGCTTTCGACCTGCCAGGTTTTCTCCCCACTTTTTTTCTGTGCACCATCCTCTGAAGAACAGGAAGATCAAGAACCCCTTAACTCTGGTTTGATTTCCACCATAAGTCCCCTTCTCGCTGGATGCTGAGCTCAGCAGCATAGGATTTTCCTCTTACTTGGAAATTCACCTATAGCCTTGCACTGGTTTTGGCTGGGATAGAGTTATTTTTCTTCCCAGTAGTTCCTGTGGTGCTGTGTTTTGGGTTTGTGTCCAAAACAGTGCTGATAAACAGGGGTGTTTTTGTTGTTGATGAGCAGTACTTGTACAGCACAGAGCCCTTCCTGCCTCACACCACCCCACCAGGGAGTGGGCTGGGAGTGCACAAGAAGTTGTGAGGGGACACAGCCGAGACAGCTGACCCCAGCTGAGCAAAGGGATATCCCACACCATATAACATCATGCTTAGTATATAAAGCCAGGGGAAGAAGGAGAAAGGGGGAGTGTTCAAGTCACTGTTATGCATGATGTATGCCTACTTTCCTGGGGATCACTATACACCTGCCTGCCCGTGGAAAGTGGGGAATTAATTCCTTATTTTGCTTTGCTTACATGCACAGCTTTTGCTTTCCCTATTAAACTGTCTTTATCTCAACCTACTAGTTCTTTTCACTTTTGCCCTTTTGATTTTCTCCCCCATCCCATTGGGGTGAGTGAACGAGTGGCTGTGGGGGTCTGAGCTGCCTTTCTGGGCTAGCCTACAACAAGTCTTGTTCCTTAGAGAATTATTTCTGTCTCAGTGTTTGAATTTCTCCTGTGTTTTGTTCCTTTTTTAATTCACTCTACACTAAAGGTGTTATATAGTCACTACAAGTAAAGAGGCTTATTATGGCTTTATATAACTTTATTAATAGATAATGACATATACAGAATAGTGGTCATGCCACATATTCACTGACAAGATTGCGTATTTAATATGTAGTCCAAGATATGAAGGTGCATCTGCACAGGAATAAGGATGGTTACAAGTGTAACATATATGGTTAAGATCCATTTAATCCTCAAACTAGAATTTCCCCCACTGCTCTTCTGTAAGACAGTTGTAAAATCTGTTTAAACAAACAAAATGGATGCATTAATCACAGTTCTCTGCACTTTGCTCACATTCACTCACCTGTTCTTCAAGTATAAATCTTTAAGCATTGTTGCATTCTCACACTGATAAAAGGTCAGAACAAAAGAAAGGGAAGTTGGAACCAGGAAGAGGATGTAGACATTTTATAACAGTCCTCTTATGGTTCGATGGGGAAGGAAATTAAAATTGCTTCAATGAAACAAGGCAGCAGTGTACAAAGTTTCAGTTTTCTGAGAATGGAGGTGAGGCTTTAAAGAGGCATGAATGCAGCAGTAGATTACTGAGGTGAATGCTGCTGTTAGACAGAAAGGTTTCCACTTTCTTTTGAACTACGGCGTCTAATTTTTGCATACATTGTGAGCTCTTTTTCACAAACTGTACTCTTTTGAGAATGATAAACCCCTTGAAAAGCAAAATACTCTAAAAGGTAACCAGAAGGATTTGAGCCTATAATTGAGCTCATGCTGAATTAATGTTGCATTGTCAATTGCTGCTTGCTGCCATGGGGGATGGTTACAGACATATCATTCTTATACTATATGAACCAAATTCTGAGGTATTAAGGGGTTCTTAGAAATGGCATCTATCTCACTTGTAGCTAAGTACCTCTCAAAAAAAAAAAAAAAAAAAAGAAAGAAAGAAAGAAAGAAACTAATAATACTTACAGAAAGCATCTCTGAAGAGCTCATCATACACAGTTCCAACAGCTCTTTAAGAATTGTCAGTATCATTATTCACATTTTGCAGATTGGGAAACTGAGGCAGGCGATGAAGTTCTGAATTCCTAAATCAACCAGTAGGTTTGTAAAAGATTCAGGAACAGCTATGATGTCCCATAAATGCTAATAATGCCCTATAATCTTTATAATCTTGTTTTTTCCACTCAATGTTACTTGAGAGTAGGCTGTCCTTGAGAGAAACTCTTCAAGTGGGCTACTTGACTTCTTTGAGAAAACTTAAGAAGTCTGAATTTGAGAATATTTTTAATCCAGTGGCTCTTTGGTATTGAATCCTACAATCCTGTCCTTCCCAAAGTATATGTGAAACCTTTGCAGAAACCACGGATAATCTGGAAAATGGAATTATTAGTAGGCAGGCAGCATGCTGATTTATCTCCTTTGCATTCAACTCATATACTGTGGTCTTTGTTATTTCAGTAGCTGCCAACCACAAGGACCAGAATGAAGAGCAGGGAGAAGGCTGAGCCAGAGATGACAGAAGGAGAGCTAATATATTGGCACAAGGTCTTTGTAATGGGTGCATTGTCCTCCTGTGACAGCAGATTGCCCTTTCAAGGTATTTGTTCAAGGACATTGCTGAAGATAAGTCCTTCTGAAACATGAAGTTTTAGATAGTGTTGACTAAATGGGATTTTTATCTGCATGCAATGAAATAAATTATGATTAGGTGATTTGGATTTTTTAAAATTTTGATAAAAACATCTTTGGGATCTTATATATGCAATCTCTAGGACATGCTATTTATCTGTAGATAAACTGAAGATAGACAAAGCTGTGTGGAAACCATGGGGGACAGAGGAATTTTTCATGCTTGGGTGCTTGGGTGACTATTGCAGTTAATGTAATAATAATAATGTAAGGCTTTATAATTCCTTGCATTTCTGAACTTTTCATGTGAGGCCCAAAGTTCTGATCAGAAGATGGGCTGTACCATGATCCTCATTGAACATTTATAGGGAAAGATGGCTGGAAGTGTGTGAGTCAGTGTGATTCAAGAGTGTTGAGGTTGTTGTTCATGGGTGATAGTCTGTAGGAATTTGGTCTTGATTTTTCAGAAGGATGCCATCTTCCCCATGCAGAGCAGCTGCTGTTACTGATGACTCCTACTGTTTGAACACATGGAACACAGCAGCAGTGGCTGCGCATGATTGTATATATATGTATATGAGGGAAAGACTAGATTGGAACTAATTTTGGAAATTTCTTCCCGTTCTGATCAGCAATACATTAGCTCCAGAACTAAACCACTCTTTAACAAGTTGGAAAAATGATTCAGCTACAGCTGGTAAGAGGCTGAACAATCATGAGGAACAGCTGCAGAGATATATTGTATGCCTGTTAACTTGCAGACTTGTTTTTGGTATATTTTATTCCTAAGTTTAAAACGATTTTGTTTTAGTATAGTAAGTTTGAGAAAAAAGTGTCATTACATATAAGCATGAAACTGTGTCTACTAAGATAATCTTCCCATAACTTCTGTCCAAGACTAATTTATTTTTGGTATTACAATTTATTCCAATGGCTTGTTTGAGAGGTCTTAACACCCCTGTGGAGCATATGCAAGCTGATCTTAATAAACAGACTATTGTAGAGTTTAATATGAAATTGAGATTTTAACTTCTCATTTATTTATATTAAAACTTTCCTGGATTGTCAAAAGACACCAGTATTTTTACATCAATTACCGCTGACCTGAGAAATTATTAATTAAGTCCTTCCTGTTTGTCTTAAGAGTGAGAGCATAATCTTAGCTAATACAGGACAATGGCTTTTTGGAGGAATATGCAGTATATGTTTGTTTCCTTTCAGCCTAGATACAGCTATCATAGGGTGCAAGAGTTCTTAATGAAGTTCTGTACATACGTGGTGAGTTGACCTGTGCTGAGTTTCTATTGTTATATTGCTCTCAGTATCCTATTACCAGTCCTTGCTGTAGCAGGCACACACGGCACAATAGAATTGTTTTACTTTAGCCATGTTCCTATTGGTGGCAAGATGCTTTTTGTAATAGTCCAACTGGTATTCACTTATTTTCAAGAGATGTCCTTTTGGCAATGCTGTTGGCAGGCCACAAGCAAGTTTCAATGGAATTTTTTTGTTGCTTAATTTGCTTTGTGTGCCTCCCATAGTCCCCTAGTAATGGCTGTATGTGGCTGGTTTTTAACCAAATCAATTGCCTGTGAAACAAGATTATGGCTTAATTAAGATACAAAGAATTTGATTCAGTATTCATTTGGTAACATTTCTAGTTTCACTTCCCCCCCAGTTTTCCTATGCTATCAGCTTCTATTTGGAAAACACTAACTAGAGAGCAAAAGCAAAGGAAAGGCCTTAGATGAGTGTATGCCCTAGTAACCAACAAAAACTATTTCCATTGAGACTGAAACTTTGTTTGAACTCTCCACTAATGTTAAATCCATGATTATCAAACTGTACCACAATATTGTGGGAGTGAATAAGGCAACTATTCTTTTGAGATACTGCTTGTGATTACTGGAAAAGATAAGGATATTAGTAGCAACATTCATAAGATTTATAGCTTGTTTGCTGGTTGCATAGGAGAGTAAGTGCAGATTACTGAGGCTTCTCAGTTATGAGGGCTATGAATTATAGTTGTTATCCATAATTTATTATTCTCCATGTGTTTCCAGTCTACATTTAGTAGGAGAGAAAACACAGACAAGCAGAGTAGGGAGGAGTAACCTTGAGAGAGTAAGACTTGCTTCATATAATTACCATCTTCACCCTGTTCCTGAAAACAAATAAGGAATAGTCTACTTTTTAAATACTTATTTGCTATCTTGCTTTAAGAATGAGAGATCCATTCATTAGAACAGAGAAACTGCAGCAATCCTCTCTCACGGCTACTGTGCCTTCACCGTGGACCTCCTGTGAGATTCTGGAAAACTAGAAAAAGCAACAATGAACCTCAGAAAGACTTCAAATATAGCTACCAGCAAAGTGGAATCAACTGCTTCTATTTTCAGAAGTGTTTATATACCTTTTTCATAAATGATGCTCTTTGTGTCTAGTACACAGGTCAGACCTAGTGCGCTTTTACGTGCTTTTCAGAAGTTGGACAAGAGGGAAAAGATAGCACTATTTTGATATACTTTTGTTTATTACATCATTGTAAATTTTTCTGACTAATTGTATCTACACTAATACAGATGTATATGTTTACAGACAGAAAAAATTGTACAGTGCTTCTTAAAAGAGGAGAAAGGAAATACCTATAATTTTTTTTTAAACTCAGTTCAGGTGAAGTTGATTATCAGAATACATTGTTTAATGGTCTACCCTTTAGATGTTATATTAGCAGCACATCAGCTTCACTTCAGTACCTCTTTCATTCCCCAAAATTTTAAGCAAGTTATACTTTACTAATTTAAAGAAAATGTTTTCTGTGAATGTTCTTTTTTCAATGTCTCCAAATTATCTTCTCAACTCCTGCCCTTGTAATACATGGTACAACTTCTGCAGAAAATTAGTAACATCATCCACACATAGACATGTTGACTGGCTGATTTTGTAGGTAATCAAGATGTAATTAGGTGACAGAATTATTAAGTTAGAGTCTGCCTGGGCAGTTGAACCTCAACATTTTTTGAATTGTCATTAATGTTCATAAAATGAGGATGTAACATCTTATGACCTGGAAATAATTTGCATTTATTTACTAGTTATTAATTTTTATAGCACAAAAGTAACAGGAAGAGACCAGTCTGAACCTGACACATATCTGAGAATGGAATAAATCCCCACCAAAAGCAAAATATTTGTAAAATGAGAGGAAATCATTGGGTAGATAAAAAAATAAACCAAAAGGCTTATTTTTTTATTTGAAAAAGATTCCAAATGCTGTTATAACAACTATTCTAATAATCTGAACCTTGTGCCAAGTCCTAATGCACAAAGGAAAAGGGTGGCTTCAGCAGTATTGAGGAACTCATTGAAAAAGAACCTTAAAACCTTTGCTAATGTAATGGCAAAGGACAGAATTCATCTCCTGAATTCCAGACCCTTAAAAATCAGACAAACAGAAGAACTGAGGTACAATTCTCCAGCTGGTGTCTGGATTAAAACTCTTCCAGAGCAACTCACCTTGTATATTTTTAGCACAGTGGATTTGCAGAAGTGTTAACATTGCTCCTTTATTTAGTTTTGAAATTTAGAAATGAAATTTCTCACCACCACAGTACTGAGATTCATTTGGCAGACTTGTTATCGCATTAAAAAAAGAAAATAGCTGGTTTTATTGTTGAAATGTAATCCTGAGCATCACATACAAACCCTTTTTGGCTGTATTTGCTGCCTTCCTACTTTTTACTTGCACTATCTTTCTTTAGCTACTAGTCTGAAAATATTTATGCATGTGCTCATTGTAGGATTGAAAGTATTCCAGATGTGGTTGCTCAAATGCTTACAGTAAATTGCTGCGTTTGCGGAACCTTTTAGGGTTCTGATTGTGATGACAGTAAGGTATTTTCTTACAATGTCATGGCTGAATATCTGAAACTATCTAGATATTTGGCTTCCACCAAATCTAACGGAAATTTAGTATCTTAAATCCCTTTGAAAGTCTGCTGCACTCTTGGTCATTTGGGGCAGAAATTTTCTTTCCCCTCCTTAACAATGGGACAGTATGCCAGCTTATGGTTGTGTTTTAGCAGCAATAATAATATTATGTGCCATCACTACTGCTATTTTCATATGTGTATAAAACCTTTCTTTTACTCTGTTACTCACGGACTTGTTCCATCTGAAGAAGAGTCAGCCTGGGAAAACACAACAGCAGCTTTACCTGGAGAGGAGAGGAGGTGATCAAGCAGTTAGAGCCAGCTTCCTAACAGTGGAGCATGGTGGGAGGGCAAGAGATAGTGGACAGAAGTCTAACAGAACCAAACTCTTCCTTGATACTGGAAGTATGTTTCATTATAACTTTTGAATTATTGTAGTGATGCCACATCTAATGACATGCAGGTGCTTGAATATATTTACTGGAAAGACAGGTTGATTTTGTTTTCACTGTCTAGATGTAGAGATAGAGAGGTTGGCAATGCTTTTATAAACCATAAGAGAGGGAATCTCAGTAATGCTAGGGTGTTCTGTTAATAAATTCTTCATTTCTGACAACCAGCAAATTTTTTTTTATTTTTGAAAAGCAGAGCTTAGTTAATATCATTTTCAAATGAGACTTCTAATGCCTAAGATGTATTGTACTGCAACATTTTTTCCCACATAGAGTTTTCTTTAAATCACCTATCATGGCGAAAGACAGATGTAGCTTTATTCCATAGTATAAAGCACTGTGTGTTTATAATACCTTGAAAAAAATCTGCTTCTATCTTTCAATTCAAAAAGTCCCATCAAAATGTGCTTGTCTTTGCTTTAGATAAAAATAAAGAAAGTGAGAGAGAGGGGGAGAGCTACAGCTTTTAGATTCTTTTTTTAAAGATTCAGATTCCAACAGCTGCAGAGAGTAATTATTATAAAGGCTGTACTCCCAATTGTTTTGAGTTGATGTTGTAGCCATACTGTAGCAGATACTCAGCAGATGCAGACTGAAGCACACAACTTGAAACATATGGCAAGATAAAATCTGAAAGCTATGCTAGCTAGCTACTATAAAGATTTTGTGAGGGAAAAGAACCTTAAATCAACATAGACTTTTAGGGAAGGACAGCAAAAATGTTATAGGATAGAAATGATGATACCTCTCTATCACTTCTGCATCTGTAGCTGAAACCTCAGGAAAGAGGAGTTACTCTGTTTTATTTTAACGGAAAGAAGTTGACAATTTTTTCAGTACTTCCAAATAACACTTATAATCTCAAAGCTCAATTATTACACATTCTGTTATTCCAAAGTCTTTTTTACTGTAGCAATATTCCAAAGAAGGCAGAATGAAATTTCTGATAGTACCAACAAGAAAATAGATTTTAACTCAAATAGATCTTATTAGCAAGTAAATCACTGAGAAAATTTTTGCCTTTTGGAAATTGTTCAAATGTTTTCCACTTGAAGTATGATGTAAATAATGTAGCACTTGCCATTTTCCCTGATGGACAAGTTTAGTTTTAATCTCTATGGTAGAATACATTACTGAAATGTAATTGTCATTCATTTAATTTTAAACATTCCAGTGTAGAAACAGTTATATGCATCTTAGCAGGCTTATAAAAGTATATATTTTGTAATGAACATATATTTTAACATTGAAGCATAGCATTTCTTAAAACTGAGGCCATTCCTTTCACTTGTATATATATACCTCCACCACACACAGACATTAAATATATGCAGACAGTAAGAATTTGTTTTCTGTACTTGTCTGCCTGCTATTTTGGTTTTTCATTGTCAACTGCTTACTACTGTGCTCTGCTAACCATCATTATTACTCTGATTTTCTATCTTTCCCCCTTCTACCACCCATCTTCTGTAAAAAACTTCCCTGAGGTACCTAGTCATGTTGAAGCAGGTCCAACAAGCAGCAGCAGGCATCACAGGACTACCTAAACCTGTGGATCACACTTTACTGTAAGCTCTGCATTTATGTTTTCTTCCATATATTTTGATAAATGTATTTCAATAAGATATTTACATATATAAAGTGCTGAGAAAACTGATGTGCCTGAATAGAGTACAATATTTTTTTCTGTTTCAATATTGTTTCTATATCACACTGATGCTTCTAGAACTGTGTTGGAGTCTACTGTGTTGTTTGAAGCGACATCTTCCTTTTGCAATTGAGCGAATATCTTACATTTCTGGTTAATGTTAATGGCACGAGTGGAGAAGATCTTAAAAATGCAATGTACGGTTCCTGTCTGTGTACATTAATTGCCTGAATGCATCTTCTCTTTACTACAATAAATCTTACAGAAAAAAATTATTTCTTTCTCCATTGACCTGCTATCTGTTGCACTTTTCAGAAACCAACCCTTAACAGGTAGCAGGGTATGGCTGTGTATATCTAACACACAGTCACATCTTCAGAGATAAGACACAGCATGCATCATGACCAGCAGATATTTCATATTGGCAAAGAATGATTTTATGTCAGATTGGAAGCTGCTATTTGCTGTGAATGACAACGTCTCCAGTTACCCCTTCAGAACAGGAAAAAAAAAAAAAAAAAAAAGAGAAAGGAAAGGAAATGAATACACACCGTGTCAGAAATACTTACAGAATTCTGAGTATGCATGTAATTCAAGTGGAAGGCACCTCACACCTGCTGTTCAGTTGAAAGATACACCACAAAATAACTGTGAAGTGGCAGAATGTGATAGTATGTGGAAAGTCTTTCTTAAAATTCTGAAGTTCATATTGCTTACTCGGCAAACTCCTTGATGACAGGGAGCATGATTTGACTGAGGCACTGTATAGTCTTTGACATCTGGCTGTTTAGAAATATATAGTCAAGGATTTGGATGAGTGTCTCAGATGTCCAGTTAAAACTTTTTTTTTAACCTGAGCAGGAAAAAAAAAAAGTGCTTCCAAAACCCCCATGATGAAGTACAAAGAAATGGTCTCTGCAAATGTACGTAGGAAAAGTAGTGAAGACTCTACTCTGTGCTTGACTGAGTCCAGAGATGAGAGTTTGGGTTGAACAAAGGTGTATGCATTGTCATTATTAATATTTTTGTAACTATTAGTGCATTCATAATAATTTTTTTAATGTTCTTAATAGATATATTACTCTAGCTGTATTTATGAAATATTCTGTTTGTGAAGAACTTAAGTACTGCATAGTTTTATGGGGGCAATATAGCTTGTAAAGCAGAAGAAAGATCAACTGTGAAAAAGGGAAATGAATATGGATTTTTTTGTCTTCATAGTTTGACCCAGATTACCTCATCCATGGACTTTACAGAGTCGGCAGATATCACATCTGACTAAGAGCCCAGTTCAAACTATCTCAGAGGGCTGGATCAAATATTTCATGAAATCACAGTCCTATGTGTTGCACTTGCTGTGGTTGGGAGTTTACTACATGGTGTTCCGGGGCAGAAAGCTGAACCCAGCACTTCCTATTTTTCAGTGCTTGTAATTTGCATCTGCCTATGAATTTGAGAAGAGAGTCCATATGTTTCTGAATTGCCTTTCTGTGTTCTTTTCTATTTCTACTTTTGCTGTAGCTGCAGTATGAAAGAGTGAGCTTTGGAATAAGGATTAGTGCCCCATCTTGCACAGTTGACATCATATACATACCTGGACCGTGTTCACAGACTGCAGTAGTGAGTGTATAGAGTCCCAGTCATTTCAGTGGATGTTTCAATAAGGCACAGTAAAGTAATGGTAACTGTATTTGCAGGATTGAAAGCAATGTGCCATAGTCAGTGAGCTCCTACTAGTTAGCATGCATACAGAAAGTGTGCAAGAGCAGTGTTCACTTTTCCTGAAAGTCTTGTTTTCTTGATATCCTAGAGAAAAAACAAACAAACAAAAAAACCCACAAACAAAATTGAAATTAGTAAGTCTTATTGGAGAGGTAATTTTAAGTAATGCATGCATTTTACACATATTTTTAAGTGAGCAAGGTCTTTTTCATTTACATAAATAGATAATTTCTGTGGTTTTTGTTTCCTTGTTTTTGCTCAGAGTGAGGACAATACAGCCTTGTAACTCAGGCCTTATTTTCAGAAAGAAGTTCAGGCAAAGCAACATCCAATCTAGTCATTTAATCAGCATGCTCTGCAACATTACTACTTTAGGGACAGTGAAGTTTATAAATCAGCAAAACTTAGTAATATAAAACAGTGTATTTTTAAAAGCAAAACACTGTTTAGAAGAATAATGATTAGGTGAGATAGAAATGATGTTACTCTTAACAAAACAATTTACTGAAACATTTTGAAAATGGAATTGCCAGAAGGCAATTTGTTTTGAAATAGGCTTCAACCTTGCCTTTTGCTTCTGTGATGGTAGAATGAGGGAAGCATGTATTCAAACACAGGCATATATATAGATAAATGAAGGTACACACATATCTATACATACCTCTTTGTGTGCATACATTTGTGCATAGAGATATGCTTTCCTTGGGAGCATTTATGTTCAGCTCTTTAAACCTGATGTAGTAACAACTCTGTCTTGCAATCTCATGGCGATTGCATGAGGGAACCAAGCCTCTTCATACAAAAATAATAAGAAGTTTTAAGACATTATATTAAAAGAGTTTCAGTAGTATTGAACTCATTGGCAGAGCCTCTTACAATCTCTTTTTCTACATATTGAGCCTTTCAGGAATATGGGAAAAGCAAACAAGACCTTTTGGTTGCAAGTTGTACTGTGGGGGCTACTCAGGACTGTAGTCAATAAATTTGATAAATTCATTATTGAGGTGAGAAGAGTAAAGATTTGGAATGAAAATTAGAATCCAGAGACCACAAAATTTTAAGAATTTCAGAGGAAAACTGCTAAAAGTCAGATTTTCTAGCCTAGAACTTAGGATCCCATAAGTTCACCATTGCATGCCCTTCGCTTTCTTATTTTGGCTAAATTCACTTCTTGAACATCATTAGTACTAAATACTGAAATCCTTTAATATCAGTTTGTCCAGTCTCCTATGTTATGTTCATAGTCTTTGGTCATGCTGACTTTGGCACGGACTTGTGACTTGTAAGGTGTTTTGAGTACTTTGGAAAGAAACTAAAATTAAAACATTTATGAAAGTGCATTTATACACAAAATGTATGTGAAAAGGTTTCCTGAGTGTACTGAGGACTGATGGGAAGGCCACTGGCAGAGGAAGTGGGGGAATCGGATTGGGTTGGGTTGGCAGAGCCATTTTGAAACTCACCTTCTTTAGCTGTTGGAACAATTATTCCTGCTTTTGCTCTCAAAACTGAGATTTTAGGTGCACCCTGAGCATCTCTCAGTGCTAGCATTTTTGAGTTTGTGTGAGAGATAGTGGGGTATTGTTCATAACCATCTGATCTAACACTTCTGGGTCTTGTCAACCTTTCAGAGTTTTTATATAAGTCAATTTGTAGAGAGATATTAAGATATCATTGGATCCCAACCTATTCACCTTGCCTGTTCCTGTCTGAAACCCTCACCTTTGTACCTTGTTCCATTTAATGCTAAGTATTTGTATTTGTGGTTCAAATGCTGCCTATAGAGTCAATGGAGTCTGTAATTCCTGCCAGCACTGGCTGCTTTGTTACTGTGCTGTGCTGCTGTCACGTTTCATCCTTTATCAGCAGCAGCTCAAAGAGGCAGTCCTCCCTAATTTCAGCAGCTAGAGATATCAAAGGTCAGAACACTAGGTACAAAATCAGGGCACCAAGAATGGGTGCCTCTGACACTACCTCCCCTGGAGTATTCGTAGCTCGCACACACACATTGGTTGCTTGGATTTAGCTACACCTTCAACAGCTCAATCACTCTTCTAAGACTAGAAGATTCCAGAGCCACATTATGGGTGAGTGGCTGCTTATTGCATAGTTCTCCTGAAATTAGGACATAAATTCTGGTTAGGGTTCCCAGACTTCTTCCTGATAATGCTGCACAAAGCATCTGTGCAAGCTGAGGATTCTGCCTGCAGCATTTCTGTGATAGGAACCAATGTACCTCACCAA
The DNA here is from genome assembly GCA_013399695.1 of Formicarius rufipectus. Lineage (NCBI taxonomy): Eukaryota > Metazoa > Chordata > Aves > Passeriformes > Formicariidae > Formicarius > Formicarius rufipectus. The sequence goes on from VXAU01000683.1 coordinate 422,428, forward strand.
GAAATGACCCTGGGGACAGCAGAAGTCTGTCGGAACCTCCTAACACAGCTGTTTCTGATGTGGACATCATATTTTCCTCAGAAAGTAAAGTTCTTTATCAGTTCTTGGGCAGCCTGCAATAGCTTTATAAACTTACTGGAAAATTCAGAAAGTTCTTCGAAGACAGGAGCAATATTGCTACTGCACTCCAGGCAGTAATTGGGCTTTGTACCAGCTTGCTCTTTTATATTGTATTGGAAAAGTGAAACAGCCTATATGAGAGACTTTGGAGATACTTCTTGATTTATTTTTTTCTCCTATTATTTTATCAATACTGTTAGCATGGCTTTATGGAATAGATCCTCATCTTTCAATTCTTTCTGCAAGTCTCTGATTCCAAATAGAAATAATGTTGTGCTGAGAGATATTTTTGTATATCGTGTTGCTATTCAAAAAAACCTAGATATCGTCTGCCGGCACAGAACAGATATTAAGAAGAGGTGGAGTGGATTTGTAGTAAACCAGTGTAAGAAGTGTATCTAAAAATATTATTTATTTATTTATTTATATATTTTATATTTTATCCAGTTGGAAGTCTGTTACAGCATAAGATTGTGTTTGTGTTATAGTTTAGTTTACATATAATCCAAATAAAAGGGGTTAAATGTAAATTGTTTTTGTCAGTGAGAAAATGGCTTCACTGCATATTGCACAAAGCACTCAGAAATCTGATCTAGACACCTCTACTACCACAGTTGAATTACTTCTATACTAATTCATGTGTCTCTACAGTATACGTAGAACTATTCTATAAAGCCCCTGCATGCACAGACACTCCAATATCAGATGTATTTCCTATATTATAATTGTTTTCCCATCTGATTGGAAAGATTATTATGTAGATTTTGGTATTTTCCCCAAATAATGCCCAAATTTTAGTATGACTCAAGAAATTAATACCAGACAAGTTTCATCAAAATACTTAGGAGTTTTTGCCATTAGTGTCAGTAGAGCTGGATTTCCATCCACTGTGCTTTTTAGTAAAGATACCCTTGGATAAACTGCAAGGGCAAACATGGGCACATCCAGTAGGATTGCTGAGCAAATCATGCTGCTCAGAAGTAAGAGAATAAATCATCTTAGTCCCCTTAGACAGCACACATCTTGCTAGCTTCCAGAAGGCTAATGGAAAAATCTTTGGCCCCAAGTTACAAATAGATATAAAAACCTGGGAAGCCCTCTGGAAAGTCTTACCCTGACCCAGCCACCCAGATCTTCCTCATTATTAAATTCCCTCCTTTGAAGTAGTTGTGAAAATTAATAGAATAAGCCTTTCAAATAAGTTTAATATTTTTCTCAGATAAAATGATATCCAGTATCAAATTATTGTCAATGGTGAATGCTTTATTTAGTGTTCCAGCTTCTGTAGCTACATGTTTGAGCATCAGCTTTCATTTTAAATAAAAGTTTGCATTTCCCATGTTTTCCATGTTTTCCTTTGCAAATATTACCTGATGGTGTTTTTAAGTGGCAAGACCAAGGCATGAAACACTTCTTTTGTAGGGAAGCCCTTTTTGGTGGTGTTTCAGTAGCTCTGCACATTTTCTAGTACTTAACTCACTTTTGAGATCTGAAGAGATAACACTGAGTAACATAAAAGGAGAGAAAGAAACAGTCTGGAGAAATTCTTCAAAGCACAACACTAAACAAAAGAAATATGGGGTCCTTGTCCTGTTCGCCTCACATTCCTGTTGTAATGATTTCACTTCTTTCTGGTTTCCTTATCTCAGAAAAGAGATAGCACTGCTTGCTTGCCACACACAAGGGCTGTGGGAATTAATTGATTTAGACATAGAGGCTGCTCTTGAAAGCCTGGAACATTATTAATATGAACCACTGCCTGCCAAAGACATGACCGTCTAACCACTGCACCGTCTGTTATAGAGCTTTACAGAATCACTGCAATTACTTCCAACCTGCAAGGATTAAGAAGGACAAACTGAGCTTTCTATTCAGCAAATTCATTTTCTACTTTATCTCCAAACTCCAAAAAGAGTGCCCTCTTTTTGCTTATGCTCATCAGTATGCAGTTTCTAGCAAGGGAGCCTGTGGGATCTGCCTGGCTGGCCCAGGATGAGACTTTAAGGGGCTTCCTAGGTTTTTAGTATCCCTTTGTAACTTACTTGGAAGCCAAAGACCTTACTGCTAGCCACGTTGTCAGAGCAGGAATTCACACTGCTATTTTGAATGACTGTAGAGCACTAGTATTTCCCTGGGGTTCCTGGAGACATTTATGCATCTTGGGCTTCCTTCCACAAACCACAATTTAAGCACCACTTTCGAAATGGCAACTGGCCGTGACAGGCGTCGATTCACTGTGCCTCAGTCGTGGCTGTTGCTTCACACTTGTAAGTAGCACTGAGTAGTTGCTTTTTTCCTAATTGCTTCCATCTCACCCCTGCACAACAAGAAAATGTTCCTGCACCTTGTTGATCTTCTGGATTCTGCAGATATTGTGCCATTGGCTTTAGTGCCATATTTTCTGTGCCTTCGAGCTACTTTAGTGTTTTTTGCTCCTCTCTTTCCTTCTGCTTCAAAGCTCTGCAGTTATGCTTTGTTGGACAAGTCACATTCCAGAAAGAGTTAGAATAAGAAATAAGTTGCTGGCAAAGATGCGTATCTTTTATATAAAGTAAGTGAAGCAAGCCAGCATGTTGCTTGAGCTTTCACATGTACATTTACTGTTAGCAGTAGTTAAAATAGTTTGAGATGGTCTGTTTCCTATGTTTATGTGATTGAATAAAAATATTTTATGGGAAAAAGCAGTTAAATCAATGTTCTGAATGGAAAACACATTTTGTGGTTTTGTTTTGGGAATATTTTTGCTGTATTTTTCTCTTAATGTTAACATTTTGATTCCGCGTTGTTGTAGTCACATTTCCAGATTATTGTGTGTATGTATTTAATAAAAATTTGAATACCTTAGGTGCTCTGATAAAGTTGTGGTACTGTTTCATGAATGTATTTTTCATCTTTTATCTTTCTTGGTTGGGGAACAACACCCCAAATTGTCATTCTAAAGTCTGAAGATACAGCAGAAGAAGTCACCATAGTGCAATTTCTTATGGCCTTGAAGCCGCAGCACACCATCTCAAGCTGACACAAAGCTCTTGAAGAGTATTTTAGATTTACCTCATTCCATTGAAGTCTCTATAAAATTCCTGCCCTTTTCTCCATTAACCAAAACTTTACAATTGCAAAACATCACAATGTTCTAGAAAGGTATAGCAATATAAAATCGTGACAATATTTTATCTAACAGTTAAGTGGCTTGTGGATAGACTGGTGTAACTTAGCCATCACTAGTCTATTGCTCTGATACTCTGTGACATTTAAACTGATAATTTATATTTTTCTTTCTTATAGTCCAGTCTGAGAGATATTTCAGGGATTCAGTCATACACTATTGTAGACCACAGTTTTATATTTTTACCTGAAGCTCTTTATCTTCACTCAGTAAAACCTGAAGAAAGGATTTTAAAATGATGAATCACAAACTGAGCTTTTCTAGGGAAATTTTTTTTTTAAACTCTTGTATATATAATGGTAAAACTCATCCAAAAATCAGGAGGAATAGGAAGCAGGAAACAATCTTCCTGCAAAATTTTTATTATTTTAATAGCCAGCACATGTTTTCATATGTAGGGGGATTTAAAATGTTGTGACAAACTTCAGTTTTGCTTTATCCCCAAAAGGGCCATCTTAGGCAAGCCCCTTTTACATATCTGGATGAGTTTAATCAGAGCTGAATTTTGCAACTTGTTAACTCAACAGGCACACATCTATTCATGATTACTCCTCTGTCACTCTAAACATGAACTGCCTTAATATAAATTCCCATGCATAAAAATCAATTATCTTCAATTTTTGTCTGCAATTCCACATGATGATTCAATCCTTTTCAGAAAAATTTCAGGGATTTTATTCAAAATCAAATTATCTGTGTGGATTTTTTTAATGGGGAGGAAGGAATAGAAGTGTGAGTTTTTGACTCTCCACAAAGCTATAGGCAGAACTCAGACATTTTGCAATCAAGATATTATGTTGAAGCATTGCAGAAAGTATTAAACTATTTTGGAGAGACCTTTATTAAAATGTGCAGTGGCTTTTAATCTCTCCTTAGATATTTGACTGGATTTCAATCTGTCAATTCACTTGGAGCTTTTAATAAAATTCTAGGAATGTCATTTTATTATTTTCTCATGTTTAAGATTTTTTAATTAAAGATTTCTTCAAGTTACTTCTTTGATATTGTTAACACAGCTCTTGTTCTGTGAATAATGTAAATACAGAAAATGTAGTATTATTATATTGATTGCTTACATTTTGTTGCAAATAAATGCTCTGCAGATTTTATTTCAGTCACTAGTTCCTAGCTAGTTAAGTCTGATATACACAGAGTAAATTTTTTTAGGTGTCTGCTGTATTAAAATACAGCATGTAGCTTTTGAATTCTTTTGGAAATAAGAATAAGAAATTTTTTAGGTATTTTGGCTAAGACTTCAGCATTTGATAATTGTTTGTAACTATTGCATATTATGTAGTAAGAAATTAAATATAGCAGCTTACACTTGGGAGTTTAGAAATCCTTCATGAATTCTTAGTTCAGTTCACACTGTTTGCTGGAAGTTATTATTATCTCTTTTCTTAACAAGTAGCAGAACAGAAAGTGGTGGTAGATGCTGCCACCACATACCTTTCTCACAGGTGCTCTCACCCCTGAATATTCCTTCTCCCCCAGTAGTTAGTTCAGAAAACGAGCATTTGGCACACAGGAGTCAATGGCTAAGACCGTGCCACTTGTGAAGGCAGCAGGAGGCCACTTGAGTGGCCGATTTCGTTGCTACTGCAGTTGGTGCAACTATAATTGAAGTGCTGAGGGGACCAGAGCCCAGGCTGTGCCCAGGGTGGTGGTGGCTGAGCTGCCCCTTGTGTGTGAGGGCTCATAGGGCTCAGCCTGTTAATTGCAACCATCTCTGTCTGCCCTTTGCTGCCCCTCTTAGATCTGTGGGCTGAACAGAGGTCAGGTGTTCTTAAACTGATCAAGGAGCTCTTGAGAGAGAAATTACTTGACCATCTGTATGATGAATGGCTGAAGAGAAATCAAGCAAAACTGAGCTTCAGCTTGGCACCCAGTAAAAACGCAAATGTACATTTTGTGCCAGACATCTGTGTTTGTTCCAAGGAAAGCCCTAGGAAGGAGGCTCTGGCCTTTCTCCACCTGAAAGTTATGAAAAAGGCATGAGAGCTCAGTTTGCATTTTCCCTTAGTGTGTACTGTCTTATCTCCTAGGATATGGGAAGCTCTTAAAAGTGGAGCTGTTTGTTTCAACTCAGGCCCTGAGCTTTGCTGATCAGCAGGTGTGCTGTGTGGTTTCCAAACTACTATCCTAAACTGTGCCCTGGCCAGTATTTCTTGCCTCCTGGCTGGACTTAAAGAGGGGATGCCCTCATGGCAGTGCACTTCAGAACATTTACATATGCAATTACAGTGTTTTCAAGGAATGTGTGAGGTTCCCAGAATATGCAATTAGCGAATTCTACAATTCCTTAAAAAATCTGCAGTATTTTAATGTGACACATAGTGTCCCATGTTCATTGGAATACAGATAGATATTTGCTTCCAATCCCTTTGTCCTTTGTTGTTCTCTTAAAGATGAATTCTGGGTTGGTTGCTTTGTTTGCTTGCTTGCCTTTTTTTTTTTTTACATTTAAAAATCCAGATCTTACCTATTCTGAAAGACTTTTTGATTGAATGAGAATGCAGTAAAATTCACATCACAGGTCATAGAATGTTCACTTAAAAGCATACTTTGGTTTGTTTTTGCCAGCCTCTTATAAAGAAGTAGAAGAAAAAATGCCTTTGATAAAACATTCTTTTCTTCAATTATCTCTTGTAAGAATTCCCAATTCACATCTCTTTATCATCCAAATGATTCTTCTACTAGAAAGGTTTCAAGCTCAGTTTTTGTCTTTCTTAAATCTCATTTTATTTCCCATTGATATGAATGGAACCTTGAGACCTGGCTCATGTTTTGGCAGCCCTGAGATGCTACAATGCCTCAGGACAAATCATGAAAATACTGTAAAAATTATTTATTTAACCATTTTTATGACATCTGTAACAGTTTGGTTAATCTTGAACACACAGAACCTAAAGATGTGCTTATATTAATCTGGTTGCTAGAAAAACAGCAAGATTATAATCAAATGATAACTGCCCTGAAGAAAAAAAAAGGACCAGCCTGGTATATGAAAGAAATTGCAGGGCAGAGGCAGGAGGAAAACAAGGAGATGGCATTCCTAGGTTTTGGTGGTTTGCTTTTTGTTGTTGTTGGGGTTTGTGGTTGTTGTTTGTGGGGTTTTTGTTTGTTTATTTTTTTAATATAACACTTCAGTAGTTTCTGCTTAGCTCTACAGAAAATTATAAATTTGTGAAGTGAGGATTCCTCAGATTCTAGCTGGGCTCTTACAGCTGCCCCAAAGGAGTTCCAAATCAGGTTCTGGCTGGAGAAAAGACAGCTTAGCAATAGAAAGAGAGCTGTAGCTTAGTGGGCCTTATTTTCCAGTTTTAATGTATCCAGTGTAAAACTACCAGGTTATTTCCCCAAACTCTGTCAATAAAGTGAACTGTGGAATTTTTGAGAAATCATTACATCAGTCCAGATCCTGCTGAGTATATGTGTGTGGTTGTCACATCAGAAATCAATGGCTATACTGCAGTCATGGGACTGCACAATGTATAAACACATGCATTTGTTTTCTGAAATTAACTGCTAAAAACAGGAGATGAAGAGTGAGATGAAACATGCCAGTGAGTATCAGAACTGCACTAGAGTTTCATAAAATTATAACATCTTTTAATGGACGCTTCAAGTATTAATTTGGAGGAAGTTAGACCTGCAAGTTCAAATGAGCTTGTAATATTAAAAAGAACTCCAGCTGCTGCAGTGAGTCTTTGGGATGAAAGTTGTAAGTTTGTTGGAGAACTTTGAAGGACAGGTAAGGTCCAGGATGGCTACAACCACGCTCATTGGTGTTTGTTGGCTTCTGTCAACTGCCTCTCTGGCATTGACATAAATGTGGCCTTGTCAAGCCATAAACATAGCTATGTAGCAATACAGTTTGGTTCACTATTTTAGCTCTGAGAATGGTTGGGCACTAATAACTGTAACAGTCTAGTTCCTAGAATGGTCTTTTTACATTTTGCAGTTGTTTGAATACCTTGTCTATTTAAAGGAATTTTTTGTTTGATATAGTTTTAAGTCAGGTTAAAAGCTACAAGTCAGCTAACTTCAAAAAGAAAAAAACAATTTAAAAAGCCTCAAATAAATCAGCTCCTAAAAATCCAAGTATGACCTGCACACTTCCAGAATGTGTAGGTCAAATTCTTCAAATCTTCTGAACCTGTACTTGAGATACATACATGGGCATCCAGTCAGCACACATAAGACATTGCTTGTCTACCTAGAGTTCTGGCACTGGTGCAGTGGGCATGTGTGTCCCCATGTAAAACAGTGTTCAAGATTTCTCCTCAGTTGCCTTAGAGTGTAACAGTTCTCTACCATACTCAGTACCAAATAAAAAGCAGTGCAAAACAAGTGGATGCAGTTTCAGAGCTACATTTGAAGCAGAAAGCTGCTATTTTGAGTATAAAAGTGTTTTACTTGAATGAAAGCCAATATTTCTTTTTAAAAAAATAAGGTTTTATTTTACATAAGATTATTATTAGAAATAATAATGTCAGAAATATTACTTTTGCCTGTATAGGGGCAAGCCTATATATTTTAGTAATAATTTTAAGTTTTGTCAGAAAGCATATTTGTGTAATGGTTATTAGGCGATTACATGACAGTAGTTATTTCATTATTCATGTTCAATATTAACAATTTATTAAACTGTAATAAAAGTACTCAGCTTCATCCATTGTAGATCTGTGAAATGTTATCCTTAAAACCTATTAAAGATGCAGAGTTAGAAGAATGTAAAAAAGAAGAGAAAGTTAGGATGATATTTCTGAGAATCTAATGATGATGAAAGGCGACTACTCATTGGATGGTATTTTACTTTATCATCCTTCTGATTCATTAAAAGTACCTGACTGGTCTTTATACTATGCTTGATTTTGTGATAAAGTGAAAAGTGGGAGGTTAGAAGTGTTCCCTGGCTACGCTTGGGACTGCCTTCCATCTCAACCTTGCCATCCACCAGCTTGTTGATATGTCATGCCTTTGAGGCATCAACTTGTGTTGAGGTCAGGCTTTGGCTAGTTTGTCTGTTTGGACTTTAAACTCTTTAGAGAAGAATCTCCTGCTGGCTGATAAGTGCATCTGAATTATGTGCTTGGTACTGGCGGCTCCTGTTTCTTAAATATTTCTATGATGTAATTAAAAATGATCAAATTAGTAAGCATAAAAATTATATATTCACCAAAAAAAAACCCAACAAAAAACCAAACCAAAACAAAACAAAAAAATCCCTGCAACACCACCACATCTTCAACTGCTGTTTTCCTGCTCTCTAGTACAGAATGTAACTGCCATCTTAACAGCTATGGCACCCTTCTGGAGTGAAGTATGCAGTCATGTCTTCTTCAGGTTACTAAGATAGACTTTCTTGAACTCTGAGCATGTGGAGCAGGGGCAGAGGAGGAAGGGTTGAGCTCTTTAGAAATTGAATTCTGTATTCTGTACTCTGTCTTGTAGAATTAGTAAAAACAAGGTTTGCTAGACTGAGCAAAGACATAAATCTGCTAGTCAGATCTGCTGTTTGGAGTGTCCTCTTAGCTCCCTCACTACTCATTTTAAATTAAAAGATGAACAAAAGGGAAGTGGTAATCACTGTAAAGGCCAGATTAAATATGAGTGCATGTGTATGAGTTGGAGAGCAATTGGTCTTTCCATGATATGGTTAGAACAAAAATGTTGACTCCAATTTTTTTTTTTTAATGTAAATAATAGTACCTAACTTTTCTGTTGCAATTTGGAGGGGGGAAAGGGTGGCAATCTCATTCCTTCACAAAGGAATTTTTTAGCTTTAGCTGAATTTTGCAGCTGGTGACCACAGATTGCAGAAAGAAAGTGATATACTTTAGGGATTACAATAGAATGGAGGATATAGAGCAAAAATCTCCTGTGTCTCAGCCCATTGCACTGTCCTTTAGACTAGAAAAGAGACATGACTTGAGGACAGTCTTCTGTCAAAGCCACTCTGCATGCTTTGGAAAAACTGAGTTATTTGTCATGCTGAAGATCTCCAAAGCTGGCTCCTTGAAACAAAGGCTAAAAATCTGCCATGTTATAAAGTCCGTTTTATGGCAAGTAGCTTCCAAAATTTTAGGAATTACTTTTGCTTGTTTTTATTTTATGAGATTGTGTAACAATGAGGAATTCACAAACTGAAATTAATTTATATTTATTCCTGGAACTAGTATTACAATTACCTCACAGGAGCATAGAGCAGGGCAAGGAGAAACCAGGAAGGCTGACCATGCTTAGTATCGTAACTTAGTTGTGCTTGTGCCCAGGACTTTCTATGACCTATGGTACATCTGCTCATCAGTAGGAAAATGGAGGATAAACACTTCAGCCATTTCTGAAAGTACTGTGGCTAGGAAAATTAGACATGTTTTATTTCCATCTCTATTAAACTATGTTAACAAACCAGACTATTGGCCACATTTGAAGAGGATTAGTAATTAACTAGGTAGCCTAATTATCAGAACTACTTTGTCCTCCCAGAAGAAAATAATTAGAAATCCATTTCCTCATATTAGTTAAAATAAAAATACTTCACAAACACAGATTTTATTGATGGGGCCAATGGTTTGCAAATGAATTGTAGGATACAATGCATTGCTGTTTGAAGTTGCATTTGGTGGTTTTTAATAAGATCCCACTGTTTATGGATCAGATGGAACATAATCTGTTTATTTACTTTTTCCTGTGCAAAGCATCACTTTAATGCCAGTCTGCTGAGACTGGCAAAGACTGGCAGGGACACAGTTGCATCATTAGAACAAAGATGCCAAAAGGGTTGTTTGGCTCTTTCAGATCTCCAGCTCTTCAATCACGTTTTTGCCAGCAGGCAATACTTATTAAACACTCTGAAAACCAATTCAGTTGATTTAAATAATACTGGCAGCATAAACCTGTGTGTGATTAGGAGAGAGGGCTGTTTGTCTGAGCACAGAATAGGTTACAGGACTCCTAAAAGTCTGTTTTTCAAGCTAACTGTAGATCCCAGCACCTCGCATTAGACTTGCCTATGTGAATGGGCACAGGCAGATCAAAACCTGTGGTCCTGTGCATTGTCAGGATGGAAACCATCTCTGAAGAGATGTCTTGCCTGGATGTATTAGTCTGAAGGGTTAAAGAAGAGCTGCTCCCTTTATTGCAGGGGTGCTCCAGGGTTGTCCTAGGTGGAGTGTGGGGTTCTCCTGTAAGTCTCTGTTCAGGTACTGGATAGGGCCTTTACTAATATGGACCAGAGATTATTCCTTTCCCTCCTGGAGTGGAGTAGCTGATGGGGCTTTGTACCTACTGGAGTTCTAGCTGCCATTTAACGTTCTTGTATTGATGGGCTGAATCACACTGGAAATATTTCTCAAGGCCTCAGAAGAGAAATTGCTCTCTGTGTTGCTTTGTGTCCTTTAAAATTGTTTCTTTTCATTTGTAAGGATGAAAATGCAGCTTAGTGCTGCTCTTGAGGGCATCATTAATCAGTTCTGACTGAATACTCATCAATTTAGTAGATTTATGGGTATTTATCGTCATTGTAACATTTCATGTGCAGTTACATCCATTACATGGAGTCTGTGAAAACCTAGGCAGATGCTGATCCAAGGCTTGTCAGGTGTATTTTTATTTTGCTGAGTCAGGGACAGATTTTACACAGCCAAGCCACAGTCTGGGTTGTTTTTATAAATTCAGATATATTTAATATTGATAGTGTTTGGAATAATAGGTGAGGGCACAAACTGGGTTATGAATCTGGTTGTGCTCAGCATTGTGTGACTACATAGTAAGAAGAGTTTTACTGTCTAAATAGGAATCTAGACAGGAATGTTTGTTTGGGAAAATAAGCACAGAATAACAAAATGATGTGTGCAAGATACCACAGCAGATTGGATGCAGATCTTGGTATGCAATCCTGCTTTCTGAGGCTGTTCCCTTGTTTCTCTCCAACTCTTCCTGCCAATATAGAGTTATTACCCATACATGGATACACAAATTCCACCGTGTACTGCAAAACCAGATCTCCAGCTCATTTAAAATAGTCAATGCTTTTTCATTGTGCCAATAGAGCTATGCTGACTTACCATATATGACTTGTCACCATAGTTATGTTAACATTTTCTAGTATTTTTAAGATTCAGAACCCTAAAGTCAGGACTTTCAAAATTTCTTTCCTAATTTAGGCATTAAATCTACATGTAGGCTGAGAAGTGTGTGTCCTGATTTTTGATGAGTGATTCCACTGTAAGCAGCGGTTGCCTGAATCCTTCTTAACTCAAATCACTCACATCACTGCCTACAGATGAACGTGGGTGCTTAACTTCAGGACACCTAGTTTGAAAAATTTGTCTCGAGTACCGCTGTTGACTGCTGGAAATTTCAGTGTAGACAAACATTCCTGTTGCCTTTGTTCAGTTCAGGCATCTATCCAAGCCTTCTTTGTTATAGTGCACAGCTCTTATATTAGTCTGACCTTGTGGAAACAAATGACTTGCAAAATTTAGTTTCATTTTTCTGTAGATTCAAAATAGTAATGGATTAGCTGCTGTATTTGGGTCTTTATCCTGTGGAATTGTTGCTAACCTGAATGGTACAGGGAAAATCGCCTATAAAAGTAAATAGGTGAAAATGCCGAGCACAATGTTCTTGGGATGGTTCTCTTTCTCAAGTTGACTTACTTCTAAAATCAGGATGTTTCTGAGGGTGGTTACTTTCAGCTTGGTTGCCAATATCCTTTAATTTTCAACAGGCCTTTGAAATGACCCTGCAAGGTTATATAATAACTTTTTACAAGGAGATCTGGAGACTGGAGAAACATGTCAGGCTGGTATTTCACTTACGTCTAGCTGTACTGTGTGACATATTAACACTGCAGACACATCTGCTATTCCTAAGGGGCCAAAGAAATTTCAGTCTCAGGCAGATGCAATACGTGGGGTTGACAGAGCAGACGAAGAATCACTGCAAGTTACTGTAGCAGGTGAGAGGTGGATGCATGGGAATTGAGCAGGGCTTAGTGTGGAGGTGCGTGATGTGCAATGTAACATAAAGCATGTGGCTGTGTTTAGTGACTTAGAAATAAGGCATAGGAGGTGATGCACTAAATAAATATTCTGAATATAAAGGACTCACTGTTTATGGCTTGACTTCTGTCACTCTCCCCATAGCTTGAAGACTGGTTCACAGTGACTGTACCTCTCTAAATACTACCATAAGTCCTCTGAGCTTCATCTCATCTATGAGACCAAAAGAGTAATTAAAAATTTGAATGGTTTCTAGACAGTCATAGTTTTACCTAGAAGTTCTGAAACACTAAATCCACAGAATCTGTAATATTATTTGAGATTTTCCACTTGTTTCATTTTTGGACTCCTAAACAGTTGTTACATGCAGCTGACAGATGTGGCACAGTTTTGAGCTCTGCAGAGAGCTTTGGATGCCTGTCATTTATAGTCATGTAACTAATTGGTGTCACCTGCATTAATTTTTAAGTAAAGAACATTCTTCTCCTGGAAAATTTCTTTAGGGTTTTCTAGTCAGTTTGAAATGTAAGTCCTCTGAGGCAAAGACTCTACCTGTGTCATGTTTTCAAGTACTCTTAACCAATAGAATAAGAATCTCTACTCCCTTGTTCTTCTCTTTATTGGTCTTATGTAAAACTCTTATTTTGTACCATATAATTGCAATTTAATTTGACCATTTATACTTAATTTTGCTCATTATCTTCCTCCTGTGTTTTGTCTTCATTTTTATTTTGCTTCAAAGCTGCCTAACACTGAATTAAAAGAAGACCAGTTAAGAATGGCAAGGTTAGTCAGTTACACCAAATTGAGTTGTTCATTGCAGTGATTTTGGTGGCCACCAGGTCAGCATTTCTGTTTTTACAAGCCATTTCTCACTAACACCTGAATGCTGGAGTGTCTGTAGGTATAGGCAAAAATAGCTGCCTCAGACAGCAGATTCCTCTGTCATATAGTCATAACCTTCTGACAGCTTTGCCTGTGCCAGAGCAAGATAAAATCAGGCCAGCTGCAGCTTTACATGAAGCTGGTGAGGGGTGGTTGATAGACTGGGGGCAGCACCTGTTGGAGGTGAGCACGAGGCTTTTACTCCCTGTTCCCTGGATACCAAAAAGAGCACGTCTGCAGAGCTGTAGCACTGGATTTCTGACCCAGTTCTGTCTTCATCTCTTTTCTCTTCAGCATCTTGGGAATTATGGCTTTGTCTTGACCCAGGCACTCCGTTCTTTGATTCAGCTTTGCTTATATGGCTTGGAAGCCCCAAGTTTGAGCAGAAAACTTTCTGAAGCTCTTTAGAAACTCAAAAGCATGTAAGTTGCTGCTATTTTTCAGTGTAATGAGACCCTAAATCCTTTGGTCTTTTGAAATCTGCTCTCTAAGTTCAGCTATACCACACAAATGCACTCTTGTGGCTTTGACAATTTGCTTTTAAAGCTCACACACCCCTGAAAATTTTCTTACAGGAGCAGTCCAAAACATCACTGCTGGTTGGACCATGGTGTCTGCAATTTAAGGAAATTATTCAATGAATAAAACTAGGTGTGCCTTGGGCTAACTCCATTCCTCTTGAAGGTAATAATACAGGCAGCTGAATGGAAAGTTGAATGGCCTATCCTAAGCCACATATACATAAGGCACTAACAAAGCAATGGCTTGTAAATAAAGCACAGATGTAAGCCTTTCCTCTAGTGGCTGACCTCAGCAGTGAGGAGATGACCTTCTCAAGTCCCATGTAGGAGAACTAAAGCATGTTCTCCTTTTGATTAGATGCTGGCAACCACCAGCTGTAGCATTAAGGGAGAGGACTGATGGGATGTGCCAGGACTCTGGGTCCAGACTCACGGGCTGGGTCAGCAGAGCCTTGTGGGAGAAAGCATTTCCTTTAGGTACTATTCTGTCTTACTGTACTAGAAATCCCTTCTCATGCTGATATTATCCAGGGGTATTATCCTTTCTTGAGAGGTGACACAGTCTCCTATGCTTCATTTTTACTAATGGAACAGGGCCTGTTTTCTCTCTCCTTGTCCACTTCTCTTTCTCTCTCTCTTAGAACCCGATATCTTAGCAATATTGGCAGGGCTGCAGCTGCGCTGCTTCTGTATGTGCTGTATCTGCACTTATTTTTGGATTAAGTTTTACTTTTGGTGGTTGCCAGTCTGGTACCTTGCAAAAAGCTGTATTTGAATAAAAGGAAAAAGACTAATATCTAAGAACTCACGGATAAAGAGATGTTGATCTGCCTTTGTTGCATTTGTGGGAGTACGTGTGATACTGTGTAATGGCATATGAGCTCTGTGGTAGTAGAAAAATATGTTTGGCTTCTCAGTTATGCAAAATATACTAATTTTGGTAGAAAAAGAAAGAAAGCAAGGAATTTGACTTGGTTTTAAAATCAGCTGTCTGAAGGCAACAGGACAACGCTTAATTTCCTAAATTCTGTTGATTCAGCTTACTGAAAATATGTCAAAGAAGGGATAAGTTTCACATTTCATCTGAATGATAGGGAGACCTTATAAATTAATTTATTGGTAGCTAGGTAAAGTTTAATTACACTATGAAAAGAGAAGGTGGCATCTTTCTCACTACTGCTCCTCTGTGGGTAACTTTTAGAAACAGATTCAGAACATCGTTAAATCATACACTCTAGAGACTGAATTGGTTCTGTGACCATTTATAATCCAATTAAGAGGAAATAAATAAACAAACACACAAACAAATCCCAAGACCCATCTAAATTGTCAACACAAACAAAAAAGATTCATTAAAGTTTAACTTCCATAAAGTTTTCTTTAATGAGAAGGGTGCACTAAAGTAAATGTCACAAAATTGCTTCTTTTAGGAAACTGTAGGCATTAACATATTTAGAATTTGAGGTTTTTTGGTTTTTTTTCCCTGAAGCACCTGATAGTCCCCAATATCTTTCCAATCAATTCCGGTTTTTTGTTCTCCTGTTTTTTTTTGCAGAACACAAACAAGAAAATGAGAAGCATTACAACATTTCGTAATATGCAGGAGGATTTAAAGCTGCTTTGAAGAAATTGCACCTCATTATCTGGAAATACAGCTGGCCAGACTGAAGGCAGCCCAAGATGATAGAATGCAGCAACCTGTCTATTTAGAAGCACAGGCAACTCTATTTACCTAGTGCTCTGTTCTCCACTGGTTCCTCTCCGAATACAGAATAGACTTAAAGATATCTACTTTATGTTCAAAAGCCTATAGAGGGTTTGCCTTTTTTATTTTTTTTCCCCTTAGGTGTAATATGGACCCTCTATATTATGTAGTTTGCAAAGTCATATGTGGACAGTCCCTACCCTGGCACCTTTGAGGAAACAAAACAAGAGGAGTAGATTGAGTGCTAACTTTTGGGCAGGTTCACAAAACAAACCGGGAATGGAGCCAAATCTGTGACATTCACACTAGTTTCATAGCAGCCAAATCACTCTGGCTGCCAAAGCTACCCAGGGAAGCACATCTTTCTCTACAAACAACATCTTTTATAAGCATTTCTAGCATAATAATGAAGTTTCTCATTTCAGGATAGGATACTCTGCTATGTCTGTTGCAAAACTTACTTTAGCAAGTAATTAGAATATCAGCCTAGGGAGATCTGTCAGACATGCTTGTTTCCTTGATTTACCTTTCCAACAACAACAGATCTTTCCAAATTTCAAGTCTAAGAAGGAGAAGAAAGAAGAAGAAAAGATGCAGGGGAAATAATTGTTTCCTTAAAAGTCATCCATCATCGGGACAGCATAGGGTTAAAGGTAATATGCACAACTAGATTAATAAAAAGGAATATGTGTGACAAAATTTTGTTATATATTACTCATCGTTATATTGAAGCTCTTCTACATCCCATCATACTGAAGCTCTTTTACATCCCATCTTCTCCAGTTGGAAACTTTAACCTGAAAAGCTCCCTGATTGTATCTTGGGTTTGTATTTATATTTGCTGTGTGCATCCACATCTGCATCTGCATGCCCATGTAGGCTGATGGCTGTTCACAGGCCTCTTTTTGCAAATAGGTTCCAGTCTAAATGGCTACATATGCAAACTTGTTTTGCACTTGTGCTTCTGGAAGACCTAGTAGATTGACTTCTTATTTGCTATAAATTTGGACAGCAAAGCTTTACTGAACAGGCGCTTCCCATATGCTCTGGACAGCATACAGAACCCTAATCATGTGATGCACACCATCGACATAGGGGCTGCATCTATCTCAGTGGGTGTACAAAAGTGTAAATATTTGACTTCTGTAAGCTACTAGAGGGAGGTAAAAGCTTACTGTAACCATTAATGAAAAGCAGCATCTGCATGACTAGGCAGGGGTACTTTTAAAGGGAAGTACAGTTAAATGCGTCTTTCTTTGAAGCTTCAGTCCATTCTTTTTAATTTAGCAGCTATCTATGTTGCCTAGGTGTGTTGATGAACTAGTACTTCAAAAGAACTCTGATTATAATCCAAATTATTGTTAATAAAACCATGTTTGACTGAAACAAAGCTTGGATCACATGAATATGTAACTGTATTATAACAGATTTGCCAAGAGATTTGCAGGATTGTAGACAGAAGATGAAGTAATTAATTAAGGAATTACATCCACAAGGTGAAAAGTCCCTAAAGATAAGTATGTTGAGAGCTATTTTAGGGAAAGGATCTAGAGTTTCTGCACCTGAATTGTTTTATGCAAATCTTCATTGGCAATGCTTGTGTGTGTGTGGCTGTATTTTCCTTCCTGCACAAGTGCTCTCAGTTCTGGAGTGTCAAAATTTTTGCAGCCTCATACACATCAACAGTAGACCAGCAGTAGACCAGTCAAGGTGCCTAAAGGTCACAGGAGAGGATGTTTCAGGTGATGAAGATCAGGTGAACATTTTCTAAGGGAGAGAAGGACTAAAGGCAGCATAAGAGTGTAGGACACAGATCTCCTGCCTATTGCTGAGGAAGATCATCTCTTTCCTGAGCTCTATTTAAAGACCCCACTAAATTTACCAAAGCAGTGTACATAAAAAATCTAACCCAAGCTCAGAGTGTGGCTGTGGCTGTGGCTTTCCAGTACAGTGCAATAACCAGATACCATATTTTAATGTCAATTTGGCACAGGTTGTTCCAGTTCTGTGTCATGCTTATTGTTCTTCAGTTCTACCAGTGTGAGAAAGAGATTCAAAAGCATTTTTTTAGTATCCAGGTATCCTCTTTTTCTAGAAGTTATTTTGAAATCTGCTGTTTTTACTTTTTACATGATGAAATACTTGGCTTAAGATACCTGAAATATCCTGTAATCTACACACACACACATAGACAAATTGCAATCCCATGTAAGACATATACAAATGTTCTCATTATTGTTTCTATCTATCTATCTATCTATCTATCTATCTATCTATCTATCTATCTATCTATCTTTAATATCTTTCTTTGTGTCACTAGGAAAGATTCAGATTTGTACTAGCAGTCATGTGCTTAGCGTATTTATTTAGTAAACACTTATCTTTTATTTATTTTGATTTTTAGTAGAAAAAAAATATTTCTTTTAGTTTGATGACCTCATTATATTCAAAATCTGTCTTTCCACTGTTTTTTAATAGTAGATAAAACCTTTTATCCAACATGTTAGAATAATTCTATGTACTCCTCTATTTTAAATGACATTCATAGTGATCTGTGGTTTGTTTTAGATAATGAGCAGGTTGAGAGGATCGTTTTAAGAGGATTTTATACCATTTGTAAAGCAAGCAAGTAAACAAACAAATTAAAATGAACAGAACCAGGAAGAATTTCCTGTTTTCGTTTCTCTAATTTCTGGCAAGCTGAAATATTTTATGCATTGTGTGTATTTCAGTGAAGGTTTCTGCTTATTTAGGAAATAGGTTTCCCCTGATCTAGAGGTGGAAGAAGTAATACAACAGGGACAGTGTATCTTGCTTAAATGAAAGAACACAGTAGTGACCAAGCATCTCAATATTAGAAAGCAGAAAAAAATAATTTGCAGCACCACTTGTATCTCACATGTTTGGAGCACTGCTGCTGTTGAGAGCTGTTTTATATTTGGAAACATGCAGCACACCCAGGTCTGACCTAGGAAGCACTGCTGGGTAATGTGTCATGAACCACCAAGGAAACACCTCCATGGCATGTCCTCAGTGATCCGGTACCTGTGACCAAACCCAAGTAAATGGTTCTATTAACAGAAAATTACTATTGATTATAATCTATATTTTCACACATTTTTAATGGAATTTCCTGCGTTCATCCAGGCATACCTTTATATAATAGTGAAAACCCAATCTTGGGCTTATGGCCAGGAGTGGCCTGTGAATGTGACATCTCCCTGTATCCCAGCCTCCCAAATTCCCTGCTGACCTTTGCTCCCATTGTACCTAATTACTTCACTAAGTTCTGGCATTTTTCCTGCTGATGAGGGTGAAACAATCCACTCTTAAGTCTTCTCTAGGCAGAAGGTGAATATTAAAATCAACAGCCATGGTCAGAAATTTAAAAAGCGAAATATATAGGTACAAAAATACCCAGGCAGGCCTTTTTCAACAATCCAAGTACTGTAAAACGAGGGCATGAATTTCTGCAGTCAGCCAGACCCATTTTGTTCACTAGAGCATCCTATCTAAACCTGTATCACTCCATACACAAAAGTGAGCTGTGCTGGCTCCTAACACTAATTGTAAATGGAGCTATTGCAGAGGCAGGGAAGTCATTGTGATGGATCTTTGTCTAAGTCATCAGGCAGCCTGTAAAACATGCTGTGTTTATGATAGTCAGTATTATATGGCTCTAAGAGCTGCATATCATGCCTGTTGCTTTGGAGAGACAACTGCTGACTGTTCATATGCCAGCTGGTAAAAAAGGTATGAAGACAACTTGGCTACAAAATTTTCCTTTTATGTTTGATAAAGCAAATTTGAACTTTGATCTGTGACCCTATAAGGAGCAGTTAAAGAGCGTGTCCTTTTCTGAATATACAAGAAAAAGAAAACCCACGCCTAATGCATAATTGGTTTGAGGACAGAAGGTTTTAGGCCCATGTTCCCAAAAAGGTCATGCTGTATTTAGATATAAACCACCTTTTGGTGCTTTGAGCTCCTGATCAAACCCTACAGAACAGAAATACTCCACCACAGCAGAAGGTGATGCGGAAAGGTAAAGATGTGCATTCTCTGGCATATGACCATCAGTAGTTGTTCCCAACCCTCTGCACAATGTGCTTTCCTTTTGTCTCTGAGGTAAATTAGTGTGCGGGCCGCAGTTCAGCTGCTCTGTACCTCCCATCCTGTGCCTTGTATTGTGTGACACAAAGAAGAGGTTGCATTATCTTTCATCTTTGCAAGAATGCTACTGGTCTTTCCCCTGTTCTTGCCCACTTTGGCTTCTGGGGTCATGGAAGGATTCAGACCTGAGAGAGCCAACCCTTTCTGTGCAGCAGAAGTCTTTTAGAAAACATAGTAAATGTCCTTGTTCCTGTATTTCATGCAGAGTGCTTGAGGACACATAAATATCTACAATGAGTGTTTGTGGGATGCATAAAGCTCTGTCCCTGGCTTTCATGCTCAGTCATCCTTAACCCTCCTAGAATTAAGAGATATCCATAATAAATGATTCATTATGAGTGATTATCTCCGGAGATTTTTTTAATCTTATCAAAGCATAGACTGTGTCAATCATGTGCAAAGTCTCAAATGGAATTACTTCTAATAATCAACCACTCTTAAGTTTGTATCTCATTTTTCCTGTGTCATTTTAAAAGGAGATCTGATTCTCTGCTCCTCTTTTGCAAACTGAAAGAAAGAAATAATGTATTTTTAAATCCATATTTGGGACTCAGAGCCATCAGCTGAACAGCCTCTGGAGTCTTGGGTTTTCCAATAAACCTTCATCAACAGAAAATCAATCACTTCAGGGAAAGATATATGTATCCCAGTGGCTGCATGCAAACAGAAGAGTGGTAACACTTGTTAAATTAGATGCCTTATCAAGTAGCACAGTAAGAATGGTGCTAATCTACACAACCCATTGCAACAATAACCTGTGACACAGCAAAATGCACAGTTCACTTCAATAAATAGTATTTCTGAATGTACAACGTATTACCAGATCACCTTTGAGAAAAAGTAAGTAAAAGAAAGTCAGACTTTTGAGGCTAAATATGGAAAAGACATACAATAATTATCAAGGTTCACAGAAATTTTATAGGGACAGAAATATGTAGGGACCGTACTATTGAAAACTTGGCTGGTGCTGTCTATGTCTACTGGACAGCTTGGACAGCTGCAGTGCGAGGTCAGTCCCTCTCTAGACAGCACAGGGGCTGGTCACTCTGGAACATGGGAAAAGGCCCCAGAGAGAATTTGTAGAGCAGTGACACTGTAAGGTTTGAAAGCCCTCTGGGTTCTCAATAGGATGCTGAGGAGGTCACCAGCTGGATACTTGTGTCCATTCAGGCCAAGCACTTCTATATCTCGCTTTTCTTTAAGCACGAAGTGTAGAAAGAGACGCTAAAGCAAAGAGTTTCCAGTCCCTTCTGGTGATTAAACTGGAGTTGTCTTCCTGCACAGTGCAGTTGTGTTGAACAGAACAAGAGACATTCAAGGCCAGTGCTGCATTTTTACAGGCCTGGAGCAGACCCAGAGATAGGTTCTACTGAAGAAGAAAATGTATGAAGGGACAGCGCTCTGGAGTCCCTGCAGAATGGAAACCTTTTTCTTCTGTAAAATTCAGATATCTTTATGACAATATCTGTTCAACATATAGCTTTATATCATGATTGAAAAGACTGCTACTAATTTGGCAGGAGTTTGAACCAGATGTGTTAAAGGCTTTATTCCTCTTTCTTTCTTTCTCTTTGTGTCCACTCTCTCTTTACTAAAACAACATTTGAAATATTTTTGTTCATATTGTCAAAAAATA
Source organism: Formicarius rufipectus (assembly GCA_013399695.1). Classification (NCBI taxonomy): domain Eukaryota; kingdom Metazoa; phylum Chordata; class Aves; order Passeriformes; family Formicariidae; genus Formicarius; species Formicarius rufipectus. Next base: position 443,645 of record VXAU01000683.1, read on the forward strand.
AAGTAAAAAATCAAAATGATCATGTGGAAGGTCACCAAATCTGAAAAAATTTAGTTCAAAACATGTTTTCTTGGAAATTTATGAGCAGGTGAAAACAAGGTGTCAGAATGACAATACATTTGGGCTATAAACTTTCAGTATAATGGTTTTCTAGTTAGAATTATATCTCGTTTTTCAGTAGTTCATTTAAGCCTTGACATTTAAAATAATTAAATCATGAAATGAAAAAACTGAGGTGGGTGTGATTTTGATCTGTATTAAAAAAAAAAAAAGTTCCTTTTATGAATATGTCAGCTAGCAATCAGCTAAGCACAGCTCAGTCTGTTCTCAGTGCAGACTCAGTTCATACATGCAATGAGAGCAACATCAAACTCCAGTTTTTTAATAGATGTGGTCTGGAGCCAAGATCCTGAGCAATGCAGGTGCAACTGGAATATCCAATAATGAATTGACCCCATGTCTGTGAATTGCCAGAACCTAAAATTGGCAAGAGGAAAGGAAAGGTCCCACCTGCATTTTGTATGTGACAAATGCAGCTCAGTCTGACTCATGGTAGCAAGTGTAGCATCATTACAAACTCTGCCATGTTCCTTGTTAAGAGTCTTCATGCTCTGCTTGCAGGGGAGTGTGCAATGCACAGGCTGATGCCATTTTCCTTTCTACTAAATGCCTTCAATTCTGTTCCTGCAGAGACAAAATGCACGGAGATGGGATGTAAAAGATTATAGCAAGGCTTTAGATCTCAAAGTCTTGCTTGTGGATATGTGTTTTGAAGTCCTGGAATAACCAACTTCCATTTCTAGACATGTAGAACCATTTTCAGGGATCACAGCCTAGAAATTTTAGGAATAAGTGTTTCAAGGTGGCCTTTCAGGATTCCTTAGAAAGGACAGTGTATAACTAACAGCAGGGAGTGGACAATGAGTGGAGGATGAAGCAGTAATAAAATGGAGTGATTGTAAAAAGATACTGTCTTGATAACTGTTTTTCATGAAAGGTCAGATGGTGTAGGGAAGCCTATAATTTATGGATCATGTAGAAGTGATTCACATGAGTGAAATGAGACAGGTCCTTACAAGTCCTTCATGAAGAGTGGTACAGTCATATCATGGAGAAGAGGCATCCCACAGCCCTGTCACTTTTCCACTTTTTTCCAAAAGCACTGACAGGGTATGGAGAAAGACTAATTTCAAAGAAGCTAATGTGCTTCCCAGAGCCTGGTGAGCTCCGTATCATTCTCCATAGAGACCATTGCCTCAGTCATATATGTTAACTTGCTCTCTTCTGGTTATGCTGTTGTTATTATTACTCCTGAAACTGTGGTCTCATCCCTGGCAGATGATGATATTTTGACATGTGAATTGCCTATTCAGTTCGAGTTTTCTGTGTGATAAGTTTATTGAACATTTGCCAAATTTCATGCAGAGGTATCTGAATGGTAGTGGCAGATTAAATAATCTCCTTAAATCACCCTGTTATAAAAGTGTCTAAAGCATAGTAGGATCTTTTGGGATAAAAAGCAATTGTAAACTGCAGTTAGGATTGTCAGCCAGCACTTTGGCGTTATTGTAACAGAATAAAGAAAAAAAAAGAAGAGCTATATAATGACTACTGACATGATTATGTGATGTGTTGATCTTCGGTAACTAAGACAGCTTCTTTTTCACATGTGAAGGTACAAAAATAGTATCTGGCTCAAAATTTAGAAGATTGCCTTGTCATACTCAAGAGGGACTATCCTGTATTTCTTACTTACAGTTATCATTACTAAGGACCCAGAAGCACAGCAAGTGAGAAAGTAGTAACCCACAAGATATTCTGCAGTTTCAAAGTGTGTTTTTTTTCCTCAAGTACTATTAAAATCCCAGACTAGAAATGTTGATCTGTTTTATTCTATAACTCTGAACAAATTTATTTTAATGATGCTGAAGCAGAATATTATATTAAATCAAAATTCTGAAAAATATTGTGCAAATAATATGAAATCTTATAAATTAACAGTAATAACAAAATGAAATTAAATGCCTCCAATGTTTCAAAACACAAGATTTCAATATGACTGAATCAAAGAAAAAGATGAAACAAGATTCAGTATTATACTTTTCTCTCAATTTTGGGGTAAAAATTGTCACTGTCTTAATTAATTATTTCTGAATATGAAACAGCTTTTGACCATGTATTCATTCTTAAAAAAAAGAAACAGGTACGTCAGAGTAAGTCTTTGCACAGTTCCTTCACTCTAAATAACAGTGAATGACTTCCTACTAACCATTACTGTTGACAGGTTTTAATTGCTGTAGAGGAGACATCTCTCCATCAAATTCCTGCGGGCTATGTACCAGTGTCAGAAACCCTGCTTGTTTAGATGTAGGTCTAAAGGGATGTAGCAACCAAGCTCTTTTCTCATCCTTAGGTCTTTTCTTCATGCAAAGTTACTGCTATGTAAAGGTAGAGATTGCAATGTGGTGGTGTACACAACTTTACACCAAGGAAATAAAGAGTAAATCTTTGTGTGGCCTTTTCGGGTCATCTGTTTTGGAAACACGAATACCACACTGAGCACTATTAGTAGAATGAGAGCACGGAATAATGAGTAAGAGTACAGATGCATTTTCTGGTCCGTAAATCGAGCCTCAAGCTAGGTACTCCAAACTACTATCTTGTGTAGGCATTTTTATGAGCAATGAGATTGTAGCTTACTTAGAAATGTGCTTTCTGAGCTGTTTGGCACTCAAAGTTATTTTGAACGCTTAATGTCTTAGAAGATAGGTTGAAGTGCTTCATTCGTGTTTGTGGCATTAATAAACTCTCACAGAGAGTGATTGTGGAACGTCAGTTTATAAACCCATACTAACCTCCCAACCTGTGCACTCTACTCTTAAAACCTAGTGCCCTCAGCTCACAGTTGACACAGGGCCACTGGCAATATTATCTGGTGTCTACATGTACCCTTATGCTTAACATGCCATCCCCCTGCCATTCTCAAGACAGACTAACATCAAGCAGCTGCCAGCAGCAGCTGTGGACATTCAGCACCTCCGAAAATTAGCTGCAGGGTATCTTAAGTCTGGTATTCCAAAAGTGGTGAATCATAAATTAGAAGCTGCAGTTGCAAACATAACTAGTTCTTGAATTTTTAATAAGATCTACTAGAATTAAAGCCTCTTAGAGGATAAAAATAAGTGGGAAAAATCAAAAGACTTGTACCCACTTGAAAAGGAGAATTCAAATGAATGATACTCACTTTAATTGTTCCAAGTAACATCGTAAAAGTAATGTTGATAATTTTGAAATAATAAGAAGATTAGTAAATTACCAGTTAAGTGAAACCATAGTGCAAGGTCAACAGCTAGTACAGTGCCACACCAAACAAAAAAATGAACAAATTTCTTGGTTAAAACAGTGAACAGTTGGTTGATAAACCTACCGGGGGGATTGCAAGTAAAGCTGAGCATTAGGAGAACATAACTTGGGATGGAAATACCTGAAGAAAAAAATCCATTGCAAATAACTAAGAACTGAAATGACTCATTTACTGTATTTCACCTTTTTTTTAACCCTAGATCCTACATGCTTATCACATATTTTACAGACAATATATGTGATTCTACTCAATAACACAGTTTAAACAAATAGATATAGCCCCATTTTAAAATTTATATTGATACTTATTTTGGTATCAGATATAACTAAGAGTATTGCACAAACTATGCCATGCAAGTTGTAAAACAATTCCTCCAGGTCTAGGAAACCCTCTTTCCTCTAATCAAGCTTTATAAACAAGACTTACTCAAACTACCAGAGTCAGTGACTTAACAACCAAATCAGTTCATACCACAGAAATGTCTGAAAGATCCCTGACCTTTCTCCTAAAAATTTCATCAGTGCAAACACATTATTGTTTAACTCTGGGTTGGTTTTGGAGTTAATCTCCTCATGGTCCATACCAGCAAACTTTCACATCATGAACAAGTTTGAGAGTATTCAAAGTGGTTTTCTTTGCATGGAACTAAACCAGGAGACATATTCTGGTCATGCTTCAAATGCAATGGTCTCAGTGCATAGGGCCAGACTAGAAGCAGTTTGAAGTGAAAGCTCTCTGAAGTGCAGCTAGTGCAGATTCCTGTTCCTAAGCACCATCTGTTCAGATCCACAAGTCTTCTCTTACTGGCCTGCCTTACTTGGTAATGCTGGTTTAAAAACAAACAAGCAGGAGAAACAAACCCAACACAAGAGAGATTACAGGTCAGAGTTACAATTTTCTAAAAAGATTACAATAAATACAATGATACAGAGAAAAACTGGTTTTAACACACAAAAACAGATGTACAACCCAGAACCCTGAGACATGAGCAGAATGGAGTCCATCAGCCCCTGTATGGAGCACCACGTGGTCCCCCGGAGTGCAAAGCAAAAGGAATGGAAAACATGTTGGTGAGGATGATGGTCACAGTCTTGTCAAGAGTGGCAGTCACAGTCTTGTTGAGGGTCTTGTCCTCCTCTGGATCCAACAAGGGGTACCAGAAGTCCCCAAACCCCAAGATTATACATACTCAGGTTCAGGTGGGAATGCCCAGTACCTCCTCCAGGGTGGGGAGTTTAACAATGGGTGATTTTTATGAGTCACGGGATGTTTTTGGAATCTTTAATGGTGTTGGTCATTGAAATTGCCTATTACGCCAATCCATTATGGCTCATTAGCAGACATGACCCTTCAGGCTGAGTGTGAAGGTGCTGATGCCTCCCCAGAGGGGAGTTATGGAGTTACCACAATGGAGTCATTGGTGTGAAGGCAGAAAAACACTCCCCTGCCTCACAGCATTCTTTAACACACAGCTTGTAGCCAGAGGTGTCAGGAGTGCCCTGGGGACATGCTGCAAATGATCCATTATTAACAGTCCATCAGAAATTACACAGAAGGTGTACAATACACAGTTTTGGTAATACCCACATAGTGATAAAATGGTCCCAGCCCCTGTAACCAGGACATGTAAGCACAACTTGTCCGATTATCTGCACTGCTGCCTGAAGACTGCCTGTGAGTCACGCTACCTATAATTCCTATGGTATCTGGTTACATGCAGCATCAAGACCCTCCTAAGACTTTTTTGCAATGGATAAAATGAGCTTTGCAACAGCCTTCCCTTGAGTAAGGCAAACTGGGGTTCAAAAGGCAGCAGACTTAAGACAGTCCTTGATCTGGCTGCAGGAGGTCTTGCACCAAGTTTTTAGGATCCAAGCGTCCACTGAAGCTGAAGCAAAAGAGTAAGAGTGATCACTGGTTGGCTGGTACATATCACAAAAGAGGTAAAAAATTATAATATGACTGTTCATCATATGTGTCTTTCACAGGATGCACAACAACATGGACTTTGGGGAGGAGGAACTTCTTTGGAATTAATAATTTGGATTGGAAGGGACCTTGTTATTCTCCCTGTTCTTCTCCTTCCCAAGCCCAGCTTCTTTCTTTTCCATCTTCTTCTCGGAAAAAGTGTTTTCTGTTGACTTATGGAGTTTTGTTGTCCCCAAAAAGCTGAAGCACTCTATTTTGTTTTCATAAAAACTTTAATATATTTAGCAAACCTCACAAGTGCTAATAAATATCCATTTGGTGTTCTAAAAAAATCCACATGGTGTTCCTGTATCAGAAACAGCCTGTGGAATCCACAGAAAGCATCTATCCAGTGGCGTAAGAATGCAGCAAGTCCTCTGTAAACAAGCAAGTAATATAATTGACTGTATTGTCCCACAGAGGGAAATACTGGTAATTCCTCCTGTTTGGGTTTTGTCTGAAGGCTGAGGAAGGTACTTCTCATGCCTGACACAAGGAAGAAGGAGCTTCACACTTCACACTCTGGTACTCTGAGTGTGCCAAACCCCTATAGGTACCTGGCCAGTGGAGACAATGTGGTGGTTGTGTGCATATTCAGTGCATCTGCTGAACTACCTTGGATAGCCTCTATTCATTTTGTGATTTCTGCTAGTAAAGAAACCTCTGTAAATGTTTTTTCTTTTATGCTCTTTTTGCATCATTCCCCTGCTACCTATGAGCCATTGCTGTCCAGTGCAGAAGTTGTGTGGGCTCGATGAGAAAAGTGCCTTCTAAGAATTGACTGTGCACATTTAAAACATGATGGTGGTCTCTTCCTGGTGCCTGTCAGTTCTGAGGAATGTGAATTACTGATCGATTCAGGTTATTTTAATTTTTTTTGTTATCATTTTTATTTTTGTTTCCTTGAGTTTTAATTTTGTAAGATGTTGCATTAACAGACTGCACCTCCTCCTAGCAGCCCATGAATGTTGATATTTTCATGTTTATTCTCAAATCCCACTTGACTGTCAAAAAATAGTATTTAGCAGTACACTTCATTTAGTGCAATGGATTAAAGTAGTACTACTTCAGAATAAATACATCTTGCCTCTCATGCATGATATAAAATTTATAAAGGAATCAGATACCAGAAAAGAAATGAAAGAAAGGAGAGAAAAAAAAACCACCAAAAAATGAATAGCCATGTACACCTAGAAGCCAGATTGATGCAAATTGATGTAAGCTTCATTGGAACTAAAGGGAAAGAAAATCAGTTTGCATAAATAATACTCCTCCTTGCATGTTGATATTGTTTAGATGACTGTTTATGTAACTGAATGCTGGTGTCTTTGACTTCTTAGGAAAGGGAAGTTTGTACACACAATGAAGAAGAACAGAAGATAAAAATAATAAACCAGTCTTAATGGAATTTCAGGACCTCTGCTAGTACTCTCTCAGCCCAAGGAAACTGTAAACAAATATATGAGAACAAATGCCCAACTTCTGCAAGCTTTCTTTCTCTATTTCTCATACAATTATAGAACAGTGGGTTAGGAAGGATCCAATGGCAGGCTATAAAAAATTGCAGGCAAAAATATTTGCTGTATTTTGCAACAGGAAACTAAAAATAAGGGAATAGATTAAAAGCAAAACTACTCATGAAGGGTTGGGGAAGAATGAAGTATTCCTCACACTTGTAAGTGTTCCATGTGCTTTGAACTGGTACCTCAGGACAGGATGTGCTGGAGCTCTGGCCACTGCAAATCAGTATTACACCAGTGCTTATCCCTTTCAGTTTTGTTTGTTTGTTTGTTTTTGGTTTTGTTTGTTTATTTGATTTTTGGTTTGGTTTTAGTTTTTTTCGTTGTGTTTATCTGATTTAGTTCTTTTCGAGAAAGTACAATGCAATATTTACTGTTGCATGGCATGCAGAAATTCACTTTCTGCTGTCATACATGAAATAATATATATTTTTTGCTTCTTGGCATCATAGCAGAAAATGACATGATGCTAATATTATCCTCCTACAATTAGTTTATTTTACACAGAGAGGATAAGCATGATGTAAATTCTTTTCAAACTAATAAAATCTTTTTCAAATTTCTTATAAGGCATTTCTATCCACAACATTTTTTATCAGAAGAAAACTGCTGGAAAAAGCATCACACTATAAGTATACTTTCCTATTATTTTATTTTGGAATTCATAATAAGTGGCACTCTCAAAAGCAATCTGTGATGATCTCATTCAAATCTTATTGGCATTGCATGTCTGCAAGAACATGCCACTTTGGAAAATATCCATCTCAGAATCTCTTAAGCTATATTTCCACACGACAGTAAATTTAATTTTAAGGAGCACTATAGAGAAGCAAAACACCATGGTCTGTGACATAAAACAGTGAGCCTGCAAAATGTCTCCTTGTCAGTCCAAGTTGTTAAAAAATAGTAAAAGAGAACATTTGTTGTGGCAGGCTTTACACCAGAAAGGCATAATTTGTCTGTTCATAGCTGGGATAAAACTGAAATGCAGCTCAAGATGCAAGCCCCATTTTGCTGGGGCTTGTGTTGGCAGTTCTGTATAATGGTAGAAACATGTCTGAGTCCTATGAGAATGTGGACTTGTAGCTGGATGGGCATGTGCTGTTGAGATCTGTAAGAACAATAACAGAGCCACACCTCTTTGCAACAGGAACAAAGACATCCTTGTATTCAAAGCAGGTTCATCTATTATTTCACCTGTCAAAAAGTGGGAGTTGTTAGGTTTGTGGCAGTGTGACATGAGTGAAGGAGTGTCTTTTTAGTGAATTAATTTTGGGTCAAAAAAGAAGAATCAGACTGTGACTCCAGTGCTGTGTTGCTGATGCACTCAGCTGTAGATGCTGAGTGCATCTTTAGAATTTAATCTACTTTACAAACTACAGAAAGATCATTTAATGCAGTAGAAACATGCCAACTGTCAAAAGTAATCTGAGTAGTCAGCGAGCGAGAGTATGATCTGCTCCATTTGTCAAATCTGTGAAGTTAGGGGCACTTTCTTGCTTTCCTTCTGCCTGCATCTATTGTAATAAATTTGGATTTCATGTCAATTACTGCAATTTATGACTGCCCATATCTCCATTCTGAATATGTATGTGATTTTAATTTAAGGCTTCCTTACTGTACAATATTTATTATCGGTTCTCTATTTTAGCCAGCACTGAGATAACTGCTATTTTACACTCTTCTAATGTCTTTTTCCAAGGTCATCAGTTTTGCAACATTGCTGAAAATGAAGTAGGACGTATGGTTCAGTTTAATCAAATTTCATGCTCTGTTGCATCCTTCTGATGGCCTCTGTGCTAATTGATCAAGTTTTCAATTAAAGTCTTCCATCTTTGTTTTAATTCTTTGTTAAGGTTTTTATTCCATTACATGGTTTCATGAGATCTAACTTCTTACAAGTGCAAACTGTCTCTGCCTTTCCAACTGTCTAGTTACAATGATTTAGCTATATAGGCAATCTCATTTCCCCTTTCTTAGTTTTAAAACCCTCAGTGGACTAGCTTCATCTGTTGGATTTAGACTTAAAATCCAAAAATTTGATTCATCCATCAAGGAGAGATTAGTTTACCTCATGAATTGTCATGGCTAAAAATCTCTCTGCATCTCAGCAGCTTCCAACTATCTTGCTCAGCCACAATTAAGGAAATTGCTGTTCCGAAGCAAATATTGAAATTTCTGTCACTAATAAATGGGGCATATGCAGAAAACACAGCCTTAATAGATAGGTTTTTCTAATGAGCAGTGATTCTGTTTTCATTCTTCTATTGTGTTGGTGTGGGTCAAGAAAAATATAAATATGGTAAATGTACATTTATATCTATTTATAAGATATATTCTCAGTTCAACAATAAAGCAACTTAATGTCACGTGAACTGAAATTCACTCAATTAGCTACAAACTACTAATCCCTTTTATGTGTGTTTTCTGTTCCACATTCCCAGAGCGCTGCTCGTGGCAAAAGCAGAAAGAACACTGAATTGGTTCAGGAATCCCCCTCTGCATCTCTTAGAGATCTGGGCAGACCAGACTGAGGATGTCTGATCAACACTTTCTAGGCTCCATAAGCCAGGCTGTGTGAACCTTATTTGGCTGTGCCTGGAAATGAAACACTAGTGCAGCCCTAAGGAAGAGCGAGACGTGCTGACTCAGTGTGACTCCTCACTGTGGGAACAGCTTCCAGGGGAAGAGAAAGGATGGGGGGATTTGGGGAGCAATTCAGGACTAGGCTTGACTGCTGCTTTTTGGCAAACAAAACAGGCAGGTGCTGAGCAGGACATATGAAAGGGGAGTTTGCTCTGCAGGCTGTTGCAGATGAAAAACTTAGCAGTTTGCAAAGATACAAAAATGACTAGAAACACCTTCTGAGTTTGATTACTCATTCTCTAGTTCATGACTTCATGGTACAGCCTGAGTAATACTACATCAAATGTTTTTTGAAATCCACTAACATGTTCATTTTAAAAAATCAAATAATCTTTTGAATAAAATGTTTTTTAAAAGGCCAAGGAAAATGTGATGAAAGAATCCATGTAAATACAACTGTTTTCAGTGAGGCTTTGTTCAATTAGAGGCAGTTTATTTTAAAAGGTGGACTTTTTACTTAAGTTCTGATACTTTCAGTTCTGATGAAAATACAAACCAAATCATTCTCCGAAAAAATGGTGATAACTGTCAGCAGTTGTAAAAGGTTTATGCTTTAAACTCTTTGCAGTATGAAAAATCTCACTTTATGATAATCTTCAAATAAAGCGTAAAAGCCTATAAAACATTTTACATGCCTCTGTTTAGGATGCAATATCAGGTTTGCTTTCCAACCTCAGCTATCTGAATGTTAAAACAGAGCTGATGTGTTGATAAGACTGACTATAGCAGACCAATTCCACAGTCACTGTGGCAGTACATTTTTGTATGCAGTTTTAGTATAAAGTGCTGTAGTTCTTAAACTCTTCCTCTCACGTAGCGTTGGAGAGCATGTGTTGTAACTCCAGCCAGCAATTAAGTACCACGCAGCTGCTCACTGACTCCCACACCAGCAGAACTGGAGAGAGAACTGGAAGAGTAAGTGTGAAAACTCATGGGTCGAGGTAAAGACACTTTAATAGGGAAAGCAAAAGCCATGTGCACAAGCAGAGCGAAACAAGAAATTCTTTCACTACTTCCCATGGGCAGACAGGTGCGTAGCCATGCCCATGAAAGCCAGGCTCCATCATGTGTGACTGTCTAGGCAGGACACATGCTATCGCTCTGAACATCCCCCCTTAGTGTTCTCCCTCATCTTTATACACTGATCATGATGCCATATGGTGTGGAACATCCCTTGGATCAGCTGGGGACAGTTGTCCTGGCTGTGTACCTCTTGTGCACCCCCAGACCCCTCAATGGTGAGGCGGTACAAGCAGCAGGAGAGCCTTCACTCTGTGCAGGCAGCAATATCAGGAACATCTCCGTGTTATCAACACTGTTTTCAGCACAAATCCAGAACACAGCCTCATACCAGTTGCTGTGAAGATAATTAACCCTGCCCCAGCCAAAACCAGCACAGCACACTGCAAATCCTTGTGCTTTGAAAATCTTACCCTTTCATGCTGACTATTTAGGCAGCTATCAGGAGGAAGCCTGATGTATGGGGAATGCTTGAGTCTTGGGAATCAGGTACCACAAAGGGAGATCCTCCTTCTATTGCAGGGGTTCCAAAATTCTTGCTGACTTCAACATGGTCAATATTTCATCCTGCCATCCATTATGAAATCGTTCATAGATGTTGGCGTTGTCTGTGGCATCAAATTCTTTTTGGGATCCATTTGGTTTCTTTGGGAAAGCCTACTGACCAAAAATACTTCTGTTGGTGGACACTGTCTTCAGACCTCCGAGGCTTTTTTTGAGGGATGGTAAATCCATCTAACCTGTAGGCTGGTTTTCAACAGAAGTCAAGTACTGAATACCTGGGGAAAACCTAATTACAAGGCAAGTGTAAAGTGATGCTTCCCAGGCATTTTTTCCTGCTTCCAGCAATCTGTAGTTTAACAAATTCCTTGTTTATGAACATTATTTTGGTTTTATCAGCCTCGGTGGATTTACTTCCATGAATTGGACCTGTTGCTTTTTGAACTGGTGAGAGTGAACATTAATTAGAATAATCTCATGAAAGGAATTTCTCAGTTTAATTGTGTTGCTTGAAAAAAGTGCCTTTTTTTGTTTGTTTTCAGCCTGTCATCAAGTCATGTCATTTATTGCCCCTATTTCTTGCACTGAAAAATCAAATAATTTCATAATGGTCTTCTATGTTGATGTTTCTAATAATTTTTGTCACATCTACTCTTGATTGTTTCTTTTCTCTGCAAAAGAGTCTTAATCTGGTTATTTCTTCTTTGGACACTGTATTTTCTATGTGATACCTTTACCTGTATGTTTTCTCACCTTAGTACAGCCTTTCTGAACAGAAATTCTGAACTGCAGGTAGTCTTGAGCTATGGGCACACTATGAATTTATACAAAATAAGAATTAAATTTCCAACCTAGTTCTCTATTTCCTTCCTGATATTTCTGAGCATCTCAATGTTCTTCTGGGGCCAAATGATGTTTTTGTGAAACCAGCTTCTGTAACTGGGAGTTCACCTTCCAGACATGCATCAGCTAGTTCAGAACCTATCCTTGCACGCATCAGGTTAAATTGTGTCCCCTATGTACATCACTGCACATTTACTGACACTGCATTTCAACTTTCATGCCATTCTCCACTATTGTGCCATCTTTTCTTATTTCTTTATACAGCATCCTTTCCTTTACACTCTTCTGAATAATTTAACATTAACAAATTTGTCCTCTCACTCTTCTTTCCATTTTTTTTTAATATTTTTGAGTATGCTTTTTAAACACCCTTTAAGAGGAAGGCTGTTGAAAGCCTTTTGAAAGTCCTTTTGCTGTGTGGTGAACAGCCTTTGAAAAGGCTTGTGCTCTCCATGCACAACTCCTACAAGTGGAGCCACCTTAAATGGGCAAATGCTTTTGCCTGAATGTCTCTGCCCTTCACTTCTCCTCCTCATAACAATGTGGGTCAATAATGCCCCTCTTTTTCAAGCTGTTCTAGGGTTTTGGAGAGTAAACCTCACACAAGTTCTAGCCATTCATATTTCTTAATTTAGCTATTTTAGTAATGACTTACGTGGTGAGTGCTTGAAGGAAGTCAGTGGAAGAGCACAAGCTGCTTTTTAATTGTATCTAGCAGCCATAATAATTAATAATTGTAAAGCAAATGTCTACATTTGAAGTATGCAACTACTACAGTGAAAGAAAATTAGAATATCTCTTTGTTTTGAAAAATCCCTCAAAGCCATTATGTTCTCTAATAAGTATATTCTGGAGTTTCTTATGTGAGTGGGAAATTCAAGAACTGCAGAGATTAATACACTACATTACACATTTAAATCAAGATTAAAATAAATTCAAAGACAATTCAAATTACTACTAAAGTTAATAAAGCAAATTCCTGTCTCCTTCCCATGGTTATTCAACACTGCTTAGCTTGCAGGAGGAAGAGCGAAAAAATCCATTCCCCATCCTAACAGATAAAGATGGCAACAATAAACCTCTTTTATTGAATGTTTGATTATTTTAAGAAAACCTGCTTGTTTTTTAAAATGTATGCTCTGTTCTCTCTTGACATGGTGAGCCACAACATGTAATAAATTTTAAACCAATTTTGTCTGTGAATGCACACTATTGATTTAAAGAGCATTTACTTGCATTGGATTGTTTTAAGGGGACAGTAGCTCAGAGAGTAGGAAACTTCATGAGCCTCCATCTGCTGAATGCTAGACCAAACCAAGCTGATCTGGCTTTTCTCATTCCAGCCTGAGTAGAAGGGAATGCTCAGTTTCAGAAGCAGTTTTGGAGCCAGTCTAATGTATGAGCTGTGATCTGGAAGGTGCTCCCCAGCACCCCTTATTTACCAGACAGAGAGCCAGTGTGGGCTGTTTCTAGTCCCACTTTATCCCAGAGTCACTTGTAGCTGGAAGGTGCTCATATCTCTTACTCTTCTGAGCCATCCATCCTACATAACAAACATAATCTTCTGGAGTCTTCTTTGCCAATCACCAATATAAATTCTGCTGCAGACAGGGCTTAGGCAAACTCCTATTTCCTTCTTAGTTTCACCCTTAACTGTGCTATCAGCCTGCATTCTGTGTACTCTAGATCTTGTAGGCACTGTGCTCTAATAAACCAAAGTCTTTAGGAGAATACAGTAAATGGAAATTATACTGTATCTCTAATACATCCACAAAATAGTTGGAAAATTCAGTTGGCAAGGAGAAGAATGTGTGAAATTTCCAACTGCGTATCTCCTTTCCAAACTCTATAGTCAATGTCAATAAATTTTGATCAACTCAAGAAAAGTATAAATTCGGTCCTATCTTGATATCATGGCACCTTTTAGACGCTTTAAATTGTTTTTAACACCTAATTTGCTATGTGGCAGGTCATGTCTTCCATGCATGCCATGCACAACAGAGACTGGATGGTGGAAGGAGATTCAGGACTTCTTCAGCTGCCACTTTCTCAGTGAACAGGCTCCTCAGGGGGGGACACCTTATTCTGTTCAGTCTGGGAACATACACCAAGGCCTTTTTCTCTGCTACAATTCTCCTCAACACGCACAGGTGGACTTAATTTTTGCTAGAAAAGTGTAATTTATTTTTTCCTTCCCCTTTCGTTGTGCATGCCTCTCTTACCACCCGCATTTCCTACTTTCTTTGCAAAATAATGATATACAGGTAGTGACTAACCTTTCAATGCCCTTGTGATCTTTAAGGGTTTGATTGACCATGGCCAGAGTATAGTGCCTGCAAGTCTTTGATACAGAATATAGAGGTCTTCCAGATTGAGCCTAGTTGTACCAGCAATTACCATTCACTCTGGTGACTTTGTATGTGGGCAAGAACTCACTTTGCATTTAAGGTTACTGTTCTCATTTAACCTAAAAAATGCATTTGGCACAGGCTACCATACCTTATCTACATATAGTGACTCTTTTAAGCCAATTTGTCACTAGTAAACTAGCAGAAGACCCATGATTCTTCTTAACAGCTGAGGAATATGGTTGTAATCTCTATTTCAGAAGTCGCAGTGGGAAACAGCCTCATATCCCTTGCTTCTGCATTTCAGCTAGATTGTGCTAAGCTGATAGTTGCTGTATTAAAAACCTAAAATTGCTATTCTTAAATTTAGGTTTTATTGAATTTAATCATTCTGTTTTTAAAGCTGCACTTCAGTTAATGATCCAAACAGATCAATATTTATATCTGGAGTTGTGCAAATGAAATACATTAATAGGTAAAATATATATACTTGCATTTCACGTAATAATTAATCTGTTTATAGACTTTTTAATTGGAGTGATCAGCTAAGGAAAATGATGTGTTTACCTCTCTTTGCAAAGAAAGGGACATTCTGGTTATTTCCAAAGAATAGGTACCAGATTCTGGTTTAGTACTGTTTTTTCATAAGTAAATTAAGCTCAATTTCTTCCAGCAATGCTTTCACTTTAAATAAGTGAAAGAGCAATATCATGCCTGTAGGAGACAGTATCAGTTAAGCAGGTCCTTTAGTAAGGGTTGGCAGAGAGTCAGATGAAGGTACAATAGCTTTGCTTTCAAAAGCACAATCATGTGCCATGCATGAGAAAATAAACCTAACCACTCAAAAGAGTTAATTAACTGAAACTCAAGTCCTTGATGGTTGTGAATATTTTGGTTCTGGAGTGAGCTAGGACACCCTTGGCTCTGCATACTTTGTATGGTGCTTGAGTAACGTGTGTGAAAACTACTCTAGGGCAAAATTGCCCTTGATATGTTTGTGTAGTCACCCTCTCCGTTAAGATAGGTTGAGGTCTTTTATAGACATGACAAAAGTGTAGTAGACTTTGCAGTCTAAAATAAGTGCATGTATGCCATATTCATTTCCTTTTTCATGTGTACATGGAGAATGTTCTTAACCTTTTGGTTAGGCAGGTATGAGTGTATTTCTGTCACCTTCCTTCTTTACTTTGACTCCTGGAACAACTTTGTTTAATTCGTGGGCTGCTTTGTTTAGGACAGATGATGGTCTCAGATGTATCTCTGGTTGTCTCAGACTGTCAGAGTTCTCTCTGTATCTTGGGGAAGAGAAGTAGAATTCGGGAACATGCAGTGTCAAGTCACATATGATGGCTTTATACAGTTAGAAAATATGTTGAGTGTAAAGTGTGCCAGGATTGAGGATTTGGTCCCACAAATAGGATAGGAATAAAATATCTCTATTCTATATAACCTGAATTACATAAGATCACAGGTTATTTGCTTTTACGTGCAGGAAAACGAAAAATGCCATTGTTTTTCGCTCCACCTCAGTTGTTAGATCAAAAACCTGACACTAGTAACTGCCATGTTGTACCTCACTTTATATACTAATTGGTCAAAACTGATATTTTTCTAAGTCACAAGTACAGGTGTCTGTATGGAGAGATTTCATTTCTTCCTAACTGGTTCACATGCACTTTGGTCCATGTTAAGCTGGTTACACACACACACACACAATAAAATTAATTGTCAACAGTAGTTACAAGCAAGAGAATCCTGCCCTTCTCACCCATCCTCAAAATCAGTATTAAAAATGGTTGAATTGCTAATGAAGATGAAAAAAACCTGCGAGACCCTTTTGAGCATACATTTGTCAAGTAGAATTTTAGACAAGCCATTTCATTAAGGACCTAATGAGTATGCAGGGACTTGCTGCTGTAACAAAAATTAAAAAGTATCCATGCTTGTCATGTGTCTGCAGACCTATCAATTCCCCCTTTGCAGAAAGGAGGATGGACACATGCATCCACCCACTCCTTGTTTTCCTGTAATAGTAAAGCAGTGGTAGGTTATTAATTAATTAAGTTTAAGATTTCCCATGCAGAAAACATCCATTCTCAAATTCACTCTCATTCAACTCAAATTCATTTCTGGAAAAGCCACGTCTGGGATGCTGGTAGATGGCTAGACACTACAGGGCTTTTTGCAGTTTTGAATGGTACAGCTGGTGTTGTCAATTCAGTTTAGACAATTTAAAAATACCTCAGAATCCCTGGGGGATGTTGTTTTCTGGTTCAGTAGACTTGGCAGGGGTGACAGTCCTGTTCAGATTGCCAAATTCCTTCCTTTTGCCTACTCATGGGAAAAGTGATGCCCATTTGTGAAGAGTACCACTTGATTTGAACTAAAAGAAGGCAGGTTTAAATAAGATATTAGGAAGAAATTCTTTACTGTGAGGGTGTGGAGGCACTGGGACAGGTTGCCCAGAGAAGGTCTGGATGCCTCATCCCTAGAAGGGATCAAGGCCAGCTTGGCTGGCATTCTGAGTAACCTGGTCTAGTGGACGATGTCCCTGCTCATTGCAGGGGGGTTGGAACTAGATGATCTTGAAAGTCTCTTCCAATCCAAACCATCCTATGATTTTCCCCATCAATAGCTAGATAAACAATAGAGCAAACTCTGCAAATAACTTCTCCCTGCGTTGAGCTTTGCCTCTAGCACCCTCAGCCCAATGCGTTCTGCTCTGCTATTTGTTTCTGTTTCCCAACCTGAACACAGGACCAAAAAATCTGTTCTTGAAATCTTGCAGTTTTCAAAATTTCCTTTCCTCCTCTCATATTGACTTCAGAAAAGTCTGACACTACACCTTCCCTGTCCCCACTTTTAATTCCTTCTTCCCATTGTTTTTAAATCCAGAGAGGAACATGTGGCACCTGTGGATTTCAGTGTGACTCTGACTTAGATGGCAAATGGGACAGGGAGCGATGTCATCTCTGTGATTAGTCCTTCATAATCATTACTACTCGTTTCTGGAAATGATAAACAGGTGCAAGAAATCAAGAAGTATGCAAGGGCCAAAGTCTCCCTGTTCAGTGCAGATTTCTGTGGGAAGTTTGCAAAGACCTGCAACGAACCACTCTGCACCTGGCTATCTGTCTTCAGGTGTTCTTCAGCTACCCAGTGACATAGGAATCTGACAGTGCTGTAAAACTTAGCTTCAGAAGCTAAGCTTTTGCAGTTTTGCTCAAGTTTCCACCTTTTCTCATAACCCAGAGCTGTATTATCCTTCCCAGCCTACATTCTGACAGCATTTAAAAGAGTGTGAATTTTCTCTGTTATTTCTGTGGGACGTGTAAAGCCCTACACCTAAAATTCAGCTTAGTAACTATTTGGCTCATTTCAGCTAATAGAGCCAGTTAGTAAGACTCTTTTACTTTATGTTCCCAACATATGTTACATAGTCCATGTTAAGGTCTCTGCATTGTTTGATGCACTGACAGGTACTGGAAGAGTGGGAGGGAAAGAGCAGGTTAGGAATTTCAGCCTATTTAACAAGCTGGTTTTACCTTTTCCTGACAAAGGAGGTAGAAGGAAAGGTTATATCACAACCGTTTCCTGAAGATCAAGCCACCTACTTTGTTCTGGTTTGATTAGTCTGATCCAATGTTTCAGTTTCTGGCTTCCAAATTGATTTACCTATTTTTCATATGTGAATCTATAGCATAATGGTGACAGAAAATAGATAGTGCTGAAATCCTGATGTTTACTCCATTTTGTAAAAAAATAGAGAAGACAACTAATGAGACACCCTTTCTGAGAATGTTTCTAGAAGACGCCACAGATGTCACTGTTGCAAAGGGTCTTCTTGCAGAATTTAAGTCCAAAGCTTCAGAGACACTGCCTACAATCCCCAAACTGTAAAAATCTACAGGTTTGTGTTGCAGTATTAGACATTGGTCTTGACTTGGACTCCCTCAGGTGTGGTAACAAATAATACAGTGATACAATCAAATAATTAAATAATGGTTACAGCTGCCCAAGGCTGTTGTGCATGTGTGTGCTCTTGTTGCTACAACCAAAATAAATCATAGCAAACTCTATGATTCTCTAATCTAGTTATACTTTGCGTTTACACTGGCAAAAACCTAGAACCCTTCAGACTTTTTGCAAGTGAAGAAAGCTCCAGTTTTCTATGTTCACACTTCTTTTTTTCTTTTCTAGAGATACCCAACCCAATAATCAATTAGGTTCTAAGTGACTTAGGTTCCAGTGTTACCGTGAGTTGCAGTAGAGTTTCTTGAGATGTAAAGATTTGTACTTTCTTTTTAGTTTGAAAAGTCTTACCTTTTATGCAAGGAATTCTCTGATGTACAAACTGAGAAAAAGGATTGGAATATACTATCTACACCTACCAAGAATTTGTTGCTTCCAGTCAGTGTACAGTCTTCAGAGCTCACCTGACCCAGGTCTAGCTGACTGGTAGTCTAAGTAGATAAAGTGATTTCACTCCAGGAGATTTGATTTCATCACCAATGTAAGGATTTCTGAGGACATGGAGAACTCATATTCTTTTTATGTCAACTCTGATCATAATTGCTTTCCAGGAGAATGAGATTTTGTGTTTTATTGTGTTACTTATATCATGATTTGGGTGATTGAGAATGCAGAGCATGCTTTTGCTTTTGTCTTTTCTTGCTCAGAAATTCCCTTTTTAATCAGCTGCTTACTCTTGCTGACTGTAATGGAAGGAAAACAGTCCTTGACACACAAAGGACTAATGGGAAAGGTCAGGTGAATGAATAGCTCTTTGGAGAAAAAGCTGGGTTTGAGAAACAGGATAGTGCAAGTTAGAAAACCAGGACAAGGTGAGCATCCTAAGTGGGATGTTTAAATGCTCCAGGCAATGTCCGGTTGGTTGTGCAAAGGAAAGGAATCCAGCCAAATCCCACTCCTTTTGTGTCAAAGATAAGAGAGACTGTTCTCTCATCTTAAAGGAAACAACTGAGAGCATGAGCAATGTGACTTCTTCTTCTCACTCTTGTAGTTGTTTCCAGATCCCAAAAAGTAAGCAAACCTTTCCTACCCAGACTGAGCATCCTCAGAGTAAAGAACTGACTGACTCAGTCATGTATGAATTTGCAATGTGTATATCCCTGCAATACAAGTCAAAAGCCATTTCTTTTCTGTGCCATAAAAGGCCAAGCAAACATATCATTATTATTACTATTAGTTTTATTGTTTTATAGGCTTGTATTGGGGGATTTTGAATTTTGTTTTGAAGAAGAAACTGGCAGAGAAGATTAAGTGATCCAATAATTTCTAATAATGAGTACTGCATTTGTGGGTACTGCAGTACTTTATATTATGGCTTTTGGGACCATGCATGCATTTTATAGGGGAATAAATAAATAATAATTTGTGACTTCAAAATATAAAAGTCTTCAGCAGGGAAGGGCAGAGAAATGAATGTTGATTCAGAAGGAATCATTGGAACTGCTGTTCCAGTTTGCCATAATTTTAACAAAAAGAGATCTGTTGAGTGCTTACAGGAGAACAAAGTGTAGTTTATACTTCAAGTTAAGTTATGGCTTGACTTTTTTCCTCTTTATTCTTGGATCTGCTTATAAGCAGTCCTCAGAAATTATGATAAATTATTGAAAGTTTTCCAAATTTCATACCTTTTTTAAGGTGATGAGAAGGAGCCTTAGATTTTAATATTTTTATGTCTTGCTTCACTCTCCAAATATGGATAAACTTCCTTATACAATTCACCTCTGAACTTATACAATAAAATCTGATTTATTGCTACAATTTACAGCCAGCTGAATATTGATTTACTCACACCAAATGATAACATATGCTAAGAGCAGCCCCAGAGGATCAATGGACATACTTGGACAGTAAAATGCAACTTAAAGTTTTAAAGTCTAGAGTTACAACAATAAAATGGGTTTATTTGAAAAACTTTCCAGAGTTTGAGAATTATTGTTATTCCCTATTTTGAGGAAAACCAGGGTGAATTATTCATAATGGAAATATTGTTGGAACTTTTGTTAGATATGAGAGTTTGCTATTTGCTTTGATGTTAAAAAGAATTGTAAGTGTTTTACCTCCCTTTCTGAGAAGCAGTAATTCACATGAATAGTCAATGATACTGTTCACAAAGGGGAGCTGAATCCTATTCTGGCCTTTAATAATTATAGGTCATATTGTCCCTCTGTCTGTAAAACAGATCTTCTCACTTCAGGGGAAACACTGCTGACCACGGGTACGAAATTCAGCTTCTAGCTGGTTAATTAACTGTGTAAGAAGTGACTGAATTATAAAATTGTTCTAAAGGATTTTTGTGACTTTTTCTAGGCATGGGAGATTCAACTTGTCATGTAGGGAATTTCTGGAGTTCCAGGATGAATGCCAGTCTAGATTTTTTGGCGCAAAAATTGTTTCTAGAACAGCCAGAAAATGATGAAAATTATATCATCACCTTTCTAGTTCACACTAACAAGACATTTGTCTTTCAATGAAGTTAATAACACAGTTTGAGTAGCAAATCAGTACACAGCTGCAGCAGGTTTTCTTCTCATGAAAGAACCAAATTATACTCAGGTGTGGCAGAGAATATATTCTCTAGGAAAGACTATGGGTGCTGATTTAGGAACATCAGTTGCTAGTGTTGCAGTTGCACTTCATTACCTGTGCTGCAGCCAGAGGAGTTCTGAGGAGGTGTATCCTGACTGCACAGGGGTTGTCCTGCAGAACATGATTGGTGCTGCACCACCTGTCAACCCCATCACCCCTCAACCATGTTCTACCTTCCAGAGTAAAAACAGAATCATAGAATGGTTTGGGTTGGAAGAGACCTTAAAGACCATCTACTTCCAACTGTCCCTCCATGAGCAGGGACACTTTCCACTGGTCCAGGTTCCTTGAAACCCCATCTAGCCTGGTCTTGAATGCTTCCCGATGGGGTATCCACAGCTTCTCTGAGTAACCTGTTTCAGTGCCTCAGCACCCTCCCAGTAAAGAAATTCTTCTGATAGAGAATCAGTAAGTCCTACAAAAGATCCTCTCATGTCAAGAGTAAAGAACAAGGAGGGCAAGGTGTGCTTACAGTATGCTTGTCCTACATTTGAAACCTAGACAAAAGTGCTGTAGGTGACATTCTCTTTCTGAACATTTCTAGGCTGAGTGGTCTGAAGCACGTGTGCAGCCAGTCTGCTCCAGAGACGCAAGCCATCTGCAGAAGGTCATGGCCAGTCTGCACTGTGTAAGTGGGGATTCATGTACAACTGTCTGAGGTGGGTACCAGTGTGGATGCAGCCTTTGACACTTCCACTGATGACACATTTCAAGTGTAAGGAAAGCTTGCTAGCAGAAGTTCTTATTAGAACCCTGGGAAACATTCTAATTTGGATATAAATGATTAACAACTAAGCAGATACCAGGGGTCTCTACCACTGATGCCTTTGTGTGGTTTATATTTGGTTACTTAGCTGGTGCTTCATTGTAGGGTTTACCTGTATTTTCAGGAGTACATGGGCATTTTGTGGTTGAAGATTCATTCACAGCATGGTTACGCTTACAGGTGTCCTCCCTCTTCAGAATTCCTTGTGGAACTATCATTTTCCACTTCTGAAGTGTTATGTCACCTTTTAAGAGAGAAGTATTGAGCAGGAACTGGTGGATAGTCTCCAGGTGATGCATTTACCATTTTAGGATATAGAGAGCAAGGACAATATTTGTTGAAAGTACTAGATACAAGCCACTGAAGAAATAAATAGCAGCGACACTTTCAGGGGGGTAGACCGACCAGAAATAAAAAGATTTTGTGTCATAGAACTGAGAGTCCTATCCATTAATTAACAGTGGAGCCCATGGCTCTTTCTAGGTGGCCAAAGCCTGAAGGAGTTGTTGGAAATGAGTATCACAAAGCAATAAACTAATGGCCAAATTCAGTGCTTCTGTATACTCTGAGTCAGAATAATTTCATTCAGTAATTCTTGTAGTATTATTAGTAGCAATATTTGTCTCAAACTTTGGAAAGTAATGTTAGTCTGACACAGTAAATATTCTGTTTTCTGTTTACCTTCTTCATGTTAATGTTTTAAATTTTATGCTGTAGTAAATAATACAATAGTACATTTTTATTAGATTGAGTAGACACTTTTACATTCAGTTGTTAGCTGTTTAGACATTGGTAAATGGGCTGTTCTCAGAGATGCTGATCTTTGGATATAATTTTCTCTCCAAATGCACATTCCAAACCACATGCCATTTCCCTGCTCTAAATCTTGCTTTTCCAGTCTTCTTCACCACTCTCCCCTTCCCCCACT
>VXAU01000683.1:468241-605178 GCA_013399695.1 Formicarius rufipectus
TGCACCCCTAAAAGCTACAGGTATTGCTGACTCATTCTGTGGTTCAGAAGATATGTCTTCCAGTAATCTCTAACTTTGAAAACTAGTGAAAAGTTCCTTAATTAGGAGTCGCTGCTACAGATGGATGTTTTGTGGCATATCCATCTGAAGGTTTTACTTGCAAAAACAGTGTATTCTGGTATATTTTTAATGTCATAAAAAGTATAATTGCAATTAGCCCATGTCATTACCCTTAGCCAGCTAGAAAACATGGAAACATGACACAATGTATTCGAAAGACAGGAGAAAGCATGATTAAAATGTAGGCATAATAAAACATAGTGGGTTGGGTAGCATGCCTCCAGCAGTGATTATTTCATGATTCTGAAAAGCATTAAAAAATCTGCTTAAACTGTATGTTTCATAGAGCCTGTCCCTATGCATAGCATTTAAGCTTATGCTCAGCCTGAAAGCTGTGATCAAGTTGTACTGATGTGGATAGAAAAGGTGCATCCAAACTCATCAGCATTGAGCAAGTATGGGGTGATGCAAAGCCTTCTGATACCTGAGGGAGTGTATCAGACAGACCCTTATTTAGAGCATTTGTTAAAATGGGGAATATAATTTGTTCATTCCACAGCTGTCTCATGTTCTCCTAGAAAGGGCAGGGCAGTGAAAAAATACAGGGAATGCAGTCTGTGCCCTACCCTCACCTTA
Organism: Formicarius rufipectus; assembly: GCA_013399695.1. Lineage (NCBI taxonomy): Eukaryota > Metazoa > Chordata > Aves > Passeriformes > Formicariidae > Formicarius > Formicarius rufipectus. The sequence continues at coordinate 468,938 of VXAU01000683.1, forward strand.
GATTTTTGCACAGGGATTGGAAAAAGTTTTTGAAGTACATTCCAGCAAGAGGAGTATCTGTCATTTCCCCCCTTTAGCTTTGTCCTATAGTATGGGTAGTCTTGTTTCTCTCCAGATTCTCTCCATTTCAGGAGATTTTGTCCCCATAACCCCTAACTGCTACTGCCAACCAGCTCCCTATGTGGGTTAAGGGAGCAATTTCAGGATCACCTTTGGGACCATTGAAAGGTATTGAATAATCAGGAGATGGATGAAGGATGTAGGGAGAACAAGTTAATTTAAAATTTCTACTTATTTTATGGATCGAATTTGTATGTACAAGTATGAAAAGGTTCCAGTTTGCTTTAATGGTGCTATTTCACTTATCCAGCACATAGAGTGCAAGAGAGGATATAGTTCTTGATCTTTCCTATGCCCTTTCATTTTAAAAACAGGTAAGAAAAGGTTTCTACAGAACACTGGTCCAAGGGTGTGAGGGGGAGGTGTACATTTAGGAATTTGTGCAATAAAAATACCTAAGGTTGAATGTAGTCTCAGTATTGATCCTGCTAATTCTAACTGAAAACAATGTAAACCTTCCAGTCTGCATTTCAAAGAGGCTTTAAAACAGACTTTTGAAAATGCACATAGTGAAGCAACAAAACAACAGGAGATTCAGGGCTATGGTATAGGTGACATTTTTTGGACCAGCGTACAAGGAGTTAAACCTCAGTGGTATTCTTAAAGTAGTTTCACACTGGAATATTGCAAATCTTGATATTTGTCTTGTGGTCTTGCACACAGAGATACTTATGAGATGCACAGTTTGATTCAAAGCTATGCAGGTTGGTTACTGTTTGGTAGCCTCAGAACTGTTTACTACTTCACATTTGTGTTCAAATAAGTTCTCATGAATCTTTTGGCATTACTGCAAAGTTGCAGCAAAAGGGACAGTATATCTTCTATAGACTCCCTGACTCTATGAGAGAACTATTCAGGCTATCTAGTGTGAAGGGAACTCTGTCATGAGTTAGGAGAAAAGTGAGGATGGGAAAATGTCACAGAAATAGTCTGCCTCTAAGGCAGGTATAATTTTCTGTCACTGGCCAGTAATTGGGGGACATTCAAGCAAAGATGACTTAGTGTTGTGTTTGATAAAATTTAGTAATCTTGGCTGAGGAAATTCATTGAGATATTAATAAAAATGGAAAACTGTGAAATCCTGGCATTTGCAGGTGAGTAGCAAGGCTTCGTATTCCTTCCTGCAATTTACCATCCTTCATTGCTGAGGCCCAGATGACAATGTGAATAAATGACTATTATCACAGCACCTGGCTTTATATGTCTTGTGCAATGGTAGGAGAAAAATTAATACAGAAGCAACAATGGGATGAATAGCCATTCTTTGTGACATTCTGCATACTAAACTGTTTTTTTAGTAAGTGTTTACACCTGTGTATCTCTGTCTAATTAAGAGATGTTCTTGTTTACTGCATGATTTCATCAACTCCTGCCACAAGGCACCCTGAACTGTAACATGCAAAAGCTGATGCATTCTTGGAGTGTGGGGGGTGTGTGTGTAAAAGACTCCTCCTATCCCCCAAATAAGCACCTACCCTCCAAACCCTCAGGCTTCTGGATGTTTCTTCTTGATTTCACCATTGGGGGGAAAAAGAGGATGTACAGTTGAATACTGCACAGTAAAGAGAGAGGTGTGGGAGAAAACATGCTCATAAAATGTTTTGAAGGATAGAAATTACCTCTTCCTTTTGAGAGCTCTGTGCAACAAATTCAATCTGGGCATTAGTTACCCAAATTACCTCTTCCTTTTATCTAGCATAAAAAGCACTGTCACACTCTTAACTAATGTTTAATTTTTGTTTGTAAATGCAATATTGGATGCTTAATTATGCCAATAATTATTCATGCATTAGTGTGAACTTTTTGAAGTATAATGGTAACTTGTTAAATGTATAATTATTACCACTGATAATTAGCAGGCTTTTTTTTAAATTAATTGTTACATTTTTTTTTTTTAGTTTTAATGTGCATCACTGGTCCTGCAGAAAAAGACAATGTTTGCAATGCTGAATGGTGGAGTTCAGGGAATTCACAGCTCACATAACTTTTACCCTCCTCAGCTAGAAGTCCCAGTGTATCATAGTCTTGGATACTCAGTTGTGGTCCACATGTCTTAGAAGGTGCTATTTTGAACCTTCTGCTAACTCAATACCTTTCTGTTGTCTTTGAAACAAAAAAATTGCGTCATTTCTGCCATTATTATGAACACCTTTAACTCTCCTTTGGCACAACTAGTTCATGTCCAACCCTTTTTTTTTTTTTTCAATTTTGCTTTAGAAATTCAAATAGCAGGTATTTCGTTCCACAGCTGAAATTCTCTGAGGAACTGTTTTTAAAGGTCCAAGTTTGATGCGTATTTTCCGTTTCACTCTAGAAATTTGAATGACAAAACACTAAAGGAAACTTAAAGATTAAATGTTAATTCCCACTGAACACTGTAGAGGTACTTATCTAGCCTGACCTATTCTTCTTATGACCATACAAGACTGTTGCATATAAATTTTTGTGTGTGTCCATATATGTAGGAAGGCATCCAACTACATATGCATGCAATGTAGGGGTGAAAGAATTCTTAAATATAACATGAAATACAGAAGCATATGTTATACAACATTAAGGTTTCACTGTTATTCAGTCAGTGGTTAAGTATTTCAGAAGCTGAGGTACATCATGTAACCATAACTGATCCTTTGCATGTTGCAGACTTTAACTGGGTGACCACATACTATTTCTCAAATAATGCACCTATGTGCAGCTTCATCCTTTGAAAGTTGCAGTATTTTAAAAATAGAAAATTCTCCAATCTCTCACCCAGGAGCTTAATCTTATGTGGCTCAATGTCAGTGAAAACATTCTTACTGACTCCGAAGCTGCAGGATGCAGAACTTCACTCCCTATCCCACTCCTTCCTCTGTGCAAAGGTAACTTTAATGCGGTGCTTCAAACTCCGAACTGCCAAACCTTCCTTTCATAATTGCAGGTGTAGTAGCACTTACATGAGTTTTATTTTGAAACTTTTTTAAAAAAAAAATATTTATGATAAACATTTACTGGGACTACTGCACAGTTCCTTTCTGATGATACAGAAGACTTCTATATCTACTCATCTTTACACATAGTAAAAGGTCATTGAAAAAAATTACTGTCCAGTTTTTAGAGGAGGTTTAGGTTAGTGGGTTTTTTTTTGTTTGTTTTTTTTTTTTTTTTTTAACATAAACTTTCTGAGGACAATTTTGACTTTTTTTTTTTTTCCAAAGCACAACTATGAATAGCTCTAAATAAAAGTATTTTTAATGGGTTGATTTACCTTAGTCCTAGTAGAAGTTGTAAATGAACCCTTTTACATATGCAATTCTCTTCCCTGCGATTATCTTCACAGATATCATTTTATTCATGCTGTATTTTCATATTGTCTTCCATTTCATCCAAAGAGAATCTGTAGCATGCCAAAAACTGAGTATCCATCTAGAGAGATCCCAATGTTTGAAGGTCCCTGAAGGAAACAGTTTGAACCCTTAGAAAAATACCAATTACAAGTTCTGGTTAAAGTTTTAAATTTGGATCGTTTATTTGAATGAAATGTAAAGGACTTTAGAGAGATCATACAGATATAGTTGTTCCCTAACCAAGTTGCAAAGCAGATTAAAAGAAATAAACCCAAAAGAAAATGATCAAAAAGAGCAATTAAAAGCCAAATAGTTCCCTGTTCTATTAGAGTGGCAATAACTTTTGTTGCTTTGATTTACAGCTTTGTAAATTGGGAATATCATGGCTGTTTCTGATGTTTACACAGCACTTAACAGATAATTAGAATTGTCTACATGCTAAGTATTTCAGACATACGTGATATTTTAATGGCAATACCCAGACATGCCTACCAAAGCACCATAAGACCACATATTTTTCATATTTTATCTAGGGAAAGAAAGGAGGTTTTCTTCAGTTTTCCATATCTCATTCTCTTTCCTCTCCTTTAAACGTATGAACCTAGAAGAGCTGGTACCTGGAGCCATAATGTACTGAGGGTTTTGAGTGTAAGGATGTTCTTTCATGAGATCATTTTCTTTCTGCAACAATGGGATATAGAACCTGATGGCCAGTAAATTCAGTTCATAAGGGATATTGTCACTATTCCTAGTAAATAGTGGGCTGGGCGGGAAACTTGTTCAGTCTGCTGCTCCTTTGACCTTCCTTTGCATAGATTCAATAAAACTAAAATCATATTTCTAAATATGATGGACTGGGGCTACTAAATAATGTATGTAACCATCAGGCTGTATTTCCTTTTTATTTATTTATCTATTTATAAGACTGATGCATAAGGGAAGAGGAAGTAGAACCTTCCCTTTAACTCCTTCAGCTTTGCCTGTCCTTTGGCTGGCTCAGTCCTCTGGAAGGCATCATGCTTTAGGAGATTATCATCTATGCAAACTTGGCTGGAAGCAGACAGCTCTATCACCCTGCAGAGCTCAAGTTAATATATGTTGCCTCTTAGTAAACCTTGCTAATTTGGGTTCAGCACTGGGCTAACTTTAATTAAATGGCTTCTAATTCAGAGCTGGCTCATACCTTGGCTCATATCCCCATTCATGGGAAGAGTCTAATTTGGCTGCCCAGAGTGATAAGACAAATCCCCACAGTTATTACTGAATTCTTTACTAGGTTGGTATAACTTGGCACTATGATTTAGTGGCCTGACTTTTTTTACATCAGATTTTTAGGGAGTCAGGGAAATGTACATTAACACATTGCATTCTTTAGTCAGAAACATAAAGGAAAATATTGTATCTGTTGCAATTTCTACCTCCCGAAGTTACCACAACAGCAACACAAACTTTCCGAGTGAATAATATAAACATAGCAGAAGAACGGTCAACAGTGTCATAAAACTAGCAAGAATATATTTTTATTTGGATTGAAGATAAGGCAGTTTTCTTTTTTTTCTTATTTCATTTATAATTTCTTTCCAGTTTGGATTGAAGATAAGGCAGTTTTCTTTTTTTTCTTCTTTCATTTATAATTTCTTTCCAGTTTTAAAATAATGATAAGAGCAATTGACATCTACCAAAAAGCAAATGATATGTCAGCTTACCATAAATTCCTTGTCAAGTCCAGGCAAGTGTAAAAAGTCTAAATGTAATATTAATTGATCATTTTAACATACCAGAAAAGCTAAATTGCTCCATATGATGAAAATTCTCATTTTTGCCATGTTCAGAGTATCCTTTTCCAATGAAACTACTTTACCACTGTTCAATGACCATGAAATAAAAAATGAATTTCATATTCTTTCTCCATCATTGCAAATTATTTTAATTACTTCTGCAAAGGGAAATTGGCTTAATCAGAGACTACCAGGTCATTTGGAACCATTTATTTTGCCAATTTATCCATTCCTGAAGTGTCAATATTAAATTACCTTATATTACAAATAATATATATAAAACAAGTATAGTAAATGTGAGTGGTTTCTGGGAGAACTTGTGACCTCAGGGTTCATATATTAATCAATTTGTTCTGGCTACTAAAGGTCAATTGAATGTTAATGCAACATTTCAAATATTATATCTGAAGTCTTTTATAAGAACTATATGTTTGTATTGTGGCACAAGACTATATAATGAAAAAGCATAATGTCCTTAATAAATATTGAAATTCTTGGCCTCCTGGTGAGCGTTTGATATCAAAATATATCTAGTTATAGACATTGCCCCTTTTCATACTGGGCTGAATTTGCACCTGGTACCATAATTTCACTTTGCATCTCTGCTCATAATTATTGTGAGACTGATTCAACAGGGGAACAATAAAGAGGGATAGACAGTTCTGCCTGAACATTAGGCGCTGTTATATTATTTTAATGAAAATGGAAAGTTTGAAGGACTAAATTGGTAAATATTGCAAAAATGCCTGAAACAGGATTTCAGGCAGTTGTTTTCTGATCCTCTGTTACTCTCACAGTATTTGGATCTAAATTTTTGTGAAGTGTAAAAGACAGCAAGCTTTTTGCCTCTCTGGTCTCTCTTGCAGCACAATAATCCTGTATTAAGAGTCCATCATCTGTAGCCTCCAAGCCCTTAGGTAGTGATATAGATACCTGAGTAAGGAAATGCAGCACGGGTGTAAGAAAGACTTATATCCTCTTAACCCTAAACTCAGTATCAGTTTTTCCCTACGTGGTAACTCTGCTGAGAGCTCTTAATCAACTTCCAAGGCAAATGGACTTGGGAAGGTGGCTGACTCTTTTCACTCTGTGTTGTCATAAGCAGCTACAATCTTTTGCTCTGTGACTGTGTGCATATTTTTAATGTTCATCTTAGTGCTGAAGTGACCTCAGAACATTATCATTTTGCATTTGGCTAACAAGCACCTCAAGGAGACATTTGCAAGTTAAGCAGATCCTTAGCCCCCTGGAAAGTGTCACAATGCAAGCACTTTGAGCACGTAATATTTTAATAACACTCCTAGCTTTGGAAGGGCGGTGGTGGTCCCCCATGGGTTGTTTCACTTTGCTGACATCCTCAGAGAGCAATTTGCATAGACTGTGCCCATAGGAGAGTCAAACCCTAAGGCATAGTCCTTCTGCGAGTCATTGGTATGAAGCAAGTTCTTTCAATCAATTTAAGAGCAGTTAATTTCTCATTCATGAAATTTTGGCCCCTTTGAAGACAACAGGTGTTCTGTTGCCATCTTACAGAGTGAAAGGTGTTTATGCCCTGAATCTGCAATAAACTAAGTGAGTTCAGAAAGAAGAAATTCGTGGGGACTGGGATCAGGCTGGGTTTTTTTGGATGGAGGTTTTCCAAGACACTAAGGAAGCTATCCCCATTTCAGGTGAATCTAGGTAATGAATTTCTCCTTTGTGTAACAGAGGATCTCTCCCAATGTCCTTATAATGGTTCCTTCATAATAAGAACAATAAAAGTGTAGACAGAGGTCCAGCTACTTGGGCACTGTTGATCCATTGACTTCAAGAAAAATGAAAACCAAAGGAAAGCACAGGGATCCTCAAACTTCATGTATAATTACCTCTAAAAATTAAAAAAAAACCCAAACAAAAAACAAAAACCCAACAAAAAAACCCTGTGCCAGTTCAAATCCTTGTACTCTACAGTATGATGTAAGGTGACATGCCAGCACTGATGTTGCCAGATTTGCATCAGTCACCAACCTGATTATCTCATGTGTCAGGCCACTGGTGCCAGAGACATAAAATGAAATTTCAGGCAGTGAACTTTTTTCATGTAGAGAAACCAAAGCCTTTTCAATTCTCATCAGATCACCTTCTAAAATTTTGATTTTATGACTTGGCTCACTAAAGGGTCAGAGTTGCCAGTGTGATAATGAAAGATTTTTACATGAAGTCAGTGTCACTTAAGGTTATCAGTAAGTCTCTCTCTCCCCCATCACTTTAAACATATGGATTTCCTACACACATTTCTTTGGGATATGTCTTCTTTAGACATTAACACTTGCAATGACCCTTTACAAAATATTCTGATTTCTTTTTCCTAAGCAGCAGAAACATTTTGATCACCTTTCTACGGAAAAATACTATGGGCTGCATTCATTTCAGATGTATCCCAGCAACAGCAGCTGTGAGGTGTTGTCAATGAGACTCCCTAGTTGTTGATCTTCAGTTGGTCCTGTGACTCATTAGGAACTTTTTCTATGGTTGTTTTCAAATTGCAGTCCTCCTCTTTCCCTTCTTTTCCCAAAGCCAATTCTGTACACTTGCCTATTGATTTTCTTCCTTTCAATGTTTTTCCTTCTGCAGCAATATAGGGACTTACATTCCTGTCTTGTTTTCTCTGAGTTTGCACCACTGTCTTCACTGCCCTTTGCTTTGTTGAACTCATTTACATCTCTAAGGAGTGAGAGAGAAATAGCACCCTTCATTGCCCCATTTGCTCGTCTCATTGCACAGGTGTAAGAGACAAGATATGAGATTGTTGGGAATTAGGTCTGGCTCAAGCTAATCATGCATTGAGTTATGCTTGCAATTTGAGGATCCCAAAACACTGGAAACCATCATTTTTCATGTTGTGAAATGGTATGGAATAGCATAAAATCTTACTTTGATCCACAGTCCCTGCTTACTTCTGTGCCACAGCGAACTCTAAATAAGGCTGAATTTAAATGCAAGTTCACCCTGATTTGGGAAATATATTGTCTTTGAAATACCAGGTTTTGCTGCAAACAATTTATGTTACTCTTTACATATTCTTTTGCTTTTAAACAATTCAGTCTTCTGTAGGTTCCAACGCATAGGTTAGTACTGTGGGTATGAAAAAGTTTTTCCTCCTTACGAGGGCATTCATTTGCTCACCTACCAGTTTCTCTGCTATGGAAATAACAACCTGATGGAAAAGTATGAGCCTATTCACTGTGACAGCTTAGAAGCGGAGGTCAACCAGCAACTGCCTGTGAGTGGCAGAGGTTTATGCAGACATGAAGGATTGGGACCTGAGAGAGAGAAGATGGTCAGCTGAGGATGGCAATCACCATAACTCTTTTGCTGATAAACCATGTTTCTTGTGCTATCAGATCCTTACATGTTGGGTGCATTTTGAGACTATTAGTTATTCTGAGTTCATTAGTTATTCTATCCATTTATACAGACTTCTATTCACAAATCCAGTACATCACAAAGCTTTAGTTTGATTCTAGTTTATTCGTTAAGTTATTACACCAAGTCACTTACAAACCCTCAGAACTTTGCTCTAATGATTATCTTTAACAATTCACCTCTCAGAATAAGCTTGCACAGTGACATGAATGGCATACAATGTTTTGCCCTGGTTTTATATTCATCTGCATTCAGACCTGGGTCCTATGAAGTTCACAACTTCACATAATGGTTGAGGTTGAAAGATACCTCTGGATCACATCTAGTTCAAGCCCCACTGCTCAAGCAGGGCCATCCAGAGCACAGGCCTATGTCTTCCTTCCCAGGAGGAAGACTCCACCACCTCTCTGGGCAACCTGTACTGGTGCACAGTCACTCTCTCAGGAAGACAGTGTTTCCTGATGTTCAGAGGTAATCTTCTGTGTTTCTGTTTGTTCCCATCACCTCTTGTCTTATCACTGGCTGCCACTGGCTTGTCCTTTCTGCCCCCTCTCTTCAGGTATTTGTAGACTTTGATGAGACCTCCATGAATCTTCTTTTCTCTAGGCTAAACAGTCCCAATTCTCTCAGCCTTTCCTCTTTGGAGAGGTGCTCCAGTCCCTTAATCCTCTTCATAGCCCATTGCTGGACTGTCTCCGATAGCACGGAGTTCACAGACACCTACATATTTTGTAGGGTAAAATTTATCCCTGTGGCTATTTTTTAAAAAATGTATTTGTTTGTTTCAATGATTCTGGCTATTTCAGGAACACTTTAAGTGAAAAAGTAATGAGAAAATAAGAATATCTAACTTAGTTTTTTTTTTTTTTTTTCCTGCTAGATCTGCTTAAGAGGCTGTGGTCTTGTTCTAAGTAATTTAAGAAATGAACAAAGGAACAATTTACATGGGAGATTAATGAGTGTGAGGGGCTTTGGTAATATGGCAGTAAGTACCATAGAAATGTTATAAATACCTAAAAATTAGCACAGAGAAGTATGGGCAAAACTCCAAATGGTTGTCACTGTTGTAAGATGGAAAATAAAACCCTTAATGGGCAAAACCTCTGCCTGTTATTGGTAAGAAGCACTAAAAGTAGCCATTCTTAGGAGCACTTGTGGTTGACTAGCACTTGTTATGCTACAGGAGGGGAGTAGTAGTCCTGAGGAAGAGGTTTTTCTTTGTCATATCAGCAATTTTAAGTAGAGTGCAGATGTTTTATGTTTCCAGGCTTGGTTACATTAGCAGATGTACAGAGCATGGTGCACAGGAATTTATTTTTTTTTTAAACCAAGAGATGTGCTAGAAATGAATAGTATGACTAGTGAAATGGTGTTTCTCTCCCTTGTGGAAAATTATTGTTACTTTTCAGTATTGCATGTGCTTCCAGTTGAGATAGGTGCAAAGTCAGATACTTTCACAGAAGTCAGACAGGCCAGAGTGTACAAGAGCAATTAAGTGTGCATATGACTAATTAATATAAGCCATAAGGAAATATATGTTTTGGCTCCTTCCTGAAGCCAATTACCACATGTTATAAGGCAGAATGAGAAGCAACCCGCTGCTGAAATAAGTGTGTTACAAAACAACATGACAAAGAAGGAAGCATGTATTTGCTGACCAAAACAATGGGTACAGGGCACAAAAGAAAAAAATTATCAAGGAAAATTCTACTCTGAGATGAAAGCTCAAGCTGCCTTCCAGGGAAATGTCAGCTCATAGGCTCACTTGCACATCTTTTTTTTTTTTAATTAATGTACAGTGGTTAAGCATATTGAGGGCCATGGTTGAAAAAAGCACGTAAATTGCTTCTAATAGCTCTATTGAAGCTGAAACAGATAAGGTTTGATACTTTTTTTTTTTTTAACTTGGTTTGGGTTCATATTTCTGTTTTTACAGTGTCACATTGATTCACTCAGTGCTCAGTCCTGAACTGTGGTTCCCCTGGTTGTCTTCCCAGCATCAAAGCAGCTTATTCCACCTGAGAAGGAATCTGAGCAAAACTTAGCAGAAAAAGTCAGCATCAGTGTAAAAATATGCAACAGGCTTTTGGCCAGGATGCTTGTAAAGAGTCAGTAAGGACACAAGTCTAGGCTCATCAGCTGACCTGAGGGGTCTTGCTCCCTTTTGCACTTTCCAAAAGCAGGAGACACTTCTCAATTCTCCCTTATTTTTAGAGGATGCAGAGATGGTCCCTTCTCTGATCTTTATTCTGCTGGCATTTCATTATCCTCAGAATCTCATCTCCTTGAAAGATACTTCTTCAAATGTTGCAACCAAGAGTTAAGGCACAGTTGCAGAAGTCAGGCATCATTATTATATGGTTTGGCTATATCTACTATGTAAATTACTTTTCAAGCAGCATTAAAATATCACTGAGAACATGGACAGAGTTCAGTTGCCTCCCGGGAACTGAATGTTGGCAGAAACTTTGCACCATATTCATTGAATATTTGCACAATCAGGGATTATGTCAGTGACAATAGTGACAATAGTACAAATTTGTATGTTAAATACATGAATGCCTTCTAGTAAATGACAGAGTGACAGGTCATGCCTTCTAACTCTGTGATTTGCTTCAAACTTAGGTATTATTTTACCCAACTCCTGATGTGAAGAGGTGGCAAAAACAAGTATCCTTAAAATAAATCTCTTTAGAATTCTTCATACTTCCAGTCCCGCCTTGAATGAATACACCACACCAAATACATTGCTACTCTATGATACTTCTCTCAGACATAACAGGATTAAAAAAGCTTTAATGTGGCTTTCTGCTGAGAATATTCATGAATACAAATCCATAGTTTATTCACACTTAACATAATCCAGGTACACATTTTTCCTGTGCACTTATTCATGGAAAACATAACACAAAGGTAAAAAACATATTATACTTATGGTTTTTATATTTGACCATCTGTGTTTCTGCCAAGAAAATGTCCTCTGCCTTTGCTCCTATCATTTTATTGATACTCTCAACAGGGGGCCTTTTATGACCATTTTATTATTTTACCTACTTTTAGTCTTTGTCTCCCCACTTTAGGTCCATAACAGTGTGTTAAGAGTATGCCCTGTTCTTTCCTGCTGTTTCCTTGCAACTAAGTATTCTGTTCACTCATTTTATGTCTCATCTTGGCAGCTGCTGTCCCCTCTGGCTTTTCTGTTTCCACTTGTGGCTTGTTAAGCCTGATGCTTTAAACTTGAGCACTCCTCATTCCTCCCCCAGCTCCTCTGCATTAACTTTGGGGATCTGTGCATCCAGCAGCCAGCCTGCTGAAGCTGTGGCTCTCCAGGGATCTCCCTGCTGCATTACCAGTCACCTTCGTGTTTGCTCATCTCAGCTGTGCTGCTTAGAGCTTGACTGTGACTCTGTCCCTGCCAAAGAGGGCAGAGGCTTAGTCACAGCTGAAAGAGCTAACATAAAGAAGGAAAGAAGGACTGGCCTTGATGTCTAGAATTGACATTTGCTTCTCTTTCTGGGTTTGTGGAGGGCCTATCAGTGTTTTTGTGAGTAAAACCCGCCTGGATAACCCAGGAAAAGAGGCAGTGACCAGTTCTTCCCAGAGGACATATTCATCATCTTTCTGGCAGGGGCTAATTGTCTCTGAAGGAGGGTTCTCTGGATCTGTCCTGAGCAGGATGTCCCAGTCTGGTTCCTGCCCACACTCCCCTTTCAAGGACAACAAAGAGTGCCTGTGAACAGGCTTGTGAGGGCTGCCTTTGCTGGTTCTGCCTGGAGTCATCCCAAAAGTGCTGCTGGGCATGTGTGAGTCTGGCCAAGCTGCACTGGGAAGGGTCAGTACTCAACTGGAAGTCTGGTCTTTAGGGTGAAGCTCTGAGCCACCTCCACCCTTTGGTTTTTCGTGTGCAAAATGCTGCTAATTGTGCTCCTTGGTTTTCATTTTTATTTCCAAACTTATTTGTCAGGGCACTGTCTTGTACAGTTAAAGATGAGCCTCAAGGCAGTATTAATAATACTACAAGAGGGTGCTGGACATAGTTAGGACAGACCTTGGCCTTCTTTCAAAGAATAAAAACTCAGGTTTGAACCAAAACCATAGTTGGTAGTCACAGAATCATTGTGGAAAAAAAAGTTTCTTTAAAGTCAGCTTTGGTTGTCCAAGCTCTGATCCATATATATGCCTGTACTGTTTCTTGGTACATCTGTAACCAGTGGAATGTAAAAAATAGGTAAACAATTTGTTTCATCTTTAATAAACTGGATCAAAGAAAAATCAAGATCATGTTCAAAACCCATTTAACAAAAACTCATCACATTATTTGGTGTAATTGTGGTCTCCTGGATTTTGATTTGTTGCCAGACAACATTATTTAATGTGCTCAGAAATGAAAAATTGGTATTCCACTGGCACAAAGTATCAGAGCAACATCAAAGCCATTTATAGCCTGTGTGACTGAGTTGCACATGAGTTTTAAGAAAGTTCTCTGTTTAAACACTCTTAGTTGTGGGGTTTTTTTATGTTGAGTATTATCAGGGATAACAATATTTCATCGAAGGCAGATGACTATCCAGAAACATAATTAATCATGATTATTTATGCCATACCTAATTATCAGGAAATAGCCCCAGGGATGCACTTCAGTTATATTTCAGAACGTTCAGACTATAATTACTTTGCTTTGTATTAAATATTCTTTCCATACTCTCGAAGAAGTTTACAATGTATTTATAAAAAAATAAGGTCAAAAGGATAAAAATAAATGATGTGCAGCCAAATAATGAAAATATGTGCATTTGGAGAAGTTCTGCGTTATTATGAGGAAGTAAAATAATTTAATTCTCTTCATAATTAAGTAAAAGAAATGGCTTTCTTTTTTTTTTTTTTTAAATATATGAGCACACTAGCATAACAGCAAGGACTTTAAACCAGAGACCTGTTAAAATTCTGTTAATGTGGTGCAAAGTGGATTAAGAGTTGAGGTAAAAATACAATGCTACCTAAGGGTTTGAATTCTCAAAGACTTTTCATTTGCAAATTTTGAAAGCTATTTTTCAGTGAGGACCTTTCATATTCTAAGGAGTTCCATTGCTTCTAGTGTTGCTGTAAAAATATTTAGATGCATTTCGGGCTTATTATTTATGTGTAATTAAAGCATTTAATAGGAGTTGTAAAATTAGGTAGGCAATGTACATGAGTATATATGTCTGTAATTTACATTCCTCTTTCTTAACAATATTGAATACCTTTAAAATGAAGAAAGGATAAGACTCAGTATAAAACCTCAAAACATGCACCCACTTGTGGACCTAAGCTATAATTTTATTGAAGGGCATACCACACAACAAAGTCATTCCTGTATAAATGAAAACCTGGACATTTATTTTTACAAATAAGGTTTTTTTCCCCTTGTTTTTGTTGATAAAAAAGACAACAACATATTTTCAGCACCGCTATAGCCAGGGGCTGTTTTTGGGTACATGGTTCTTGCATAACAGATTTGCAGAACTATGCTGGAATGTATGTCATTATGCTGTCTGGGTAAGTAGGTTGTGGGGGGTGCGTTGGCTTTGGGGATTTTTATTTTTTTTTATGTTTGGGTTGTGCTTAGGAAAACTGTGTATATCTAGGCCCAAAATTCACAGTACGTTTGGCTGTTTTGTTAGCTGACAGAATATGAATTTGAAAGTATTCATTCAGTGCAGTGTTTTGGGGTGTGTTTGATGCTAATGTAAAGTTGGGGTCTACTGACCTCAGTTCTTGTGGTTATTGTGATGTGTGTGATTAAACAAGTTTTGTACCAGCACCAAAATCCTCAGCACAGCTGTTGCTGAACAGGCTTGGGCTGCCTTCAGTGAACTGCCCCAGGACTAAACACTTCAATCCAGCTGTCATGTAGTGAGTGCTGAATCTCCTCTTGGTTTTGGCAAGGGTACTTCAGGATCTGGGTAGTTTCACTCTTCAGTCCTAATCTGACATAGGTCCCCTTGACTTTGGAATCATGTTTCACTAAAGCTCTTGTTGTGGCTTGTCTGTGATTTAGTTAACCAAAGGTGAGGTGCCTTGGCAACCACATCATTGTTATATTTAATGCCCATGCCCTGGCTTTAATGTCCATGTGGTTTGTGAGTTTTAAAACCTCTGCAGGGTTTGACTTTACAAAACCCTCATTAAAGTGAATTTAGAGGATTATTTTCTTCATTAAATTATTCAACTTGTTTAAATATTAAAAAGAAAAATAAAAGTTGGTATTATTTTAAAATGCTGAGAAGGAATGCCTCATGTGAATGTTCAAAGTCAGCAATCTCCTCTTAATACTGCAGCAGACAAATACAGAAATTTGCTGGAATTTAAGGCATAGACAGCTCTCACATAGAGTCCATTACGGTATAATGACAGCACACTGTTTATCTAAACCAGCAATGAAAAACAATGTGTACATTTGAACTGCCATCCTGTGTCTTCTGTGAATAATCATATGTGAAGCTGAACGTTACCTGGGGAAATGTTTCTTTAACAAATGTCTGGTTTTTTTCCTATCTCCTATACCAAAAGGTATTTTCCTTCTCTGTTTGCTTCCTCAGATGGACCTTTTTTATTTTTTTACCCATTATTTGAAATGGCATTAGAATGGAAGGCAAAGTGTTTGGGTAATTGAACATTCAATTAATTAAACCAACTAATATTGAATGCCAGTGTTATGAATTGAACACTTTCACTTGGCATTTTCTCCCTCTAATTTTATCCACTTCTCTGAGATTTCTGATATTAGTATCTGAGTGGTGCACTGCTTGTTGATGCTGATGGACAGGAGCAGCCTTCCCTTAATAAGGCACTAAGGTGGAAACAGTGATCTAGTGACTTTTTAGAGAATATTAAATGTTTCATTTTAATTTTTTCCTCCCAACACACCAGCCTCCAAAGATAACCTAGGAAAGGCACAGTGAAGCTTATATATCTGATGTTGATTTAGTTTACACTGAGGTGAGCTGAGGTGCTTCCCTGAGCAAAATTCCCCGAAGCAGTAAGTGTTTGAGACAAGAAGCTATCCATCTCCAAAAGGCTTAAGGGAGTTCAGCTGCCAGCAGCATGTGGGAAATGGGGGGAAAAAAAAAGAAAAAAGAGAATTCTAGAAAAGGGAGAAAGAGAAAAAGGGAAAGTAGTCTACATCTAAGGTTAACATGCTATTTTTTTCCAGAAGGAGTCTGTTGTTTGGGTCTAAACTCTTGGGCCAGGTCAGACAAATACCTCAGCTTTCAGCATGGCTATTTTTCCCCAGGCTGAAAGATATTCCTTTCCTAAGCACTCTCCACTGATTTGGAATGTGTGCCACAGCCACCAGCAAGTCCCAGCTCAGGTCTGGCTGAAGTGGCAGGTGGGCAGGACACCTCTGAGGGAGATCAATCTGCCAGGCTGGGAAAAGTGGACACTGGAGATCTGTATTTTCTGTAATTTTGATCTGGCATGTTGGGAAAAATGTGAGAGGTCAGGGTTACCTTTCCCAAGGACACAATGGGAGAAAGAGGATTATTATTTTGTGCATGTGCTCAGGAAACAATCCACAAAAGGACCTTTAGATGAGGTAGATATAAAATGCTTTAAATAAATCTGTTTTTCAAAGACAAATCATCAGTCTTGTTCTAGTGGTGCTGGTAGGAGCCTATGGCACATCCTCTACCGTGCACAAATACAGACTGCCTTCCACTGAAGGTTTTGCAATAAAACAGGCACTTTTTTTCCAAGGAAGCCTTGTTTGTGAAGGCTGTGGCAGCTTCTGCACTGTTAAAGGAAATAATCCTTTGATAATTTATTCTTCCTAGTGCTTTTCTTAATTTTCCATATATTATTTTCCACTTTTTCTATCTCCTAAGTTTTTTTCTGCAGTAAGAGAGTTGGCTCATGACATCCATCCTGTGTAATTGATCTCTGATTGCAGACCTTGGAGTGTGACTTCAATGAGAAATCCACTCCAAGGATAAGCTGGGAAAATGATGTAATTTCTTTAAAAAACTGCTCAGTAGAGAAAAAAATGCAAGGTGTTGGCAAATTATCTGCTGTTTATATACATATTGTTTCCTGATCTTTTATTTCAAATCTTTCCAGAATAGAAGCCCGCCTTTTATCAGACAGTTCTCTCCTTCAGTCTTGCTAGGCCACAGAAGAACTATTTTTAAATCACCATCTATCTGGATTGTTTGGAAACCTATTAAAACACTACATATACAATTCAGAGATAATTTTAAACTCTTCCCAGAACCTATTTGCAATTTCTGAGGCTCAGAAACAATCGAAGTGAAAAATGCTTTTATACAGTACCAAGTTACATATTTTTTACAACCGTATTAGTCCCTACAGATAATCTCAGGTTTGAATATTGAGTGCACAATAGAGACATCTGTACAGGTATTCTGCTGTACATCTATCCCAAAGGAGGAAAATAGGGAAGCTTATATAAATGAGCACCTATGTACCATTTTTCCTGTTTTTTTTGTTGCCTTGTATTAAATTCTTTTAAGATAATAGATTGTAATAATGACCTTGGTTTATTTGCACTAGTGCATGGAAGTAATGACCTTGAACTCCATTCATCCCAATAACCTTGATCATTTGGAACATATTAGGTTCTCTCATTTGAAACATGAAGATTATGCAGCTCCCCTGTCTTAGAAACCATTGCAATAAGACATGTTGTCAGGGTATGTCAGGATACACATTGTATCCTGGAACTGAAGCGTCCACACCAGGATACAACTGTTCCACGAGTGAATGGACTATGCACCTTCTACAAAACAAGCTTAGATTTCTCTGTATGAATCCTCATTTAGTGTGTAGAAAACCTCTAATCCTGTAGGATTTCTGTGTAATTTTAAAGACTTTTCTGTAAGGGCTTAATAATGTCGATGCACTTTCATACTTGATCATTTTTCCACTTACTTGCCCAACACTTCCTTAGTTATCTGGC
The DNA here is from genome assembly GCA_013399695.1 of Formicarius rufipectus. Lineage (NCBI taxonomy): Eukaryota > Metazoa > Chordata > Aves > Passeriformes > Formicariidae > Formicarius > Formicarius rufipectus. The sequence continues at coordinate 486,526 of VXAU01000683.1, forward strand.
CACTACAGGCACTTCAGCTGTAAAGATAGAAAAGCAGCAGTAATCTCTACTAATGGCAGCTGAAATTTTCTTCAGGAAACTTTTAGATAACAGGGCCATGAATATGAAGTGAAAGGCAGCTTTCTACCTTATTTTACACTAGAAGTCCAGCCTAGAAGGTAATTAAGGATCACCTCTACATTCATGCTAGGTAACATCCATCAGTACTATGACTTTTTGTCTCTGACATCTGACTCAGGATGACTTGACTATTGTAACGAGCTATGCAATATTTTACTCTTTTTTTTTTCCTCTTCATAATGAAGTAGGCTCATTTCATGACATCAGAAGTATGTGGAAATATTTTTTCATTTAATTGGTGAAAAGTAGCATATTGAAAAAAGTAAATATTTATTTGTGATGTTTTTCATCAATGTTTCCTTAAAAAAATCTTTCAAAATACTAATTATGAATAAAACTATTAATTTGGAAATATTTTTTGAGTTACATAGAAGGATAACAGTATTTTATAAAGTTCTCAGATTGGAATTTAAACATCCTGGTCTGGGTAAAATGAAGCATTATACTAAATGATTATATTTTTTGTACTTGTTGATTCACTACAAATTGTTATCAAAATGTCAAGAACAGCAGCAGCAAGAACATCAAAGACAAGAAGCAGCTAGAGGAGTCATCTGCGAACTGTTGTTGCCATAATCTGTTTAGACAGGAAAATGTCTTTTTTTTCGAAGCTGTCTAGACTAGTTTTTCACTTTTTCTTATCTTTTATGCACTCATTAATAGTTGGGTATTTTGTGAAAGAATTCTCAATATTGAGGTTTTTTTCATTGTTAAATGCAAAACAGAACCAATCAATAATTTTGTCTGCTTTTAAATAGATCCAGAGTCTGGGTGGTGTTAACAGTAGACAAAATGAACAGTAGAGGATTAACAAGTATTTTGATTGCATTGCTTGTTAAATTAAGCTAAAATACATTAGCATTTTGTAGAATTACACAGGAATCTTTGAGAAAAATATAAATCAAAGGGTTAGTTTTTGGTTTTGCTTCTGTCTTTTAAATTTCAGTTCTTCTCAATTGTCATACTCTTATTTTCACATGGCCATTGCATTCATCCATTTTTTGTATTTATTCAGCATGAGGTATAGGGGGTACTCAGGTAGCAAATGCAGTAATTTTGAAGGGCCTCACCAAAACCTATTGAAGTCAGGGGAACATCCTTTGTTGACCTGAGCAAACATGTTGTTTAGAAGGAAGTTACAGATGCCAAATGAGCATTGCAATAAAGTCTTTCAAGTGTAAACTTAGTGGTTGCACATCCCCTTTTCCTCTCATGTCACTTATTACATCTCACTGAAAAAGGTCGAAGCAATAGGGAGTGATAAATTCCTTTCTATTACAAAGCAATGGCAAGGAGCTGTTGCTTAAGGTTTGTTTTGTACTGACTATTACTCTCAATGCCACTGAAACACATCATGGAAATTAAAATATCGAAAAGAAAACATAGTAATTGAGAGTTGCTGTCCTTATCTATTGAATAGTGAGACCTTTCTAGAGGCTGTGTTCCCTGTGGCTGGTGACAAGCTCTGGCTGAACAGGACTGAACATTAGAAATGTCATTTTTTTTTCAGTCTGGATCTTTATATGTGAGTAATTATGAAATCTTCAGAGCAAGGAACTCTTCAAATCAAACATATGCATCAGAGCAAAATATTAATTCAGCAAACATTACAAAAGATAATACATCAGTCAGTCAGTAACTGGCTCCTTTGTAACTGCAGTAGTCTTTTCCTGACCCATAAATGTCACTCAATAAAACAAAGCATTTTCCACTTCCTAAAACATAGAAACTTTGCATCTGAAATCTCAGTTTTTGTAATTCTCTTACAAACTGCAGTAAAGAGTTGAAAATTCAAAACCCCAATGAAAAGGGGCACTTACACAAAATTTATTGTTACGTTAGTCATGACACTGTTCTTTTTTCTAAAAGTGAAGCACTGTGCCTGGGTGAATCTAGGCCTTTTTATTTTATCTTATGTTATACTTTTAAAAAATATGGTGATATGCAATATAATTTCAAAGACGAATTTATTTTGAAACTAAACCTCAAAATGTTTATTTATTAAAAATATTAAACCCTCTAATTTTACTATATTAAAAAAAAAATAAATTTCCAAACTCAAAACTCTTCTTCAGAAACTGTCAAGCTAAAAGGATCATCATATGTTCTCTCAGGTTATTTTGTAGTACCTCTAGTTTTTTTACTGCAAGAGTTTTGCACAGAAGTTGCCCCTACCCTGATTTTGGCATTTAGAACCTGCCACAAAGAATAACCATAAATAGAAAATTAAAAAGAAACAAGGAGACTTAGAGTTTGCTTTTGTGTAGTCAGTCGCATGCATCCAAACTTTGGATTTCCCTGTAGTCAGGTTCCATTTAGCACTTGGACTGCTTTCAAACATACATATATTTTTTTTGAACTAACAAGTATTTCTTCTTGTTAAGGATTAATTTTAGGTGTAAATGAACATGAAGGTACTGTGTATGAGAGGTCTGACTTTGGGGGGTTGATGATCCTTTGAAACCATTTTAAAAGTAGTTTAGACAAGTAGAGGTAAAAAAGCTAAGGAGGTAATGTGACACTGGCAGGAGGGAAGGCTTTGGGAGCTTCATCTCAAAAAGAACAGTCAGCTAAAATTCCCTATTGAACTGGTGGGGAAAGAATGCTAACGAGAAGGAACAAACAGACCCTGGCTGGTTTGCTAATGTCCTGATCTATGCACTGTATCAGGGCTGTCTTTGTGTTTCTGCTCATCTTTCCCTATCTATTGCTGCAGATGAAGAAGATTTCTATAAAGGAAATGAGAAGCTGGAATTAACCTTATGCCCATGAATTAAGTAAGCATTTCACTAAAAAAAAAAAAAANAGAGACAAAATGCAAGAAAGATAAGTGAAACAACATACTAAGTCAGTCAGTTGAGTCTGGTCTTTATTAGCCAGAAACCATGGTGATCACTTAGCTGTTGGTATTTGAAATGAAACAAACTAGTCCTCCACAGGTCAAAGCACCAAGGGGAGAAAAGCAGCAGGGAAATCAAATGTCAGTGTTAGCTAACCAGTTAAAATACTTGCTTTATCTGAACATCCACCCAAACCTAGCAGCATTACAAAAGTGGGAATAAGATAATTTTTCCATTTAAAATAGAGATAGGTTTTTTTGGTTGCATGTGAATGTTTCTGCAGATGGGGAGCAACCACTGACAAAGAATACACCTGGTGTGAGACCACAGCATGACCATGTGGTGCATCCAGGCACCACTGCCTCACGTGGCTGCCCAACGCTCTGTCATCAGGCCAACTCCTCGAGTATTTTTGAGCTGTAAATTGATTTAAAAACACTCATAATGACCTGCATGCATCAAATCAATCAAAATTCATTACTGAGGTAATAAAGGCATGTTAGAAACTGTCATAGATTTTCTTAATCACTCCCTTGGATTTTCAGGTCTTTGATATTCAGACAGAGTTTCAGCAGCTGAGCAGCTCACAGTATCTGAGTGAAGTAAGCAAGTGGAGGTGTATCATGAAAAACCACAAAAATATTTCACTCTGACTATTCAACAGGCTGCTTCTGGATAAAGAACAATTGGCTGAAAACAGACTACGTGTTGTGCTACATATGAATGTATATTTAAATGGCATAGGATTTTAAGCCATGCTTAAAAGAACATGTATACAGGTGCCTTGAAAACCTGCTGGTGCCAAGGAGTCCTGATCTCACCTCAGCTCTTGATGCAGGTACTATTTACTAATATTGACACACAAAAATAACCCCAAACCAAAAATCCCCCAAACCAAAACCAAATCAAGCCTCAATGAGTTTAGTCCAGTTCTTCCTTTGAATGCATCTTGGGTCACCTTTCCTTGTTGGTGGCTGTTGCCAGTGAGGTACCCAGTTTTACTGAGGTCCCAATGCTCACAGGGCTAAGACACACTGTTTCTTTTTGACCCTACACTGAACTCCCTTTACTAGGCTAAGCTGTTTCTGGATGGTAGAGTTAGTACAGGAAAGCTGGAGGTGAGAAAGAGTCTAGACATGATGAGTTTGGGGTGGCACACAAATATGTGGAGGAATATGAAGACAGAAAAGGACAAGAAGTAGGAAAGAGCTTTTGTAAGAGAAGAGTGTATAAGAACAAGCAAAGAAGTTGTATGAGTTCAAAGAGTGTAGAGCTACATGTCTTTCTGAGAAAAACATGAGGCATTTTATGTCTCCAAAGACCAGGACTGCAAGGTGAGAGCTGGAGAAGGTTTGCATGGCCTAGGATGGGGAGCTGAGGAAGTGCAGCAGGGCAAAGTAGAAGAGAGAAACTGAGTTCCTGACTCTCTTATAGGCTCTTGACATGGATCAAGACACATTGTTTAATCTTCTCATTACATCCCCACTTCTGATGTCCCCGTTTTGTTGAATGGTTGGGCCAAGAAATGTTTGTCAAAGATTATGAGATCTTCAAAGGCCTTTGCTTATAAGACTCATACTCATAGCAGCACAGGTAAGACCAGTCTATCCGCATGCTCCTGTGGCATCTGGTCAGTGTCTATCTTTGAGGAGGAGCAGGTGACAGAGGTTCATGTGCCTCAGGTCTTGGCTAACAGGTCTGCAGCTTGTAGCCTAGACAACAGAAGCTCTGATGATCAGAATAGAAATCTCCAATTATGAGAACCTAACCTCCTCTGGCATTGTGATTACAGTAGCAGAAGATTGGGCATCTAATCCCTATTTCTGTTTCTAGACAGTAGGAAAAAGTGTGAGCATGAACACAAGTAAATTGGGTGAAAAGGGAGTTTGCAGCTGTGAGTAGGTTCTGGGACAATGCAGTAAGGCATTTTGTTTAGAGAAGAAAAGGCTGGCAAGAAAGGGGAGTATGTCTGAGAAGAGGCAGGAATCAGCATTTCTGTGGTGATGGAAAGGGATTATATGAGAATTTTGGTGATAAAGGAGATAGTGTTAGAAAGTGGAGTGGGGCAGAGAGGGGGTTGAGAACAGGGAGCCACAAAATGGGAAGCATAAAAGCAAGAAAAGAGTTCTCTAAAAGGGGGGAGAACATGTGCTAAAAAATACAGGGATAGAAAAAGAAAGGAAAAAGGTAAGATAGGAAAAGAAAGAAAATGAACAAAGGTCAATTACTTCTGCATTAGATAGAAAAAAATTACCTTAAGGCAATCATTAATTAAAAGGCATCTGGAAAGATAAACGATGACAGAGAAAAAATAGAAGAGAACAGAATGAAATAGCAAGGAGAAAGAGGGAGACAAAGTACATATAAATGAAGTTTTTAATTAGCGCAAAGGATAGAGATATCTACAGGAAAAAAACCATATGGATGAAATATCAGACACTCATTTATGTAGGTCCCTTCAGGCTCAGATTTTTATGCCTCCTATTCACTACTGACATTTTAAAGTTAAACTCAGTTCTCCCCTCGTTGTCATTCTGACCATTTCCCCCCACTGTGTGATTATGTATGTCATTAACACACATTTTCTGTTTGCATTTATTTTTTTGGTAATTTTTTATCATTGTTTTCTACTGACACCATTTCTCTTGTTAAAACAGATTTTTATCTATACTGACTGTGTTTTTCTGGATGACAAGTTCTCTTTTATCTGGGGAATATATTTTGGTAGAGCTGTTGGCACCCAGTCACTGTGCATTTGTGCTGCGGCTCTCAGTACACCTCTCAAGGAATGATGCATCTTTCTAAGGAAACAGCAGTGTTGAAAACTTATTCAGGCTACATTTGCCATGATTCTGTTCATGGGCGATATGTTTTATGAATAGTGTTGCAGTTTATTTTTTCAGATGACTCCTATGAATTAGCTTTTGTCAAACAGATACAGAGTCATCAGTTCCTATTCTAATCCCTGGCACTAGCACAATCTGTGGATTTGAACTCTTCATTAAAGAAATTGGGTTATTAAATACATCTGTCTCAGAAACAGGTTTAGTTAATGATTGTAAAATATAATGAAAATCTGAAAGCCCTGTTACCTTTTTTTTTCTGTTTTGAAAAGCTTGACATGCTGTTTTCTATTGTAGTTTCCTTTGATTCCCAGCTTTTGTTAGGGAAGCTGATGTAATGAGGGAGGCAGAGAGGTGGATAATAATCCTGCCTTCAGCAGGATGGCAGCTCAGATTTGAAAATAGTTTTAAAAGGGACCACAGGTTTGATGTATATTTGTATATTATGCTTTTGCAAGCTTTGAATGAATTTGATATCCACTAGGAAATTTTCTAAAGTAGACTTTGCATGTCAGGGGTGTAATGAAGGGACCATTTATCCCTTCTCATTAAACCAAATGGAAAACTTGGGATCATAACTGCATGATTTGATAATAATTTTATATGTCGTAACTTAAGGAATGACCCCAGAATGGGCAGGTGCACCTGAACAAACTTTGGGTTAGCCGGAAGAGGAGCAAAGCTCATGACACCCACTGCCTGGGTCCTGCAGGTGATTACACGTGGAGGAGAAGATAGATAAATAGAAGATAGGATGTCTGAGTGGCAGGGCCATTCCCACTGTTCATTTTCCCCTCACCCTGAGGGGGTGAAATGATACTAACCCAAAGTGTGTGTCACACAGAGCAGGCTCTGCTTCTGCCTGAACAATCTGCCTCTGAGGGTAAAATGGAAGGAAATAGTCAAGAGCTGGATTTTCTAAGGCGTGTAAGAAACTGAGTACCCAGATTCCAGCAGGTTTTAACAAAAGCAAGGCACCTTAGACTTCAGTTGTGAGAAGTGCTGAGCACCAATTCCATGGTCTATAGTCAAGGAAGAAGGTTCTGCTCACTTGGCAGGGTTACCCAGGACTTCTCATGAAAAGACCTTGACTATATGACCTTCTGTCACCACCAGCAACCCTTACATATTGCTTTATGTGATGTTGGAGTTTTCTTCCATGCAGGCTCAATATCTAAGCTATGCCTCCCAAACCAAGAGTCAGGAGACCCTTGAAAACACTGAACCTGGACAAAGCTTGCAAAAGGTGATCCGTTCTGAATGGAGGGATCATAGGGATAGAGAGTAGATAAGAAGGAAAGGGAGAGCTTCAACTAGCCAGTTTATGGGTCAGGTTTTGAAGCATTATTAGCCAAAGGAAAAGACTGGGAATACAGTCTTCCATCAAAGTTCTGCAACAACATGATTTCAGGTCTCATTGTCAAAACACAGTCAATGACTGGCATTTGGAAGGGCATAATTTCTTTCTCTACTTCTAGACTTGTTCTGTATGGGACTGGTGAGAGGCACAAATACAGCAGAGGGGAAAAAAAATGAGTATATAAAACCTGCAGTAGCTAGATATTCCTTCTGTCTAGGGTTTAGCTATTGACTTTACTAGATACTGTTGGATTTGCAAAGAAATATGTGCTTGCTTATCATCACCACAAATAAGATGACACATGAAAGCTACTTGAAGACTGAAGGTCTTTAAAAGTAGTTCTACATGTCACACAGATGACATCCTTATACATACATACATAATACATGCCATTAAGTTAAAAAAAAAAATTACTATTTTCCTGTTTCCACTCTTCAGTGTAATTATATTTCTGTATAAAGGGAACAGCAGTTAGAAAGAAAATAAATGCAGTTGGTTTTACATATGCACATACATATATATTGTGTGCCTGTGTGTATATATACTAAGGGTTCTACTATAACAAAGCCAGCCTGGCCAAATTGTTTGTCTGCCTCTGGGAGATTGTGTATTAAGTTTTGTGTTCTGACCAGCCTCACAATGATCTCAGATAAGGAAACTGCACCTTTGTGAACAGAACAGAAGAAAATCTATTGTTCCGATGTTTATCTATTTACATATTTGGAAAGAAGTGTGACCTCGTTCTCCATTTATTCTTCTGTTTATCTCTAAATATATTTTCTCTGACCATCTCTCTGATGCAGATTATTTCAAGTAATCTTAATGAGTGGAAACTCACTGGTTATTATAAAAGCTGTTTAGGCAATATAAGGTTTCATTTTCTTGTGTAGGCTCCTCTTATTCTTAATTGTAATGATCTCATTCCCTAAAGTGTCTATGCTTCCATTATTAACTCCTATTAATAACTTGTATTAATAATACACCATAGAAGTCCCAGTCTGAAACTGCAAAAACACAAAAGAGAGGAAACAGTCCTCATGTTTTCTTTTAAGTTGATTGGAGCATGGTGCTAATAATACCAAAGTCACGGATTCAATCTCTGTACACTTAAGAGCTGATGATCCTTGTGGGTCCCTTTAAACTCAGACTATTCTGACTGTACACACAAGAAATATTTCATTTAACAGTAAAGCCAAAGACAATATTGCTGACACCTTACTCTTCTTGTCCTACTAAGAAGCACTAGTCATGCCCTGAATAAACACTGGAGAAACCCTACTTTGAAAGGTTGAGATACTTGTGGCATGAATTGAGAGTGAAGGTCAGACCGCCCTTGTGCAGTGCAATGCCAAAGCTGGAACCCTGACTGTGGGATCTTTGGCCAAAAAAAAAAAGTCTCTGAATTTCTCAAAGACTGCTACAGAGCAGCACAAACTCATAGAGATGCAAAACATAAACAGCAATTCCACCGTAAGGGTCTGAATCGAACTGTCACAGCCCTGCTGTTGTAGGCAAGCTCTGGTGCAGCAAGAGGAGCTACCTCACTGCAGCTGCTGCAAATACATTACTGCATATATGAACCACACTGTGGTGCTGCTTATGTAGTCCTCATGCAGAGTATGGAAACGAAGAGAGTGGAAGGAAGGAAGGAAGAAGCATGGAAGCAATTGCAAACTCACTGCCATCCAGCCATGCCTTAAGCATCCATCCAGATATACAGGACTGGGCACAGAGGTAGAGCTTGCACCATGGGCAGGGAAAGGAATATTGGGCTTTGTCCTGCAGGCTCCAGAGCACTCTAACCCCTCAGGGCAGACTGGCCAGTGGTGGAGACTGGGACAGGAGAGAGGGATTGAACTCAAGCGTGCATGTGATACAGCAACAAAAGGAAAGCTGTGCATAAATCCTCATAGAGTGTGGATTAAGCTTTACTAGGACATAAAAATTCTGTAAATAATTGTTTCTAAAAGTAATGTATTTCTCTTTTTCCCTATGTTAATTTTCCAGTTTTAGATATGTACGTTGACTACTTCAGCATGTTGTCTTTTCTTGGTAGTGCCTAATTTTCCCATGCTTCTTGAGAGGGCTTGAGCCTACATTCTAATTCAAAGCAGCACTTTCTTGATATCTGACCCTTTCAGCATCACTGCTAGCGATGCTGGGCAGAGAGAAGCAGGCACTGATCCCACAAAGAATTATTTTGGAGGAGCTGAGCGAGCCCTTGGTATGCTGAAAACTAAACTGATGCCTCTTGCCAGAGAAGGGTCGCCCTGCCATGTCTCAGGGGACCTGGATGAACATGTTCTGCAGGATGTGTTATCAGCGCAGTGCCTGTGCTTCCACTTCTGGCAGTGCACAGCGAGGACAGGGATGAGCAAAATGCCAGAGTCTGTGCCTGGTGCTGAGATGATCCTTTTGGTTCTTCTACTAAATATTTAATTTGAACCAAGTTCAGGGCTCAGTCAGACTGGCTCCAGAGTCCTTGAACACAGCCTGCATGAATGAGATCACAAACTCGGCTCAGCTCATCTCAGCTTGACTCAGCTCATGTCACCCACATAAGACAGCACTTGCCATCCCTGCTCTTTGGGAATGAGGAATAAGCATGCAAGAGAGTGCTTGCTATAGTGGTGCCCCTAATAAGTAATTTCCTTCTATTGTGTTAGCTATTGCTTCTCCTGCTAGATCTTTTTCCCCTCCCCTACAGCTTTTCTATTTTGCTTCCTCCTGTGGCTTTAATAAGAAATGAGGTTGAGGAAGGCAGAAGCAAGAACAATTGCACAGAAGGAATATCAGGTGTCTGAATTCTCCCTTAAGTAATTCTTAGTAAATATGGTCAAAACAACGTTTGGTGGAAGCAGCTTTATGTTAGATAGTATCAGCTTGTTATAACTGAGACATATTGCAGGAAATATTGATTATAATGATATTTCACTTTGAACAAAATAGAAAATAATGAAGCAACCTTCTCACTTTCTGTAAGGAAATGTTTTGAAATGACTGAAGCTGATCAGACTGGAACACCTTGGCTTAATTTTGGAGTGGTTTTCACTGCAAATTTTGCTTTTAAATAAAAAATTATAAATGACAAATGCCAAAATAGAAAGTTACATTTTAATTAAAAACATTTGTCGGGCAAATTCTGAAAATAAACATTCTGTTCTGATCTAATATGAAAAGACTCAAAATCCCAGACTGTCTCTGAGAGAGAAATTCTGGCTTCTGCGTAGCTCTGATAATATCCAGAGCTCAAGCAAAGCATTGATCCTGGATTCCTTGACCAGTAAAACTGCTTTTGTCTGTGTGTGTGTGTTTTCTGCAGATGGCTTCCATCCCTCTTTATCGTAGCAGTTCCCAATATCAGCCAAAAATATCTGCACAAAAGCCTCTGTTATGTCTCCAGGCTTGAATACTGGCCAATGTTACATATATGGAGAATAGAAACCCAGTATCTCGAATGGCTATCTCTTGCATTATACTGACAGAACCCAAGCTGGATAAAATGCAGTGTGTAAACTGAAATTGAATGAGCCATAAAGACTGAAATTATTCATTTGGGAAGTATGTTCTGAGTGTCACCGACGCCCTAGAGATCAGGGAAAAATAAATAAAAGCATTTTCTCTTTTGTTATTGGCTTGTATCTTTGCTTACTGAACCCTGTGCGGGGCAGCCAGAAAGGTCCGGTAAGGGGCAGAGGACTTAGAATTTCCATTATGCTGTTGCTCTGTGACAACATTTGGTATAGGTGAAGTGCTTTCTAAAAGCAGTCCCTGCTCAGGACATGCAAAATATGCAGCAGCTTGCAAGCTACATGGCTTTGCCTCTCATTATTGAAGAAATAAAGCTTCTTTTTAGATGTTGCCACAAAAACAGGTGCAGTTTTCTATTTTCTATTACAGACTAGAAACAATAAAGATATGCATTTTGTAGAAGTAAAAGGCTATTTTCCATTCCAATAACCCTATGTAATTCTATGGCTGTATGTGAAGCTTATTTTAGGATTGATATATCTGATAAGAGGATTGCTTGTTTGAATCCTCTACAATGCAAGGGGAAAAGAGTGCAGGTTTTTAGAGTAAGATGTCAATTGAAGTACTTAGATTTTTTTTTAAGCTATGTATTTTTTCAAATCCTCTATCTAGTAGTCACCAATTACTTTCCATTGCTTGTCATTTGTGGGGTAGGAGAATATACTTGAGAAAACAAAGTTGAAACCTTCTATTCATTATTCTACTGGTTTTTGCTGCCTTTCCTTACAACACAAAGTGGTTTCCCATGGCACATATCTCAATAATCTCTGCTAAGCCGTGCAGGACTGTTCCTAGACAAGGCTGGTAGATGGTTTATTCCCAGCAATAGTGAAAGCTGGTTGGGACAAAGCTTCCCCAAATGTCTGGGTACTTCTACATCACAGGATCTAAACTGTCTATTGCAGCTCAAACAGATGCTTCTTGCTGCAGCCCAGGCAATGGGATATGGCTAGAAAAAGGGTTGTCAGGGCTCAGGCATTGCTTTGCTGTGCTAGTGACGACTGTAAAATATTGAGTGGTATTTGGAGCATTTGGGAGCTTCGGTTGGGAGTTTCTCACTCGTTTTGTTCAGCTAAGCCCAGGGGATCCCAGATCATGCAATGGACTGCAGAGTGTAAAGTATTTTCACACCTCTGGTTTATGTTTGGAAGAGAACAGTCTCATACTGAAAACTTGAAACCAGCACCAAGGAGGCCAGCTTGGGCCTGAAAGGGGGAGATTTGGCCCTAGAAAACATCCACAAGCAGCAGAGTGACCACTTTCCTCTGTCCAGGTTGCAGTGTTGACCTAATGGGAGGAGGGCACAGAGCCCACTCCACTCCAGTCTGGGAGCCTGGCAGGAGAGACATGGCTTGGCTGTGCTCCAGTACTGAGAGGAAGCGGCTGAAAGCATGAAATCATACAAGACAGGGTTGTCAGACAGTGTAGTGACAAGAAATTTTTCTCTGTCATGGGACCATGTGATCATCCCCTACTCCACCCACCTGTATCATTATTGAAACAATGGATGGCATATCTTGCCTGTATTGTCTGGGTGGCAAATACACTTCAGGGAAAAAAATGAAAGGTGGGTGTGAAAAAGCTTGACTGCTATAATTGTCTCCTATTAGCTTAAAGACTTCTCCCTTTTTTCTGCACGTTGATCCAGGCCAAAGACAAGAGACTCAGTAAGGAAGGTGTTGCCTGGTGTTGTGTCACAACACTTCCTTGTTTTGTGTCTTGTTTGATGTTTAATTTTTATTTTTTAAACTGGAAATTAATATTTAGGCTATCCAGTATTGTGTCATTTTATTGAAACAAAATCCTTCAGCCCTTTTATCCTTTTAATTTCAACTAGGCTCCCTAGGAAGCTCCCCTCAACAGGCTAAATGCTTAGATTTAAATGACATTTCCTTGTTCACAAAAGCAATGGTTTCTTTTGTGATCTGTGTCACTGGAAAAAGTGACATAATTCTTGGGAGAGATGAGATCTTGTAGGTTAGATTATATTAATCTTGAGTTATCACATGAGTTTTATTGTTCTGGTGAGGTGCCTCATCTTTTTTTTCATATTTTCATCATATTCCACTGTAGCTTTAGATGTCCATTCAGCAGATTAACTGTGACAGGCAATGCAGTTTCACCTCTAGCTTCTGCCTTGCTCCTTTCTGGAAAATGTCTGCCCCCACAGTAAGGACTGTGGGACCTCTCCTAAACCCATGCAGTTAAACAGCCAGGCTCATTCAAGTAAATCTTAATCCATTTTGATTCATAGCACCATACTGCACTGCAAAGTGTGGTGATCAAGAGATGAGCCAAAAGCCACCCAGCCGCCTCAGCTACAGGGGCAGCAGCTTTCAGGAGGTGGCAGAGTGGACAATGAGAAAGTAGAGATCACATCAGCAGCAGGATTTCAACTCGATAGTAAATGTGTGGTAAGATCCCAAGGAACAAAAATTAAGGGACAGCAAAATAGGAATACACTTGTTCCACCACAATTGTAATGCTTTTGTCCCCCATTGCCTACACAAGTTCTTGGTCTGATGACAAGGACGGTGTTGAAAGCTTTAAGCCATCTTCAGCTCTTTCTTGAATTTTCCAATAACATTCCAGTATAAAATCTGGAGGAGGGATAGCAGCATTGTCTGTCATATTTAGCAGCTCTGAAATTGTATAACACTAAAACACAGGAAGAAACACACAATCTTGAAAGCTGATAATCCCTGCACTTTGTTGGCTGCAGAAAAGCCAGGTTAATCCCAATATATTGTTGCTGTTCCTGGTGCTGGCATACCATCTGCTCTTCTTCCTGCTAGACTTGACCGGGTATGAACTTTAAAAGCCTTCTTATAGGCAAAAATTATCTGTGTCTTCATATTTTACCCTCATGTAAACATGCTTTTGCTTTCCCTTGTAGAAACCCATTTGCTTTAGTGATGTGGTAATTAACACACAGCAGCAGGCACTAGGGCTTGGTTTTTTAGTTACTTCTGGTAGGGATTTGGTGGACCCTGATGCTTAGCTCTCAGGTGCATCAGGATGCTCTCCTGAAGGTTTGGCTGTCTGTGTGCCTTGTGCCCAAGGGGTAGACACAGCAAACATGGCTTAATTTTGGCAGCTATGAATAGGAAGGGGGAAAAAAATCTTGATGCAAACTGGCTGACAAGCTAGGCCTAGAACTGATGGGTTTATCCCCAGTAGTGGGTTGTCTTTTAACAGAAAGTTGTATGAGGATAGTCCAGTGCCTAGCCAGACTGCAAGCAACCCATGAATTCCTCTAGAACACATTTTGAATGCAGCTGCCTGGCCAAACTAGAATGGAATTAAAAAAAATTCTTTGGGCTTAAAGGAAATAAAAATTGCTTTCTGAGAGCACTAGTGCACCTTGCTTTAGGAAGCATCTTATTTTTGAAGTTTTCAATAGCAATAGAACAATTTATTTAAACTCCTTCTAGCAACCTACAACCCAGTCTTCCTTTCTCATTATATGTGTTTATGACAAACACATCATCCAGGATTTTTCTGTCTATGGAGACATGAATACAGCTTCCCTAAGTAATGGAGTAGCCTGTTGTAGACATTTAACACTTACATTTGTAATGCAATTATTGATGCAATGAATTAAATATGGAAACTACAAAAACAAAGAAGAAACTAATTTTCAGTCACTGATAACACTAGAAGGATTCCTGTGCACTAGGAGGAACTAGTACAACAAATAGAAAATCTGAACTGTGACAGTATTTCTTGCTTTATCAACATTATGGGAATAAGGCCATAAGCCAAAAATAGATCTGTTTTGGAGCTGTATTAAGCCACAATGTTTTAAATAACAAGAGTTTGCATAAATTATGTTAAAAGAAGTGTTTTGAGATTTCAGAGTCACTTTACCAAAAAAACAGGATATGTCAGAATTAAAATTATTATCAGGAGATAAATGTCCCTTCCATCATGTCTATGTATCATGGCATAGTCATTAATGACACAGTTACATATAGATTTTTTCCAAAGGACCATACCCCATTCATCATTCAGGATGGATGGCGCTCACTTAATCAGCAGTTATTCAGTCTCTTGTTTACTCCATATTGCACAGATGAGAGGCCCCTAGCCTTATTTACTGAACAGTATTCAAACCCTTCTCTAAAGACAATTTTGAGTTGCCTCCTGGGCTTTTATATTGAGCTCATCCCTGTGGTATCTGAGCACTTTGCAATGAATGCATTTATTTATACAAGACCCTTGTGAGAATAAGGGATATTATTAGCCCTATTTTACAGATTCATAGACAAAATTTTAGTTTTCCAGTCTGAGGCACCTATGGTCACATTTTTCCAGTGTGCTCAGCTTTATCTGTTTAAAGCAGAGTTCAAGTCCTGTTGAGCTCAGTTGCAGCTGGAATACTCAGCATTTCCGCAAATGAGGCTCCAGGAATGAACTCAGATACCTGGAATATAAAATATGCAGAATTACTTTCTGCTCAGAGGAAGTTCACTTTTTGCTGTTCCTGGTTTCTTGCCAGATCCATTCCTTTTCCCTGACCCCCTCCTTTGTCTCTGACAGCTGCCCTGTCTCCTCTCAGACCTGGTGAGGGGAGCCAGGGTCAGGCACAACTGTGAGAAAGCTGGGCAACACAAAAAGGCATCATTTAGAGGGTGGACAGCACAAAGGCTGGGATTTAGGAACTTTGCCTGGGCAGGTAGGTGTGGTGTTAGGAAAACCAGTGCTTAGCTGGAATTGACACTTTTGAGGGATGTCCAGGAAAAGAGAAGGTTCTGCGATACTTAGCAGTGAAGGGATGAACAAGAAAAATGTAGGATGGTTGCTGAATGGGGCAGGTGACTTAGTGAAAGGACACAGAGATCAGCCTGGATACAAGGAAAAACTCTTTCCCAGTGAGAACAGTCAGGCTGTGGAGCTGGTTCCTGAGAGGCTGAGCAGGCTTCATCCTTGGAGGTTTTGAAAGAGTCTTAATGGATAAGCCCTGATAAGTTTGATCTGACTTCTTGACTGACCCTGTTTTCAGCAAGAATTTGGACTAGGGAATTTCTTAGGTCTCTTTCTCTCTGAATTTTTCTCTGGTCCCCCAGTTTCATCTCCACTCTGTTTTACAATTATGTTTTTCCCAAACAACAATTCATCTAAGATTTTGCTGTGGTCTTTTTAACATTTCAACAACACTACTGCCTCAGAAATTTAACTGCAAGAAACAATCCTCAGTCCTGGGCTGACTGATACGCAGCAGGGCAGGCATCTAAGAGACAAAGTGCTGAAACTTAAGTAAGTTGGACATTTAATGAATTTTTCCCTGCACTTATGAATGGAGAGATTCCTTTCCTCTCTTCCAGTGGACTACAATGAGGTGATACTTGAGAATTTTATTTGCAGGAAGAGGAAAAGTTACATTCCTGACATAAGTACCACAGTTTCTTTAAAATACGAGGTAGCAGATGCTTTGCAAAGTGAGGTTGGGAGAAAGTGCCAAGAAAAGAAAGGGGGGAGAAAAGGGAAAATGTGTTTTCCCCTAACTTCCTTTTCAGATAAAGAATAATTTTATTTACTATAAATAAAGAAAGCTGTGAGACACCACCAAGAAAGGATGAATACTTCCACTAAATAATTGTAGTCTCATGAAGATGTAAGCAGTCCAGGTACTGCTTGCTATGGAGAAGAGTCTTAAAATAGGTCATGATCTGCAAATCACCTAGAACAATGGGGTTTGTAGAAATGTTTCTGCACATTACCTTTGCATGAATAGGATACAGCAAGTACGAAACAAACTGACAGGAAAGAATGACAAATCTAAACCAGTCTCCACTGTGGTTCTCTCAGGTGCACATCCTGAAGCATCTCCTTGTTCTCCCAGAAAAATTTCTGCATGTTCTCTTTTTGTGTGCAGTACTGTGGATCAAGCGAAAATAAGAAAAGTCCTTGAGAACTTTTCCATCCATAGAAGGATTTCAGGAATTTCAAAGTGCGTTACCCATAAAGATGCGGTTAAAATGTTTGAAAGTACAAAATACTGTATATGTGTAAAGTGTACCCTCTTGATTTGTTGTTCATTTTCTTTCAACCAATAGAAGAGTTTTAAGCTTCTGTGAGGGCAGAGGACATATTATTTTTTATGAGTGTAATTTATTTTAGTTCTGTACACATTAACATATGTACATACATACACCCAAGCACATATGAAGAAAAAGTTATTCTAAACTGAGAAAAGCCATATTTACCTGAGAAATATGTATGTACATGCAGATTTCCATCATTAACTAAGTAAATTTTAATCCATTTGAGATTTTTCATCCTTCACTAGATGCAGTGATTTGGCTCAGTTAGTTAAACCACGGTGCCAATAATGCCAAGGTTGTGGTTTCAATCCCATCCAGGTTATTCACTTAAGAATTAGACCTGATGATCTTTTTGTGTCCCTTCCAACTCAGAATATTCCGTGAAAATATTATTTCCTTAGTTGCATGCTTATTGAGGCCAGAGTTGAGATTCATATTAGGCAGCCACCTTGCTTCCAGAGTAGCAGAAGCATGGTCAGTGCTGGAAAGCTGAAATCTTGCTGTAGTGTCAAGAATCTGTACAACCTCTCTACGTCACTCTTCTGACATTAGTATTTGTTCATGAACAATTGGAGGGCATTGGTCTTGAAGTGCACATATATGTGAGTCAAATGAGATTGTTGGAATCTAGATGGAGCTGCTAAACCTCAACTGCTCACCAAACAACCAAAACATTCAAGTTTTGGGCAATATAATCTTTGCCAACAGCCTCAGGTTTTAAAATTTTCATCTCTGGTCACCACGAGAGGTGATGGTCCCCTTTTTAGCCCCATGCTGCCCACAGGAAATAAGCTGGGAGATCACTTTGTCCCCTTCTCAGGTGGTTTCCCAATCTCATGCTGAGCCATGCCCTTCAACAGCCAGGAGATGAATGAATGCATAGATGTCACAGCAGGCTTAATCCCTGCAACTTTAATTTCCTTCACCTTTATAGACTAGAAAAAGGAAGATGTAACTTCCTAACTCTTCTCTCTCTCCTTTTTTTTTTTTTAAGGGAGTGAATCCTGTGGCTTTAGGGGATGGTCTTCATTGATGTAACTTTCTATTTACTATTGAAAAAAGAAAGCTTTAGGTTTATTGGAATCATTCAGTGAAAAAGCACTGAAAAAGCAGGTCATCCTCCTATCTCTCATTTCCTCTGCTTCTTTTCTACCCCTTCATGTAGTTTGAAGGGACTTTTTGACATCAGCTCTTCAATTTGGGGCTGTTCTTGGCACTAATTTTTAGTTTCACTGGGAGCATTTGAACTCTTGAATAGCAAGTCTCTTATCTTCACCACACCAAGTAGTTACTGCTACAAAAGAGGTGAGAGATAGAGAGAGGCACCTGGTACTTCCCAGATGAGGCCACTGTTGATATTAACCTACCTTTTTTACAGAACAGTTAGTCATGCATTAGGGCCAAAACAAGCTTTATTTATCTGAGTTAGAAGAAATAAATAAAAATTGAGAACAAATAGAGAGTAGTCATTGACAGTCAGTTGGTACCTAATGAATCGTATTCTTGGGTTAGCACAGACTCTTATGTTTACTGAATAACATTTTTCCTAAGTGCAGTTGCTCTTGGAGACTTCTGTGATGGTTCTAACTCTGTGATTATAACCCTTTCTATCTCTTAAGCCTCTTCGTTTCCTGCTTGGTAATTTTGCATCTTTAGAGAAGTCAAAGGAAAAGATCTATTTCAATAACAAGAGGGAAGCATCATGTGCAATAGCAAAAGTCTCTGACACGCGGCTTCCTAAACCTGTGGCCTCATAGCAAGTTTATGATTTTGGGTGAGATAGCCTTATAGTTTGTCAGACCTTCCTGGTGACTTGGTATGGACACTTGTGGGGATTTTTGTTTCTAAAGTTCACCAAAACATTAAAGTATTTGGGGCATAATTATCTGGTCCAAACTTGCTGTGCTGTTTGTTGCTTCACTTGGTCCAAGGTTGTTAAACTAGGGACAGGGCTGGTGTGGGATGTCACTGCAAAGATGAAGGCTCTGGAAGATGCAGATGTTGGAGAAAAGAAAAAGCTCTGGTAAAGATGCTGCTGTTTCTTTAAATGGAAGGTAGGAGAGAGAAGGAAAGGTTTTTAAGTGGAGTCTGTGCAGTGAAGGGAAAAAAGATTTGCAGTAGTTTTCAGTGGTAATCTTCTTTTTTTAACAAACTACTTTGTCCAGTTCAGAAGAAACGATGAATAAGAAGGGGTGGGATGGAAGTATAGAAAGCAATGAATGCAAGAGAAAAGGTAAATCAGTTATGCCTACTTACTGTAGTACAAACATACAAGATAACAGGATATTGGAAATGTGTCTGTCAAAGCAAAGAAACCAGGGAGAAAGGGCAAATACAAGTGAGAGTTACCTATTTTCTAAGTTCAGTATCCATGAAAGCATTCATGAACAAGCAGAGACTGTTATTTTTAAGGTGTGCAATATAGTTGTTGCACTTCTCTTCAATGCCGGGGCAGAGGTGACTGGGACTTGTAAAGGGACGAAAGTGCACCAACTCAAGGTGACAAATCAATTGTTTAGCTCCATTCAAAGCCCATACATGCCACAAAGCCAAAGAGGATGTGAGTGACATCTTTGTAACATGGTAATCCAAGGCCCCTCCACCAGCCCTTGCAGGTACAGGTAGTCTGCTGAACCCTGGCTTTGAGAGAGATGTGCGCTTCAAGGTGAACTGCTGGGGAAGCTGGAAACCATGCTGTGAAGTCAGCAGTCCCACACATCCCCATGAAAGGCTGTTCTTGGGCAGAGTAGAAAAAGGTCCTAACCATGCATCAGAGAGGGAAGGAATCTGAGTATCGAGACTACTTGCTTGGGCTGGGGCTCTATCTCCATGCTACCTTATGCTTCAATTCAGCTTTCATGGGATGCATCCTGCAGCTTCCACAAAGTCCTTGTCCAGTTTGACAACATCAGCTGACAAAGGGCAGAGGGTTGTTGGGGAATTGCTGCTTCTGCAGACCCTTGATCTGAAAGGCAGTGAGTGAGATGCTGCACAGAGGGCCCAAAAGGGAGTAGATCTTCATAGAGATGACATTTCACTTTATGGGAAGCATAAGGAAGGACATGATGTAATTACTTCTGGGTGTTATCTTAAAGGCTCCTGGACTCCAGTGGAATGAAGAAAAACATACTCTTAGAAGTGCAGTAGTGGCATTTAAGCTATATCACTGTTGAATATGGCTGGGGAGCAGATCAGCACTGACACTTTTTTTCTGAAAACCTTGACCCAAGATTTAGGATGTTCTTGAAATGGATGCTTAGAGAAATAAAGAGCTCAGAAATTACGCTACTTGGGAGCTTCGATTGGAAGAAATTACAATCAGTAACATAACTTTTGGTAAGACAGGTTCTTTTTGGTTCAAACCCCTTCTGCTACTTGTAAATCATTAGAGGGCAGTAGAATTTTTTTGGTGTAAAATTATTTACTTCAAAACTTCTGGTAGCCTACAGTGAATTATAGTTACTGAACCTGCTTTTATCTAAGGTTCCTGTAACTGAGCAATTAACTTTCTGACTTTTACACTAAAGCAATTCATGTGAACAGATTGTGGTTATGAAGCAAAATGCTTAGCAAGTCATAAATTGTGAATCAGTTGTTAGTTTGTCCTTTTTTTGTTTCTTTATTTTCTGAATGAAATATAAGTTTTCTGCTTGTAATGGGGTGGGGTTTTTACTAATGTACTGAAATGTGCATATCTTTGAGATATGGAAGAATACCCAGAAAGAGTCTCAACCCCTGTCAGTTTACCATGTGGAGTGAGAGGATTCCTCTAAGAAACAGGGATTTGGGGAATCACTACAAACAAGATTCCATAGGTTATGATGGAATATAAATTTATAAGCAGAAAAATATTACCTTGCATTTACCATGAATAAGAAAGTGTGGCTGTACAGTTAATGTGAGGTAGGTCAGGATATATAAATTAGTCTCCTTTCTTATCCTTCCTACTTCAGTGAGTAGCCAAACCTACAGGGTAAGTAATGTATCTCCTTTGCATGATGATACTTCCAATCCTTTGTCCTTGCTTTACATTGCTCAACAGTATTGCCATATAAAGCATCATCAATATCACAGAAGTTTGCCCCTTTTGAATAGATGGGACAGGTTCAGAGTCTCTGCAGATACAGGCCTTATTTAATTTAGATTTTGGCTCTCAACTGCAAGAGCTACCTTGATGGTAACTTTTGGAGAATAGTAATATGCCTATCTACTTCCTTTAAGACTAGTCTTTGCCCATTCCCTAGAAGATATTGCACTATGAAGATTATGAAGCAGAACATGATAAAAAGGACTTCTCTGACTCTTTTGACTGCTTAATAATTAACTATATGACCTCTGTTTAAAAGAAAAGCCAGGTTAACTAATGCATACTTCAATAGATTATATTGCCTATAATATGATTATGATGTATAATGTAAATCTAGGAAATATGAAGATTAAGTGCGGATAAAATGTTCCATGTACACCATTGCAAGAATTAGAAAACCAGCTCTTTGCAAATGCCTTTCCTCATTCATTTTATGGCACTTTGCATCTCTGTGTAATTATGTATAATATAATTGCTTGAAAAAAAACACTTCCGGCCTCTTGGGGTCCAACTTAGTCAGAGAGGGACGGAAAAGAGTCAGTGTTTGAGTAAGGAGTGAAATTTTCTGCACTAGTACAGCATGTTCCTTGGAAATGGAAATATTTCTGCAGCGCTTCCTGCAGGAGGGCTCATCCGAGTGGTCTACATCCTACCAACTTTTAATCCAAACTTGAAACATTTTCTGCCATCTACTTCTTTTGCACAATTGTTGTCCTGTTATCTGAAAAAAAAAGTGCTTCTGATCAATTAAAACTCAGAAATGTCTTCTATGAAGTTTCTGAAAGTGATTTAAAAAAAATCTTCACAAGGTCAAAGATAGTAAAAGAAATGTGGCTATTTCCATTTTCAAGGTAAGGATATGGAGGAACACTTGAAGTTAGGCTCCTCTGGGTGCAGAGCTGTACCTTGTCTTAACAGCAAGTTGGGCTTTTTTGCTTTAGGTACTCTTAAGAGCACAGAATTGACTTTCTCTGATGGTCAGCTGGAGCCTTTCAACAATTAACTGAAAGGTTAGTGTAGGAAGAGAAAATAGAGTCCTTTTTCTTTATGAATTCTTCCACAGGTGTGGACTATCTCATTAGTTAACTTTGTTATTTGAAAGTTGTGAAAAGTGTCATGGAGTCTGAATGACTGCAATTACTGCTCACCTTGTTCTCTGTGCCTTGACTCAAATACCTTTAGGTAATTTGCAAAATCCTAAGATAAAGACTGATATGCAAACACCATCCCTGAGATAAATGGCAACAAATGTTCTGTATGACATGCTTTATTTGTGAGGCACTCAGATAACACAGTCATTGGTGTCTGGTTAGACAGATGGGGTTTTATTATTCTTCTCTGATCTTTATAAGTTACCTTTTATATTTTGAAAACTGATTTGACTCTTGGCAGGACTGCTGTTCTGAAGGCTTGAGAGATTTTCTCTCCCAGTGTCCCAAAGGCAAGCAAAATGCAAAGGATTGGTGAGGGCTAAACTGCACTTGCTGTGAGGAGTGAGATATAGCATACAAAGTCCAGACCAGATGTGAGCTCAATATGCCCTGTCTTTGTTTTGATAAAGCATCAAGTGGTGGTGACCTAGATCTTGGGGGGACAAAAACTATGTCTTGAGTGCTAAATTACAATGGGATATTAGGGCTAAGCTGTGAGTACTTTTCAGGAAAACAAAACTGGTGTTGAGCAGAGACACTTTTACAAATTCAGTGAGGCAACCACCCTGTTTTCTTTTTCTGTCAGCCTACAATATTTAATTCAAGCAGAGTAACATGGTAATAGAGGTCACACACTGAATTTCAGGTAGCTGAGAGATGTCTAATTTAGCTGGCTTGTCCACATAGGCCTGTTGAACAATCCATAGAGCCTTTTGCAGGGGCACCTGAAATTTGAGTCACCTCCTGAAGGAGTTGTTTTTCTGGGTTAGCTACATTGAGGTTTATGAACTCTCAGTGCTGGTGTCACCTGAACACAAACATGCTTCTGTATCTTTTATGCCAGTTATTTGCCTTTTTTTTTCATCATTTTCTAACATTTTGATCTAAGGAAAAAGCAAACTGTGATCGTTTACTAATATTGATAGACAGTATTTCCATTTTACTGCATTTCTCTCTATATCTGGGGCTAAAAATACTTACTGTATTCAATGAAATTTGTGAAGAGCTTTTTGTTGCGTTGGAACAAAAAAAAGATTTCTAGCAAAGTAACCAGTCTGTTGGCAAAATATTCAACATTAAAGCCAGCTATAGATTAAAGCAGATAGCTTCTGTTTTTCCCATAGTCTTTGGATAAACACAAATTTCAGTTTCCCAGGCTGTTAAACTTGGCATCTTTCACCAATGGGGAATTCAGAGAGCATATGAATAAAATGTCAAATAAACAGAGGAGTAACTTCCCCCTTTTAAGATGCTGACTACACCTTCTTCAATCTCCTGTGAGGGAAGAGAGTTGAGTATACTAATGACAAAATGGCAAATGTGCAAACTCCCTCAAGGAGCACTTAAAAAGGTGCTTCATCACAGCCGTGTGACATGGACATGAATAGAGGATTGTTCTCTTACTGCAGATTCCAAGCAGCCATCGACTTTACTGCATATTTTCACCTACGTGAATTACAAATTAGTGACAAATATGTTCGAAAGCTAGTGATTACCCCAATCAGTCAATTATTCAGAAGATGTATCAGTGTGATTAGTTGCTCTCAGTTAATTATAGAAACAATAATTAGCTAATGCAGGAGTACCATCATTCATATAATACTGATTTTCATTGTTTTAGAGATACTAATTTTAAAAAGTCCTTTGAAACCTGTATGTTGAGAAAACAGCCGAGATAACTTTCAAAAGACATTTTACAATCTGTAGGCAGTGCTTTTCTCTCTTCTAGCTCTTTCCATCAAACTTATACTTCTGCCATCTTCTCAGCACTAGGTTCCGTTAAAAAATTATGAAATAATCTTCAAATGTAGCCTTAACAGTGAATTGCCTTGAGAAGGTTGAGTATCATGCAGATGATTAGACCACTTGCTGCTTTTAATCACTTCACTCCTGGACAAATCTAAACTGATGATAAAAATTGACAAGGAAAAACGAGTATGTCAAAGACATTATATCTCATTCCCAGAAATACGCAATTTGCTCTGAAATTTCAGATACAAGACTATAGGATATCACACTTCTCCCTAAAATTAGCACCCCAGGGAGAATGCAAGGTGAAGGCATTTTTTGAAAACAAGATTCTGCCAGTTGATTCCTTATATTTGGATCTTCAGTCCCAACTTATTAAACCTTTATAGCTCAGTCACATTCCCAAGTTTGAAAACTATGAGGAAAAACCCAGGTCCTCATGGGTAAATAGGAACCAAAGGCGTCGTGACACCACAAGATGCATTTGCAAGTCCAGCCCAGTGTGTCTGGCTCACTCCCATAGGGTGAAGCTAAGGACAATATCACAGCGTTTGGTGCTGGAACCACTAGGTAAGTTTTGTATGCCCAGGGTGAATAAAACAAGTCTGGAAAAAGTTAAGAGTTTTTCAACAGTTAAAAGCATGTCTGAAAAAATAAAAGTGGAGTAACCCTGCTTGTGACTAAAAAGAGCAGTTCCATAGTTTCCCATCTCCAAAGACCACGCTTGTGACCTGGCACAGGCAGCTAAACCACAAAAAGCCTAATCTCAGAAAATCATGCAGGGTGAGGGGATTAAGGCCCTCTAAGAATGCTGAGAGTGAGGCAATGGGATCATTGCTTTCATCTGCTATGATCTGCTACTTCTGCTTGACCATATTTTCCACCTGAACCATGAACAACACAGTCTATTCGCTCTGCATAGGGTGGCTGAAAATTCTTCAGCCACCCTCAGGAAGATACTAATCTCTGCATAAAACACTCCTTCTACTTACTTCTAACTTGTACTCAAAGGAGACCTTGAGGAGTCATCTTTGCAGCCACATAGACTTTTCCCAACCTGGTGAATACCCTAAATGTTTTTATCACAGGCTAGAGATGAGCTTTTAGAATATCCTCTTTCCCCCATCCCTCTTTTCCCTAGCTCTCCTGATATTTTAAAAAACTATTTGATTACCTAAGTTTTTTGCTTTTAATGGTTTTCATTTTCATTTCACCTTTAGCTTTACTCTGAAAATCTCGCTTGAATCCTACTCCAGATGTAGCTGCCCTTGGCAACAATTGCATGAACATATCGCTAGTACCCTCCATTTATTTATTTATTGAAAAAAAATAAAATTGTAAAAGCCCTTCTTGATCTCAGTAGGTTATGATCATCTTTAACTTAACATAGTCTAATGGTCAAAGCAATGGAATAGAAGCCAGGAAAATCTGCATATGATAAAAATTCTCTCAAAAAATCTTGTAAGCTTTGTATTACAGCTTCTTTATATAGAACGTAGGATTTATACCTGACAAGGTGTTGTGAGACATTTATGTATGGTATGCATTATTTTGCCCCTCTCCTTTTCCTTACCATGGCTTCTAAGTACTAGTTACATAAGTTGAACTCATGGGTTTGGTGAATTCCATTGCATGCTTTCCAAACGAAACAAGTTTTCATTATCTGTTTTTGTTTCATTGTTGTACTGGATCAATAAAAAATATTAGAGGAACATAGAAATCCCACTACATTGAACTTATGGTACCTAGTCCCACTAATGCTTTAATCATCAGAACTGTGGTTGATATATAGTTTTCAGACTGATTTTAAAGTGCTCTTCTCCAAATAGTGAGAGAAGTAAGAGCCCTTGAACATTCAAACCAATGTTCTTCGATGCATAGATCAAACCATAGCATTGCACTGGATTCTCTGCAAAAACGTGCAAGGGTGTTCAAGTTTTATCTGCATAAAACACAGCAGAAAGGTAAAGACTGTAGGACTGATTTATTTGAGCATTTCTGATCATTTTGTCTGGACATATGTGACACTCTAGCAAAATTATACCACCTCTGATTTCATATTAATGCTGCTATTTCTTTGTTCTTTCCTGCTCCCTGCTGCCAACCTTGTCTCTTCCTCCATGTTTAATCCAGAAGAGGTCCAACTCATGTCTCAGGCCTTTTTTTCTTTTTGTTTTAAAAACTTTTCCCCTTCTTTCCTCTATGTTTTTTTCTTTATTTTTTATTTTGGGAGGCAGGTGTGGAAGGAAGCTGGTGGGAAATATTAGTCAAGGGAGGTATTACTGCTGCTGAGGAGGTGAAATAGGTATCACTGCTGAAGAAAGGGACTGAGATAGATCTGAGTGAATTCGTCACCATCTCTGGTATTTATCAGATGGAGGGGTGAAGACTAAGGTAACAAACTGTAACAGACCCAACAACTACATAATTTATCTCATATATCAATATAAGGAAAAATGTCTTAATGAATTCTTCTGGAAGCTGATACAGTAGGGATACGGACAAATTTGGGTAGTGACTACCAAATACACCCCTATTGCCTTTTCATTTATCAGCAGTTCAGGAATCACTACACTAATGAGATTTAACAGCTTTTTTGTGACTTCAGAAAAATCCTTTTTCAGGTCAAATGTACCCTCTCCTCACACTTCTTCCTGCTGGCACACTCCTGAGGCAGAAGTAGATCACCTTTGAGTAAACACTAAACTTAGGCAGTGCACTTGCTAGCCATATGACCAGTCTGTGTGCTTGTGCATGACCAAGCACCTCCACTTGCCTCAATTGTCCTTTCTGCAGTGCCACATCAGACACCTGGGGCACCCAAGACCCTTTCTCAGAGGTCAATCATTGTTTGCTGAAAAGGCACATTAGTTTTCTAGAGAAACCTGAAGTGCAAGTGGCATGACTTGGGCATGCCTTCATATCCCTGCAGCCCTTGGAAGTGTGGATGTAGCCCATTTCACCAGTGCAGTGTGTTGGTAGTGAGCTACTGATGCTCTGCAGGACAACAGAATACCACAGCTGTTTTAAGGTAACAACCCAATAAACTCTGAAACTTTGAATCCTCTCATTTGGACATCATTCCTTGCAGAAGACATCCAGTTTCCAAAATATTGGAAAGGGTAGTCACCGATCTATACCTAGAAAGGTCTAAGATGCTGGATCTTATAAGTTCTGACATTTGAAGTCTGTGCTGGAGCAATACGTCCAGCCTTGGCATAAAGAGGATTGCAAAGGAAATACATTGACAGGACTGATAGAGGGCCAAAGGGTGAGGAGGTGAATAAACAGAAACTTTCAGCAATGAAAGGCTCATATTTGTCATGATCCAGTGGGTTTTGAAATTATGTCATATTCTGAAATTCCTGAACATTTCTCTTGCATAGGCACTGTGACCTGGGAGAGGTTAGTCCTACTCACAAGTCTTACTGTTCTTTGCCCATAAGAGTTTCCACCTGTGTGACTGACTGAATGTTTCATTTTCTTGTCTGGAAAGGCTGGAAACCTCCTTATGCTGGAAAACACAAGCAATGCAAATGTTATTGGATCAATTAGATTCAAATACTTTGTGTAATCTTGGATTTAATCTCATTTACATGAATGAAATTGTGAATTATTTTTCCTTTTTCTTTCTTCCTATGCTCAGTTTTGACACTGGAAAGCACTAATTTTGTCTCTTTCTCCCACCAACCATAGCAAAAATACTTAAGCTTTTTAAATGTATTTCTTGCATTTCATCAGAAGTTCCTCTTTTCCGCGAATGCATTGCCAGTTACATGCATTTAGTGTGGACTAGACAAATTCTCAAAGTATAATGTTCATATGTGAAAGATGACCTATAAATCAAATCCTTGGCTATTAGAATAGGCTCTCCAATAAAGAGAAAAGAAAATAAGGAAAGTGTGTGACCTAAGGACCTGAATAAACAAAAACTGGCATGCTAAAAGATGGAGGAGTGAGATAAAAACAAGTCAAAGACCTCTCTCTTGAAATCTCCCCTAATTGGCAAATCTCTTCTATATCACCATGGTACTGTAGCACCATGAGGAGAGAGATGCTCCCTAAAGCTGTCAGCATCCAAACAATTCAGTATATTTCAGACCAAAGAAAATAACCTGACTTATGCTAGAAAGCTACCCAAACCCCAGAACATTTCACAGTAAGCACATATCATTTGCATCTTTTTAGAACCACCATGCAACAGGCAGGGGAAAAAAAGAGGAAATTTTTACCATTTTCCAGGGTATAACATACATAACATACATAAGATAATAAAAGAATTGTTTAGGTTTAAAAATACTTTTAACAGCATCAAGTCCAGCCATTAACTCAACACTGCTAAGTCCACCACTAAACCTTGTCCCTAAGTGTCACATTTGCCCATCTTTGAAGTACCTCTAGGGGTAGTGACTCCACTTCTCTGGGCAGCTTGTTCCAGTGCTTTAAAACCCTTTAAATGAAGGAATTTTTCCTAATATCCAATCTAAATCTCCCCTGGTGTAACTTCAGAAGAACATACTTCATATACTCTTGATCCCTACTGTGATCCCTGTGACCTACTGGACAGCAAAGGAGAAGCTCTCCCCCACATCACTATGGTGTGCACTTGCACAGCAAAGGACAGGCTGAGGGACTGGGATAACTAAGTTTGGTAAAGCAAATGTGTATTTTTCAAACATGGCACATTTCTTATGCTGAAGGTGGTGTAGAAGAATTTCAGCAATCTCTATGAGTGCAAGACACCTTTGGAGACCATTCAGTAGCATTCATGTGTTTCTCCAAGCTGTTTAATTTACTGCTTTTATCTAAGTTCTTTAGCAATCCTCAAAATATTTCTGTTTGTTGATAAATTTTGGTGGTTGTAATAATTAATGCCTGACGAATAAAAGCTGTGTCTGTAAAGTGCAATATATTTATGTATAGATAGCTGCACGTAAATGCAACCACAGGCATTCAATTATCATGAGAAAGTATTAATGCTGAGTTCAGATCCAATGTGCGTATTGAATAAAATACAAGTGCTATGTATTGTAAAAATCAGGGACAGATTGCAAGATTATACATGGAGGACACAAGGAAATGACTTGTTTAGATTATGTTATTATCCCTGGTGAAAGTAGTTCACATAATTGTTCTGTCAAGTAAGATTTTTACATTGCAAGTTAGAAAAATGTGGGGAAACTTGTTAACCCCACTTGTCTGACCTGTTCCTATCAGAACTATCTTTAGTTGGAGCTTCAGAATCAACAAACCACATAAAGTCTACATCCCCTTTCTAACATTATTATCCCCCCCGCTGGTTTAATTTATGTGTTTAATTTTGGTTTGCTGGGTGCAATATGGCTAATTGCTTGAGAACTGTGCAACCTTACAAGTGAAATTTTGCTTTTATAATTTGTAGCACATCAAGTGCAATAATGTACATTTAATTTCTGAAAAAAAGATAATTATGCTAATAGAATTATTTGAATAAAAATTCACACTCTATGCAGGATAATGTCCTCTACCTATTAATTCATACTAATGTAGGTCTGTAAGGAATTTTTAATAATATACTTCAACACAGGGCCAGAAAGGGCTAGACAGAAGCAGGACTGACAGATCTTAAATGGGACGAAAATGCTTCAGAGGTCTTTGTAGCAAAAGTTGACAGAAGTACTGCAGGTATTGAATTTGGATAGATGCTACAAGATGCAGTAACCAGCCCTGGTCATGTTGGGGGATGTGGTCTTGCTATATTTAGCTTATGGAGGAAAGATAAGGAAGGAAAAAAAGACAGTGCAGGTCAGCAATTGCATTATATGCAAGCAGGGCTTGCAAGGTGCAAGCCTTAATGCCAATAGCCCATTACCTCCCTAAAATCTGCCAACGTGTGGCACCCAAGAAGGGTCAACCCTGTGTGAGACTGACCATGTAGAAGCTGGCACCCAAAAGGACAGGGCATCCAGCCTTTTCTATCGCCCTGGAGAGAAAGCATCATGACAGGAGAGGAGCAGCACCTCCCTTAATCCCAGGGAAATTCAGTCTACTTTTAGAACCACTGATTAGGCACCAGTGAGGCATGAGGGTTTGGGATTCGCTCATAAGGCATCAAACATACCGCTCTCTTATGCCCAGACATCCTCCATACTGGACAAACTCTGTTTTAGCACTTAAGCAGTGTCCAGGGGAGCACTGTTGACTGATAATGAAGCTTTTGTGTCTGAGAAGGGTCATACCAAAGCTGGGTTACCCAAAAGGGCCTGGTAAGCTCTAGTGCAGCACAGGCCAGCATCTCATCTCACCTACACCACACTAGAGCATTCAAATTCAGGCTATTCCATGCCCTCAAGTAACAGCTGAAGCATCCTGAGAGATGTCTCAGTGCCTCTGCTTTTCAAAGCTGCACATCAATAGAATTTTCCGTGAAGCATTATGATTGTTGCTTGCAGTGGGGCAAGTCATGCCTTCAGCTAACCCTCTTTGCATTCAGTCTATAGGATCCCTATAAAAGCATAGCACTGTTTTCTGTATTTTATTTTGGGCAACATCAATTTTCAATATGACCAGATCTAAAAACATACATGATCCCACTCTTTTCCCAGAGTAAACTTCTGTCCCTTGGCTCTTGCACACATTGCTCAGTCAAAGGCTGACCACTGTGCTCTCTCAACATTAAAGCACACTAAAATCTCATGCAACAGTTTACAGTTATTACTTTTAAAATTGTACTGTTGGGAGTTTCTAATGTTGATTATTGCAGTTGTAGCAATTCCCTAGGCTTGGAATGAGGAAACTACTGCAAATCCTTTGTGAGCTGCTTAAAAAAAAAAAAAAAAAAAAAAAAGAAAGTATGATAAATGAAGGCGGTGACTTTCACACTAGATTAGTATAAAACACTTTGATTAATGCCCAGACTGTCAGTTCATGTTTTCTCCCTTAATTGTTTCAGGATTTTGTGTTTTATATGCCATAAGTATACTTAAAGGTGATAAAGGAACAGGACTGGCAGCCTAAGAGCTTGAAAAAACTATGTATCCATGGAAAGGGTGTAGTTATGAGCAGCATGTTACTCACAACTCCACTGTGTTTCTTTCTTTACCAATGTACTTGTCTTCCTTCTCCTGCTGCACTAAGTTAATCATCCACAGAGATGGTGATTTCAAGGTCACAAATAAGAAGATGTTTTTTGCAGCTTCTCCTTTTTGTTAGAAAAGAGGGGGGACTGAAGTCAAGCCTATTCATTTCTCAAATGCTGGCTAACATTAATAACTGAATACTTTCTTGATTTCCTCTTTTAGGTACGGGAAATAGCTTTAATATCTTGTATACCACAATGTGGTAGCTATTGCTTTTTAATGTTGATCCCTATAGACCATCAATCCCTAACTAGTGTGGCTACTTACTGAAACTGAGATGGTTTCACACTGTGATTTATAGGTAAAATGTTCCCTTTGTCATGACTCATTCCTCTAGTTGTATGGTTCCACTTAATTTTTAAAATTCCTTGGGCCATTGACTACCACTGTTTTTTAAGTAAAACTCTTTACTGATTTGATTGTGGAGTACTTAAAAACATTATTGGATTATATGGTCTCATACATTTATAGAGCTGAGTTACTTAATGATGTTACAGTTTTTTTTTTCTTTTGTTTTGTTTGGTTTTTGGTTTGTTTTTTTGTTTGTTTGTTTGTTTTTAATATGTTATATGTTTTTTGTTTTGGTTTTCTTTGATAGCTTTAAATACAAAGTGCCTTATAACTGAGGAAGAAAGAACAAGTTTGTAAGAAATAAAAATGGCTATGGCTCTTCACTGAAAACACACAGTGAGGCTATTTTTACTTTCATTGCTGAGTTTTGCAGAATAAACAGATTACAATAAACAAGAGTATAGAGAGGCGATAGCATTATTATTATTATTTATACAGCATCATAAATGTGCATCCTGCTTAACAGACAAATAAAAGACATCTCAGGAGATCACTTCAGGTTCAACTTTGGCATAAAGTACAACTTTCTCATGAACATTTCCTTTTTTCACTGTTGCAAAGAACAAATGTTTCAGACTGGAGTACATTAAACTGAGGAACTGAAATCCTTACCACAGCTCAAAAAAGAAAATGGTCTGATCATACTGTTTAAATGTATAGGCCAAAACTCACTCTGATAAAAATCTTCCTGACTGCAGTGGAGGCCAGAGCTGACCCTACATTCCCATCAAAGCTGCTGGAGTCAATCGGTTCTCTGAACTCCTGAAAATTAAGACTTTTTTAATGTTTTTAAAGGTGATGCCTCACTGTAGGTCATAACACCTCACAAAAATGTTCTCAAGATATCGAACTCAGTATTAATCACAATGCTCACTTTCATACTAAACCTTAATACTTTTGAATTTTTATTTATTTTTTTTTTTTAAGAGAATCAACATTGAAGTGATCCAGGTCTAGAGAAACTCTTTCAGGAAGAAAAATCTTGGAAACTGAATGGATTTAGAAACCCCAGTTACAGCACTGATGCAAGTGATGAAAGACACTTGTGTAAGCTTCCCTCCCAAGGCGTTGAGAGGATGTACATGCACTGTTGTCCACAGGCATGAGCTGTGAGCCACAGGAACAAAAGGAAAAACCCACTCCAGAGGAACAAAATATTCCAGATGAAGAGTTTCAAAGGAAATTCACAAAAATATTGACCAAATAGAACAATATATTAATTGAAATTTTTGCATTAAAAATCCTTATTAAAATAAGTGCCTATCTGTTATAATTTTTACAGATTTCTGAGGGGGGAAAGAATGTTTGTCAGAAACATTTGTAAATTGAAAAGCAATAAGAGATACTGGCAGGTGACAAGTCCCTAGATAAATCATGACTAAGACAGGAAGGAACATGAATTTCAGTGTATCTGCAACGAAGATCTTTGGCAAGGTACAAAGTTTTTGTGTGCCAAAGGGGCACCTCCTCAGAACAAATTCTTTCTTTTATAACTTAATTTTTAATGTAAAACCACATTAATACAATTGTGACAAGAAGATTTATCTTACTTTAGTTTCAGGGCAAAGTCTTTTTCAATAACTGTGGAAATTCACTCAATCAAAAGGAACAACTTCCATCCCTTTGATCAAATGAGTTGTGTGACCATGACTCCCTTTTGCTGCTGTTGGGTCACTGAA
Source organism: Formicarius rufipectus (assembly GCA_013399695.1). NCBI lineage: Eukaryota > Metazoa > Chordata > Aves > Passeriformes > Formicariidae > Formicarius > Formicarius rufipectus. Next base: position 519,402 of record VXAU01000683.1, read on the forward strand.
CGCTCACTGCAGCAAAAAGCCCCAATATCACCCTTATCACTCACCTTTTCATCATTACATGAAGATAAACCCAAGTCAAAGCCTTTCCCCTGAATACAAATATTCAGAGCAGGTTCCCAGAGCCACTCTTCATCTGTTGTCCCTGTTTACTCACAGAGATGTCATAGGAATGCTGAAGCATACTGCCTGGAATTTTGTAACTCCCCTAAACATAAAATAATGCTATTCTTTCTAATCATCACTGTCAGTTAGCTAAGAACTCCTGAAGGATCAGTTAAGCAGTGACCAAGAATAGACTTCAATATATTTGAACTTTGTACAAGAAAACTACCTTTTTTTTTTTTCCTGTGTAAGAGTTTATTTTGAGCATATGCACCATCCATGTCCTGGACTCTTCATAAACTGCAGGAGTAAACAGACTGTGCTGCATTACATTGTTGAAAAAATCCTCCACAAACCAGTCATGTACAAAAATTGATTTATGAAGTCTGTATTGAACACTATAATAAGAACCTGTGGAAGCCTATTTTTTTAGAAATGGAAAAAAAAAAAAAAAAAGGCGGAAGTCCTTACTTCCAACCAAGTAAGACCTGACACACTTTCAAGGAAATAGAATGATAACAAAGATGTTCTAGCACTGTATTTTATTCTCAAGTTGCAAAAGTTAGTAGATTGGAAATGTGTATTGTTCCAGATCTGTATGGCCTTTAGTTCTCAACAATATATCCATAACAATTCAGACTTTAGAGTTTGGAAATTTGTCCTTTTCTTTTGGTTTGACCAAGGGTTAGGAAATGACACTACTGGAAAAAAAATGTTGACTCCTGTGAATTCAATATAATTTTTTTTAATCAAGCAATGCTGAAGTGGGATTTCCCTGATTGTCTAAAAACAACTGGAAGCAGACAGCACAGCCTGAAAGAAAGTTTTATAAAACTAGGGAGAAAATTTCTCTTCCAGGGATTAGAAGGTACTGAAGCCAATTCTATTGAATTGAATCTCATCTTTACAGCCCTTTCCAGTGTGGTAATTGTTTTCAAATACCTTTTGAAAACTCTGTGGGATGGGGCACCCCCCAAAAAATGTGTATCTGGTATACCTGGCTGACATTTATTGCTACGGTTCAGTTTTTGAGCAATTGCTTTTGGTCATAGTCCTTTTTCTGACCTGAAAAATAAGATCAGGAAGATTATAAAACAATTTCAATGAGGGAAATAAAAATTGACATGGCTGTTTTAAAAGGCTCAGTCAACAAATAGCCCCTAAAGCTGTTCGAAGGTCTAATACAAAATTTCTGTTTAAGGGCTAAAGGAAATTCCTCTCTTGTCTATGGAAAGGGGTTCAGCCAGTGTCTTAAGTTCTGTTCTGACTGGTTTTAAAACTGACTATTTTAAATCTGCTTTACCTTGATAATTCTTCACAAGATTATCTAGGAAGAGGTCCAGGTGTTCTGAGAATTCAGAAATAAAAAGAACTCTCTAAAGTGATCTTAGTGCTAACTTCAGCTGCCTCTGGCCCTCATCCAGCAAAGCACTTAAATCTGTTCTTCACTTCGAAATTGGCTTGGCGATGTCAACAGGGCTTCTAACATATCTGCAGTTAAATACAAGCATAAATAATTATTTAGCTCTAACCCCTCAATATCAAGGCTTGAAGTACCCACAGTGCTCACTGTAAGGGAGGGCCTTTTTTCATATTTCTGGTGATCACGTTAACAAGTTACTTTTTCTTTTCATTTGGCTTGTTGCGCACTGCTCTGGTTCAAAGCTTCTTTGACTCAAATTGATCCCTCTCAATCTCCCATCTAAACATCGCCACTCAAGCCCTTCAAACAGCTTCTTGGTACAGATGCGGATTTACTGCGATAGCCTGTGTCCATTGGTGGGGAGTGTTGAGCCTCAGTAAAGCCAGAATGGCTTTTACTAATTAAAGAACAACTCACCTTCTCTAGCTTTGCCCTTCGATTTCTCCTAGAAATCCTATTCTCCTTAATAGAAAAGTGTCTAGATGATGAAACAAAGCACAATCTTCTGGTGACCCTTGACTGTGTAGAAATCTACTAACTGTCTTGCAAGCTGGGGATCCACCCCTTTTTTTTTTTTTTTTCCTTAGGACTTTGTAAAAGCTAATTGAAAAGCAATCACAGCCCAACACTTAATAGACTTTCACATTTCAATAGCAAACAGTATTTTTCTGTGTTCAAGGGGCACAGACTGGGCAATTTGCTCCCTTCCATACAAGGCAGGTAGTTTGATCGTGGCTAGAGAAGAAGACTACAGTATATCACTTTTATTACCTTCCTTATAAGAGACTAAATGTTTTATGAAAGTTCTGAAAATAATTTCTTATGTCAAGGAGGGAAAAACTTAGTTCTAGTACTCAAGATGCTTTAATTAGTTTTCCCTGAGTCTGTTTTCTCAGTTATCTCACTATAGCTAGATCAGTTTTATTACCCTGAAGAAATAATTTGCGCTTATTAAGACCAAGTACTCTGTTCAATAATTTAATATGTTACATTCATCTTTAACGTTAAAAGGCCTGAGCCAAAGTTCACTGAAATCAATGGAAAGTCTGCTAGGGACACCAAAGGGCTTTGGATCCTTTTAAGGGAGTTTTAGTCTGAATAAGCATCTGTATTGCTGTTATTATGTGCAGCATATCTAACTTAGATATTATTAGAGGTGTAATTATGGTAGTACAGGGCTCTCTGGGGCCAAATGGCAAGTATTTATGCAAGTCCTTAAGCAGGTGGGGCTTTTTTTAGTCTGAGTTTTTTGCTGCCATAGTTACATGACTACAAATACCTGGCCTTGTTAGCTTAAATTTAGTTTACTTATGGTTACACAAGTTGAAGTCACTCCAGTATAGACATATTTATTCTCCCTAAAGGTTTCTTGTGTTACAGTGATTTGATTTCATCCCTTAAGTCAGAGATATATCTCTGTCTGGTTTTGCTTAAGCACTGGCTGGATCACGCTCCTGCTCATCAGCAGTCACCCATAAGAGTCTTCTCCAGCAGCATTGTCATTTTCAGTTACAATCTCTTCTTTTCTTTCATTACTTGAAAAGGTTTGGATACTCCTCTCTTTCTGATAGGTAATTTTTTTTCCTATTCACCTGTGTTTCCCTGATGAATCTGTTAATAGCAATAAATTAATCCCTAGATGCATTATAGCATGGTTGCACACCATTATATTGACAAGAAAGGCAGAAAACCCCTTCTAGCTCAGCTCCTTAGAGGCTGAATATAAAAAGCCATCGTAGAACTACATTGATATTAGGCAACATAAAAATCATGCTGTGGGCTGGAAGCATTAGTCTACTCCAAGTGATAGTCAAGCCTAAACCTTAACAGACGAACTTTGGAAGTGTCCAGTATGCTTGCTTGTCAGTCTGAGAGTCCTAGGGATTGGTTTTAATTTCAGAAGAACCAATAAAATCCCATGATAAACACCTTAAAATTTATTTAACAAGAGAGAAGATCCTTTATCAGGTTCTTTGATATTTAACAAGGCAAAATCTGATGTCTATAAGTAATTTTATGTACTCATTTTTAATCTGTTTTTTTGTTAGGGTCTTGTATGTGCAGTTGAAATTCCTTTATTATAACCTAATGAGACACTACTGGCCAGATCCAAAGCTGGGCCAGGTCAACAGCTAGGTACTGGCTGGACTCTATCTAAGAGGTATTTTCTAACCTAAATGACTCTATTATTCTAAGAAAGGTCTCCCTGATAGTTTTGGTCTCTTTTGCCTTGTACAGTTCTTTCAAATGTAATGAAAGTTCCTTAAAACACGTGATTTTGTTTATGTTGCTCTAATTCTTATTTCCTTCTTTTTTTTTTTTTTCTTTTTTGATCCTTGTGAGAATTTAGAGTAGGCTTAAATAATGTTCTCTAAATTTCTTCAGAAGTCTTTAAGGAGTGCCCTGAATCATATGAGTAAGTCATAGAGTGCTCTGGCAGCAATAACAAGTATCATGAACCCTGTAATTAATTTTCAAGTCATGGTACTGGAACCCTTCCACCATCTGTGTCCTCTATGCATGGACTTCAAGAGAACTATTGCTGTGACTTCTAAGTGGAAGGAAAAATGAGGGAACAAATTGAGCAGTTATTAAGAATGGAGCTATTTTCCTGGTGGAACATGACTCATGCTGACAATGGAGATTCAAAGTACTCGGCAGATTTAATGGTCATATGCAATATTTCACTAGTGATAAGTGATGTTTGATAAAGATAAATTTTGAAGGGAAAGAAATTGTGCCTGAGTTTGTTCAGTCACTTTTGTGTCTTTTTCTTGGATACCTGTACTAGAACATCTCTATAGAACCAATGCCTAGGCTTTAGGGACATAAGTTGAACTTAATTTCTAAGCCTAAAGCATGTACGTCCAAATACACTGAAGTTTTGTTCCATAGTATTTGTGTGGGTGTTTTTCTTTTTGTTTGTTTGTTTTGGGCATTTTGTTAGTTTGTTTTACTTCAAAAGAGAGGCTATTTCTATTGATATGTGTGAACTGATTAAGTGAATGACCCTGATAGAACCAATTAATAATGTATATTCTCACTTAACAGGGTGAGGAAGACAACTGTTGGCGGGAAGATTTATAAGACTCAAAATACCTGTTATGAAGACTTAAACTCAGAAGCCAAAGGAGGCATAGACAGACTTCATGTCTTACTGTCCTTTCTTCTTTGGGAGGTTCAGAAACATAATTCAAAAAAAGCTCCTATCATGAATGTGTATAGGTGAAGACAGGACTTATTAATTATAATTAATATAATTAATAATTATATAATTAATAATTATATTATAATTAACATTAATTATACTCTACCACAAGCCCATCAGAATGCTACTGCTGGACCAAAGAAAAATACCTCTTTACTGTAATCTTGTTGGTGTGCGAAACTATCAAAGTTCCTGCTGTGTATGTAAGAACAAGTGTATTACAGTATAACTGTACTAAAATTCTTTCTTTTGCAAAACTTCTCAGCTTTTCCAGTGAGTTTTAAAAGCTAATATCAGTGTTGATGTAATACAAAAGAAAGATTTTGTTCTTAGACTTTTTTAAAAGTGAAGTGCTTGTTTGATATTCTTCATCCAATACTGGTTTTTAATGAGGTTAAAGGCTGCACAAGGTGTCTGTTTCTTGACTGATGGAATGGCAGAATAAGAAATTAGTATTGTGAGAGAATATTATTTGCTTCTCTTGGCACTATCTTTTTGTCTTCGTGTCTGAACCCTTTATTATTTTCATCCTTGCTCTATTAAAATCTGGGGACAGGGAATACTTGCCTAGCAGCATATTCCTCCAAGCACACACAGGTGTACTGAAAAGCCTTATGTATTAGCTCCTGTGGTGATTCTCCAAGTCCTTAAGCTAATCTATTGTCCATCTCCTTTATACCCAATACTCTGTTCTTCTTTTTCTCTGTTTTCAAGTTGGACAATTCTATTTTCCGCTTCACTGAAATGAAAGTCAAAAGCCTTTGTTTTATACCCTCAGTTTTCTCATTTACAGATAGTACCATTACAGAGATTTTTGACTATCCATTCTGCTTTCAGGTGAGGTTAAAAGTGCTCTGGATCTTGACAGCTGTGCAGCAGCAATGGGCTCAGGAGAGACACAAGAATGACTCATGCTCTCCAGAGGCAAGTTGGGAGAAATTTGTATTCTCGAGCTGCAAGAAGTGGTTTTCTCCTCTCTTGTTTCAAAAAAAGTTATTCCTAAACATTCTAGACAACTAAATTGATCAGCAAAGCCACCAGTTTTAGGTCAAGAGGAAGAGAGATACGCTTTGAAGTTCAACCAAATATGAGGACAGCCACATTTCTGTCAATGTTTCTCAGATTTCTTCTCTTCCCTTCCCTCTGCAGCTTGTGTGAGAAAGATGCCGTTAGTTGGAGTTCCCAGAAAAAAGTGGGAGCATCATTTCACTTATGTACTGCTTGGCCAACCAGCTTCTTTCAGTATGTGGTCCCCAGAAGTGTAGAGTGCAATACTCTACGTCTGTCTTCTGACAGCCCATATTGAAGCTACAATTGTACAAGTTTCCTATTCCAAAGCTAAGAACCCCTGTTGAGCCAGACTTTACTAGCAGTGGGCAGCAGAGCATTTGCAGAAAGGGTTGAGTTTCAGGTCATCTAAACATGGAGAAAATTTCAGAGAGATGCCCAGATCCTGCTGAAAGTTGATAGTAGCCAAGCACTTATCAGACCCTTTCTGCTTCTGCATGCCTTATTCTGAGACAGAGATGTATTACTCATGCAGGATTCAATGCTTCTAAGGTGTGTTTTTTTCCTGTGAGGAATGAAAGAAAGAAAGAAAGAAAGGAAAAAACCTCAACAACATTGCTTTCCTCTGAGTTTATAAATGTAAACGCCACAAGGATTCAAGTTCCCAGTCTATATGTTTTTTCCTAGCTAGAGTTTTAAATACATTCAGTTATACTAAGAATGAAAGCTACAACAGGGAAGATCAAGGAGTTTTATTTCAATTTTCTGGCAACCCCTGATTTAAATTCATTGCACTAATATATTTTAAAAATTAATTTCATTGTACTTAAAAGGGTTAAAAATAGTAGTAAAAGGTGCTATGCTTTACAGATAATGCTAACATTTAACAACCCCACAAGTGCCAATATTAATGCTACGCTATGTGTATGGTGAGAAGGAAAACAAAGTTTTTTCTGCTTTTCTGAGATGTTTTTTACAACCAACACTCACCCAAACTGGGAATAAGATGGCAGTGCTGAATTCCTTTATGTCCTACTAACTATGTGGTCCTTCAGGTTAATGCAGCCTACCTCCAGCACACTGGATATATCAGATCCTTTTGAACACAGCTGACAGAACTAATGTTGGGAAGGCAAGTGGAAGGCCAGGCACAGGGTACCTTTAGGCTGGCAGTATGAGGAAAAACTTTCTGGAATTTTTTTTTTTCGATGAAAATTAATTTTGTAATATCACTGAAGGGCAACAGGAAGGGTCAGAAGTAAAATTTGTTAACAACATTGGAAAAATGCTGCTAGTGGACTTTGAAGCGGAAAAGGTTTCTTAAAAGCAGACCAGACAGAAATTGATCATTTTGATGCTTGCAGGACAAAAAATAAACATATTGTCTATTACGTAAAAGACTGCACAATTTGTCAAATATGTGTTGGGCAAGAAGTGGAAGAGAAGTTAAAAATATAGGGGAGTTCAGTGAATAATCCTAGCTGAGTGAAAATCTCTAGCAAAAATATGTTACTTTAAAACATATTTTTGACCTCAGATAAAATATTAGTTAGCACTGATGTTTTTTCTTGGTCTTATTTTTAAACTGGATTTCCCAAGGAAGTGTTGTTTAACCTCTAGGATTATCTACTTATTTTTTGCTATCATGCCTTACCTTTTAAACTGGTGATTTTTGACAAAGGGACAGAGGCCTCAGACACATTTACTTCCTACACAATTAGTCTATGTAGACAGTTTGACAGAGAACTCCCTGCTAATGTCTTCTTGTTGCAGTATGAGCAGAAACCGCATCAAGCATCAGCAAAGCTCTACTGATGCAGGGTGTGCTGAGAAACAACAGCAGAGAAAGGCAGATTTCATTTTGTGGTGCTCATGGAGTTTTATTTTTCCACAATCTACTAAATTCAATAGCTGGTATGTGCAAAAAGACTTACAGTATGCAAAAAGACATTTACAAGAGGACGTACATCAACAAACTAATTATTTGCTGTTTGGTATTATTATTTTTACTATTACTATTTTTACTATTATTATTAATTTTTTTTTATATTAAGGATATTTGAAAACTTGCTGTCATACAGACTTCCATAGGCACCCCGACAGCCAAGAAAGAAATGTCCTACTTCATTTTCTACTGAATTCAAACTCAACATTTTATTTGTCTAAAATGCTGTACTACATCAGACCACTGAAAATGATACTATATGGGAAGTACCTGACAGGTGAACTTGTAATGTTTGCCATAAGGCATAAAAAAAAAATTGCTCTATGTGATTTTGGCAAAAAAATATCAAGCCAAAGATCTCAGACAGTCTAACAGATAAAAAACAGGGAGAGAAATTCTTAGACATTCATGTATTCACACATGGAGATGGGAAGAAATACATACGAGGGGTAAAAAGGGGATAATTTTGTTGTGTCACAGAATTATAGATGCATAAACAAGCAAACTGAAATGTTAGTCAAAGAGCGATATCAAACAGGGCATCACTCTGACCTAGAAACAGAACAAACCAACTAGTTTAGATTGCAGTAATGCTCAGCAAACAGAGCTAGGAGGTGTGTTTGTGTGCATGTACATGTATGTGTCCATGTGTAATATACTCAAAAAGTGCCAGATTGGTGTTAAACTGTGGGCCAATTGTTTATAACGTAGGAAATACTTAGCATAATATCAATAAGAAGCCTGTGGGATTTTCCATAGAAGCACAATCCTTGGGGCATCACAAACATCTTTGCATAAAGCAAGACCAGCTGGCAGAAAGGGAGAATAATTTTCTCTAATATTTGAATTTATTAGCCATAAAGAAAGCCTGACAAGTAATGTGAGGCATGGTTGTGTATAACAAGAGACAGAGGTCAAACAAATGCTGCATATTCTGAATTCCACAGGAAACACCCCTCCAGAGGACATCACTTACAAGCTTCAGGGACTGTGCTGATTAAAATGAAAGAAGAAAATACAAAGACAGAAGCAGTAACAGAGAAAGTCAACATATTCTGAGGTGGCTGCTATCAATCAAGTTATCACATGTCCCCTTATTGGCTGGAAATTCAGTTTTCCCTCAGCAGAGCTGACTACGTGCACTTTCCCAGTCTACTGCAATGGAAAGTTCAATCACCTCCAGAATGCAAGTTGCAATCCCAAACAAATGATATATTCATGAAATCATTTTCAGAGCACTGTTCTAACTTGTTTGAGACAACCCTATTAAAATCTTTGTCTCTAGGCATCCTTAGGCACTCAAAGAGGCTTACAGAATTGTTTAAAAAGAGAGATATTAGAGACCATTTGGATATGGTAAATATTCCACAGTGTTTGTCCTAAGGCTACAAACCACCAGACTATTCCATCTAACAAAAAAATAATTATAAAAGAGTCATTAAACTCAGACCTCACTGAAGTCAAATATGAGAGGAAAAACTCAGACCTTCCAAATGTAGATGTGTTCAATGAAATTGAAATGACTGCATTTTGTACACTGTACATTTATATACTAACGCACATATCTAAAAAGAGACGTAACACAAGGAAAGAAGAAGAAAAGGCCTGAGGGCCAAAAAAGAGTATCACAGTCTGAGGATCTCAGAAGACACAGTGGCAAGATGCAGATAAATAGAGCTGAAGGAACTCTTCAAAGTTAATGCAAGAAAACCACTTTCTTTCTGCTTAAGATGATACTACCCACAAACCTATGATGTGTTTTCTCACATACCTAGACCAGACCGTGGCAGACTGACAGCCTGAGCACACCAGCTGACTAGCAGGAGTTCACTCACCTGCCACTAGCAATATCCTCCACCCAGGAGGTACTTCACATGAAAGCAAATGAGGTGTTAGCTGACTTAAGCAGTGCAGAGGTCACTGCTGATGGAAGACTAGTGAGCAGGAATTCAAAGGAGCAGCTTGACAGGAATGCAATGGCATGACAGGAGTGAACAGAGTTGAGTGCGCTGCCTGCATCTATTCCTGAAAAACAGAACAGAGGAAGGTGAAGAGGCTCTGCTGTTTTGCATATAACCTAAGGAGAGAAGACTTGGCGAAGGAGGACTGAAGAAATCAAAAGAAGGTTGTCCAAAAGCTGTGACAGTGTCAATGCGCTTTCTGCTGAGGTTTGTCCTACCATTTGCTGAGGTCATGCAGTCACAGGGCTGCAGTCCCACTGCTGTGGTTCCACATGGCATCTTGTGTCCTGGCACAGGGGGCTCATCGTATTTGCCACCACAGCTTATGAAAAGTGAAATCATTATTGTAGGAAGGGAAACTGCTGCTCCACTACACACACTTCCTTGAAAATAGGAGAGCTGGTAGGTGCAAATGAAGGGTAAGAACAAAACTTTCAGGCACACTTTAAAATAAGGTAAAGCTTAGATCTATTCAAAAGTTTTCTGTCACTTTTATTTAATGACAGAAAACAGAAGTTTCAGTTAGTTTATGTATTCATGAAAAGAGCTGATTTCTATGAAAAGGCTTCATATTTTTAGGAAGAGGTTTAGAAGAAGATGAAATTTTTCATGCAACTGAAAAGACTACAAACACTTCTTGATTGCTCTTAATGTTGTCTCAGTGTAAAGAGCTGCCAAAATTTTCTCTATCACCTCCATGACTGAGTACAGAAATGAACCACAAGCCAATGAAATCTATTTTAAACAAAGCCTTGTAGTCAGCATTGCCAAAATACATCTTTATCATTAAAATAATAAATAACATTGACAAAATATGCACAAATAGGAAAGAACTCTCTATTATGGCCCAGTTCAGGAAAATACATGTCAAAATACCTGAATGACCTTTTGAAAATATTTTGTTCAAAAAAATATGAAGCATGAAATTGAAATTATATCCTGATAGTGTCAGATAAGAACCAAAATGTTCACTGTGTCCAGATAAGAACCAAACCACTTGTTCTGAGGTCTGGAAGAGAACACAGGCAATAAATATCAGCTTCCATTATTTCTCCCTTAACAAGCAGTGCAATATTTCAATCTCGTCTTGAGCCACCTCCAATTGTTACTAGCAGCCAAATCTAATCTGAAGACTGGGGACATGGATGAAAGTGGGATACAATTTCTGTTTTATCCCAAAGTCTATACCAAGAATAGCCTTCACTTGATCCAGAATAACATTTTGCAGCCCCAGGACTTGAATACCTTTACTGTTGCTCATTTATATGATTTGATTACAGGAAATCAGGTTCTTGCTACCAATTAGGTTCATCATCATCACTTACCCACAGAGTCTTACTAATCTGAGAGACTTTTGTTACTCTGAGTGTGTGTGGCTACCCTGAACTAGTGTCCAACCTCCTTTCTTTCTGGTCATGGCATGTGGCAGAAGAGAATATACATCTCTAAGGAGATGGGGGGGCAGGAATCTTATCAGTGAATGGAAGACACTGCATTATGTTTGGTTGGATGTCAGCTCTGGAGTCTTGAAGCTGGGCTCCTTTGAATTCCACTGCTGGCATCTCTTTTGCTTTCACACTTTGCTTTCTGATGTAAATGTCCAATATCTTAATTCAAGACTGTATTTTTTCCTCTGTTGAATAAAAGAAAGTAGGATTAGGAGAGAAAGTGTCATCCTACCTTGTTTTGAGTCACAGTGGAATAATGCTTTCCAAGCAACATTTGCTTACTTAGCCTCCCTAATCATGCTGTCACCAACATAAGGGGGCCCCATGCAAAGGGAAATAACATGCAAATATTCTCAGGTGAATTACATAATTCTTTCATCATGTTCAGTAGATCTTAGAGATGCACTTTGTAAACAACAAATATTGATTTCTATGTAGATGGATATCTGTGTAGATATATGCTTGTGTAGACACCCAACCTTCGCAGACAACCTGTGTGAGGTATTTGCTGTCTGAAATGTGTAAGTCCCTTTCAGTTACTTCTCTTTTCCTATTCAGATTTTCCTAAAGATTTTTGGTTGTTTGGTCATATTTTGTAGTTTGCTTACCCTGGTGCTTAGATTTCCTAATCCATTCCCAGGTCTGGCTAAGCTGGTTTAGGTTGTATTGCTATTGAGCATCAAAATACATAAGATTTTCAGATACAGAAGTGTTTTCAGAGAAAGAGGATGTTGCCATCAGATGACTGTGGCAAGTTATTGGGAGGGATTTCTCACATGGAAGACAATTCCTGAAAAAAATAGATAAACACAAGAAAACTGTAGTAACGCAGTGAACAGAGCTGGTCCTTGTTGAAGAAAAGAGTGTTAAATCAAAATCCTTTAAGAAAGAAGTTTGGTAGATTCATTTTGATATCTCTTCAGATTTTGTTGCATGCCAGCATTCCTTGCGAAGAGTGAGATTTAAGTGAAAAGTACTATTTTATTCTTTTCTGTTTGCAAAGATACAGCTTCTGCCCTATCCCTACAAAAGTATATGAAAAGGAATTCAGCTCTGAGGCTTCCCAAGCACAATGAATCCATTTAGCTGCCAGAATACAATGTTCAGAGTCCAGTCCTCCAATTCCTGTGTCTGTTTGCAGTTATTGACTTAAAGTGACAAGGTCTGCCTGGGCAATGATGTTGAGCTCATTAACTTAGTCTGGTGATGCACAGCACAGTCCCTTCTTTTCCCTTTACTTTCCACTCTGAAATTTCAAGACCCTCATTCTTTCACATGATGTGCATTTGTTACCTAGAACTTTATCTTGTTTGGGAAAAAAAAGAGTCACACTTTTCTCCAGGTGTAGGAGGTATATTTTCCTATGCCTGTTTCCAGTGTGAAAACTGGTAGTGGTTAACTGGGTAGCACCTTGATGGGTCTCATATTTTTGCTGTTGCTCACTTTTTGCTGTCACTTTTCCTCTCCATTTATGCTGCACCCACTAGCCAAAAGTCTGTGGGCCAGCCTGGGAACCCAGGGGAAAATGGCCCTTGAAAATCTGGTCGTGTATTCTTCCCACAGACTGTCCAGCTGTTCCTATTTGGCTTTCTGTTCTCTATGTTGTTTCTATGTACTTTTAATTTATGGGTTAATATTTGCTTATGTTTTGCTCTGATTTTCAGCAGATACCTGGGTTCGTTCACTGACATTTGAATGGGAGAATTCTTTCTATCTAGAATTATTCCCACTTCTGAGTGCACTGGACTCTACTCCCTGGGTACTTTTCTTTGCTTTGGCCATATAACAGTTAGTCAACGTATTTTGCTCTGGCTGCCTCATTTCTGGAAGGTTGCTTCAGACTTCATTGAGTTTATTGCCTACACTGTGTCAAACTACAGTTCATTATTGTCGTCATTTTATTAAAATAGTCCCTAAGTGCACCAAATTCTGAACGCTTGACTGCAATATTCCACGGAGATCTACTTTATTTTTATATTGGTCAAAGCCAACAGTAAAGCTGCCATTAACAGCCAAGTTAATGCCTTTGTGAAGCACTGCCATGCTTCTCCAGTGCCTGACATTGGCTCTTGAATTCTATATCTTGGCACTGGGTACATGTTGCTTTTGCATACCAGAGGTAAAACACACTTCCATTGCACAGGAAGCAGCACTAAAATAGCTGAAATCCAGTTCTGTATTAAATCTTCATGCATTCTTTATAAGTTTTGTGTTATCTTTTCTGATCTGAAAAGGAACACAATGCATTTGGCCTTTATGCCTTATATTAAACTCTAGAGTGTTAAATAGAAAGGGGAAATGTATATGAGTTGGTAAGTGATCTTTAATATGTAAAACACGCTGTATATGTTCTGCAGATCTATGGCAGAGATACTGTCTGGTTTATGTGTAGTGCAACAATTCAAAAGTGTGTGTGTTTTCATCCCAAGCTCAAAGAGCTGGGATAATGAAATGCAGATTCCTGAGAACTTTACAACAAATTAGGAGGAAGTCAAAGAGGAACTGGAAAGAGCATTTGTGAAGTAGAAGAAAGATACAGAGTTTCAGCATTTGTGTTCAGTTGGTATTTTATTGTTTCATACAGCCTGAATAGTAACTCTGAAGCATTTGAAGCTTTGTCATGCCTTTAAATTGAGCTTTTCCAGGGAAAGTGGGAAAACATATGTACAGTAGTGTTTATCTTGTGTGTGAATAACTATTCTTGAAGTATAGTCACACTGAGAATCTCATTTTAGTGCAAGTGAAGCTCTTTAGATAATCATGTCTGGATATTTTTAATAGCTCTTGGTAATATCTTATCCTCTTCAACTCTAAGTGCCTTTGAAAACTCTCCAAGTGCTCCAGGAAAATGCTTTGGAAGAGAGCTATATGTGTAACAAGTTTAGGTATTATCAAGGAAAACTCAGATAACAAAAGAAGTTCAAACCTTGAACTTTCCAATCCTCTACAATGAAGACCCATTAGTTCAACTACAAAATTATACAGGGGACTAAAAATATGCAACCCTCTTACCAAACACACTATAAAGAAATTCATTCCGTTAGCTTTTTGAGACAAAGTACAACAGCTTAATCATTGGATAGGGCTGGTGAGCTGAGTGTGAGGAAACAAAACCATGACCTCAATCCTACTAGCACCATCCAAGAGAATAAACTGGCAAAATCTAGTGTTTGGGGCCCTGGCTTAAGGAAACAGAATCAAACTATTAATGTAAACAAAAAAGTTAAATTTCTTTAGTAGGTCAGCAATGAGATTAATCAAAGAACAGAACCTTATAAGCATAATTTTGCTCCCATATCTTCTAAAAAACATTACAGTCATAATAATAGATTCCTTACCCAGAGACTGATTTTACAGCAACTCTAAGTAATTGCACACATCTGTTGATAACTTTAAAAATTGCAGTTATAAAAGGAGCAAAACTAAAGACTACAGATTTTTTTGAGCTATAATAAGTCAGGTTTTGGAGCCATATCCATTGTGACACCCTTTAAAGGACAAACACTGCTGAAAATTTGGAAAGACTCAATTGTAAACTTATTTATAACATTGTTATTATCAACATCTGTGTGACAGGGATCTAATTTACCCAATGATAACCTAAATTTCACATCACAATGAACTTAACTGGACTGACAGTAGATCATCACAGATGAATATTTACAGTATTTTTCACGAGCTCCATCCCCTCATTTATATTTGTATAAAAAGCAGTGATATACATTGTAAAATATGTGCAAACTATATATTTTTCATCATATAGTTCAGAAATCTGTCAAACAGTCTTGGCTGGCTTATCAAAGCCTGATTACTAATCCATCTTCCCTGCTCAATTCCAACATCCCAGACATCTTTGTAGTATCATATAGATGTAATTTTTCAAGCTATCCATCAAAAAAGAGTTTCTTTCCTTTCCCAAAAAAGGCATCTCTTCTTCCACTCAAAATTTCAAGACAGTGTTAGGTACTGGATTAGTGGCTGAATCAGCATTTGATACTCCTCCACCCAACAAGAGAAACGGGGACCTCAGGAACTGAGTGCTTCCACCATATCATGAAGGTTTAGCAATGCTTGTGTTTATTCCCAGTTATTTATCTTGCCATTATGCTCTTATCTGAATGCCTCACAATCTTTTGGGTACTTAGAGCAATGCTGTGAGATAAAGAACAATTCCTCTGTCACAGGTTTGGCAACTAAAGCCAAAATTTGCAAAGGCATTTAGTATGTTGTACCCTGAGTCAGAAGCAGTCAGGAGGAAATGGAAGAGAACAGAGGTTACCAATTTCAGGTGCTCTAACAGTTCAAATGCAACCCTAGGCCTGAACTCATTATATTATGAAGTCAAAGGACTTACAGAATCACAATAGATTCATTATGGTTGGAAAAGATCTTTAAGTTTATTGAGTTAAACTAGTAACCTAACACTGCCAGGTCCACTCCCAACAGTGGATGCTGCTTGATTGATATACTTAGTCTATATACCTGGCAGTGAGAGGAAAAGGATTATCAGTGTCCCAAGTGGGCCATCACTAGCTTACCCAGGCACTCAGGGCTACAGGCTTGAACCAATTCCATTGTCTGTTGGAAAAGTGGGTCCCTGAGACAACAATATCAGTGAACTTGTGTATTTCCAAAAAGTACTGGAAATCTTTTGAGGAAGGGAACAGAAAGATAATCTATATACCTTTGCATCGACCCACTGAATTTGATTTGAGAAACTGGGTTTTCTAAGTAGAGGCAAATTATCTGGGCAAAATATCTGCCTTAAGATGCAGATATACATTTGTATGGTATATAATTAAACATACAGTCTAAAATTATTGTTAGTCTATTTCTTCTAAAGTACTTTCCTAAAAAGCCAAGCACCTTACTAACATCAGTCCAATTACAGTACCCAGAAGAAAGGGAAATTATAAGCAATATTTTGAAATAGCCCCATGATGCACTTTGTGTGCCTCTGAGCCAGAGAAAACCCAAAGGGCATAAGTCTGGAATATAGTAGCTGGCTCATTCCCAGGCAGAAATCTGCAGTCTCACTGAAATCCTGACAGACACGCAGCAATGGATATATCATAAAAGCATCACCAGTGGCACTTAGCCACTCAGATCTGGTTCTCAAAAATTATTTGAGTTCAGGAGAGCAAAGCAGATTTTTTTTTTAATAAATGCTAAGTATCATTGAGATGCTGGTTCCATATCCCATTGCAATGACTCCTTTATTATTATTATTCAATATAATGAGTGTAACCTGGTTATTTCAATGGCCTAAAGAGAAATGTAAATTCATGGAATGAGTAGTCCCAGGCAAAACCAGAGTTGTACAGGCCACAGGAACACAAACATACATACTTTGGTACATGTGGCCCCAGGAACAGCATTCATTAGGAAGGACTGTAGTGACTTTCATTATGGAAAAGGATTTTGTTTAGTGAATGTTTCCTTTAATGGTACCAGAAGGCCAGAACATACTTGTCTGTTTATGCTTATACTTTCAACTCTGTTCAAAAAAATCAGTACAGGAGGAGTTTATTTCTTCCATTTTATTTCTTAACTTTCCTTGCTCAAGTTTGAAGTAGCATGGAGAAGAGAGAAAGAGGCACTTAATATTTGAGTTTTGGAACCAGCTCTTGTAAATCTCAGCAGCTAATTGGCAGCTGACATCATCTAATGAGAATGATCCTTTCCTGCAGACCACCAAGTTCCTTGTTCTGGGTTCTGTTCTCACCAGCATACTGCTACAGAAAGACTCTCAGGGACAAAAATATGTCAGAAAATAGTAGCAGGAAGGGAAATAGTATTGGCTGCAAACCTGTCAACCCAAATCAGATGTTAGCCTCCCTTCTTGCTTCCAATTTAGCAGAAGTAAGTTAAGGATATGGAAGTGTGATTTTTCATCAAATATGATCCTATTTTCACTGTCTATGTTCAAATGTGCCATTGTATTAGTGCTCCCTTGCTTTCAAGATTACAAAGTGAAAGAAAAATATTTTGGTTTTAGAGGTCTGGAAGCATAACAGCCTGACAGTCATTTGCACCTGAGACTTTCTTTCCTCTCACTTCCCTCCCCACACCCCATTCAAATCCACAAAGACCTTTTTAAGCACATGAGAGCTTTTTGTGTGACCAAATTGTTTTTTCCATAGCACGAATATTTCCGCCTGCTGTTAAGCTTTCAACATGCAAAAGCAGGACATATTCTTTATATGCCTGACACTCACTCACTCACTCACTCTATCATTTATCTATCTATCTATCTATCTATCTATCTATCTATCTATCTATCTATCTATCTATCTATCTATCTATCTATCTATCTATCTATTGTGTCCTGGTTATAGTAGTCAGAATCAGTTTGTCACTGTGTGTGGGTGTGTATTCTAAACACTCTATGTCATTTTTCTAATGAACTGCTCACAACGGCCCATTTGCAGCAGCTGCCTAGGACACACCCAACTCCTCAAGCTACAAGGTGGATGTTTAGGAACTTCTGGAAGATAAGGAAGTTTTCCTGTCTTCACATAAGTCCCCTTCGGGGAGCCATTAGTACCTTCACACCTACCTGAAGGGTCATGTCTGCTAATGGGTCATCAGGGATGCCAAAAGTATGCCATGATTGACCTCACAGAGTAAATCACCCATTGTGAAACTCTCCATCCTGGGGGAGGGACTAGGTGTTCCCATCTCAGCCCAAGCATATATAAGCTTGGGGTTTTAGAACCTCTCATCAGATCCAGAGGAGGACCAGAGCCTCGAGTGGACTTAGACTGCCACTGAACTGCAACCATCATTTTCAACCAGCAGGTTTCTTCCTTTCTTCTTACTTTGAACTCAGGGGGGCCACATGGTGTTCAGCACAAGGGTCGGTGAGCTCCATTCTGCTCGTGCTCCACTGTGCTGGGCTGTACATCTGTTTTAGTGGGACAAATGAATTTTCCTTCTGTATCAGTGTATTTTGTGATCTTTCATTAAATTGTTATTCTGACTTGCAATCTCATTCTGAGTTGGATTCATTTCTTCTGCCGGTTTAACTCTAAATCAGCACACTATGTCTTTGTTTGTTTATTTTAGATTAAAGAACAAAAGTGAAAGCTCCACAGGGGGTAAGGAGAGAAGTTGCCTGAATAGATACGTGCCTCTTGCTTCTTCCATGAAATCCTCTGTACTGGGCTCCCATCAGCATTGCAGATCTGGAAGCACACAGCATGACTTCCTAGACTTCTCATGATGTTTGGAGTTCTCCTTAGGCTCCAACTGTGAGCAGCGGGCAACTTTAGTGAGGAATTCATTTCCCTTTCCTTTTTTCTCAAAGCAGGTTACAAGTATTTCAGGTCTTGGAGAACAACCTATGACATGGGTACACACCTCTTCTCTGGAGACAGAAGGCCGATAAAAAGTATAATTTAGAAACCCTTGTGATCCCTAACCTAATATCTTGATTGTCTTTATGGGATGTGGGTGAGCCAAAAGAGTCTACAAATTATTTTTGAGTACTTGGGTTTGGCAGTTCTGAGAAGACAGGTAGGCAGATGTTTAATAGACATGATACATAAGAGACAGTCTCAACTCTATACACACAGCATAGAGAGGGAAGCTGGCTGGAGGCCCTGTGTTCTCTCTATAAATTGCCAAAGGGAATGAAATTCAGAGTAACTGCTCGGATTTTTTGATTAAATCAATCCATTGCCACTACCCAATGCATCTTGTGTTCTCTTTTATTGCAGCACATTACCCAGTAATAGTTGATATCATAAATGATCTCTATAATCTTCTGGGTGAAGTAAGGATAGGCTGGCCTCATTATCTTCAAATTTTCCTACATTTTTTTTAACCTCAACAAGGTCTTTACCATCCTTTTAAATATCTTTTATTTTATATTTATCATAGGAGAAGATAAAGGGATTCATTAATGCTTAAATAATTGTGAAATATTTAGGTGAAGAGTCAATCTGTAGTGGATGCCTTCTTAAAATGAAACTGCTCTACAGGGGACCTACCTGTGATGGAAGAAATAGCAAAGGGTAGAGAGCCAGATTCTTATGCACTTTTACTCTTCTGTGCCCTTTTCTCTATTCATAAACTTGTCTGCTTCGGAACACTTCATTGTTTAATTTAGTGATGCAGTCTACTAGCCCTGTTGTCAGGGTCTATGGACAACATCATAAATTAAAATCTACATTTGGGGAATTGGTGCAACAGGCCACAGGGTTGCTTCAGGCTCTTCAGTCGCAGAAGGAAAACTGAGAACCTAAGTCATACTCAATCTTTTCCCCTATCAAAGGAACATATAAATGATCTTAAAACTGTCCTTGTAAGTCTGTCACATAGCTGTTTTTTTTACTGCATTAAAGCAATCAATCCTATATATATATATGGCTCACAAGATAGCATATGCAGGCCCTCAGAGCTGCCCAAGTCCTCACTTCTTTGGAGGTCTCTGAAGTTGCACAGACAGCCTGTCCACTTCCCTCATCCCCAAAGCATCAGTGAAAAATGTTTCATAAATTTATAAGCTCATTTATGTTGGAGGCAGACAGTTATCCTGGCCTAGTGCCCATCACAAATGTAAATGAGAGACATTGCAGAAAATTTCTGGCCATAAAATACACAGAGACGTGCTTGCACTCTTGGCAGAGACAGTTAGCTCTTTTAGCCTGTCTTTATCAGCTCAGTAGTTCTAAACAAAACCAGGCAAGACTCTTAGCATCAGTAGCTGAATGACAGATTCTGAGAGCTTTTGTAACAATTGCTCTGTGTATTTGCTGTGCCTGGATATGATGGGAAAACAAAACAAAGACAGAACTGCAGTGGGCATATATGAATATCTGTTCATATCTGCAAGGCCTTTATTTTCCCGCCTCCCACTCATTACTTAAAAAGCCTGATAACTGCAACGCAGGCAATAACCGAGACTACTCCCAGAGCTGGGACACTCACAGCATCATCCTCCTGCTGGTGTTTCCCAATATCTGCACATGGATCAGATACCACAGTCTTACCTTTCCTGGAGGCACTTCTTGAATGTTCGACCAGTCTCAGTGCTAGACAAATTCCACTCCTAATTCTCAATAGTTAGGATTTTTCATCAAACCAACCATGAATTCTTGCCCTTCCTGTTAAAGTGGGCTTGTGTTGATGAAGGGAGCATTGGCTGCCCAGTTGGGGAACAGCATTGAGCACACTTGGACGTGACTGCAAGCATAGCTGCTTCTTCCTGTGAAGTTCAGGGCATGGTCCTTCTACTAACCTCCAGGAGACAATGAGAGTGTTAGGAAGAGTGTCACTCTTAGAAGGAGAAATGGGGACATGCTGCTCTGCAGAGTTGATACCTTCCATGATTCCCAAATGTTACATCATGCCTGCCAATGGTTTTCTGTAGCAGTTCTGTGAGACTGGAGTTTTTCATGGGGAAACTGTGTCTAGAAGGCCAGGTTTCAACCCCCCAAGACTCTACCCACTTTATTGTGCCTGGGTTATATTTTAGTATTTCTGTCCAGTAGAACTCAGGACCATTTGCAACTCTATACTAGCAATAAATCAAGGGGGGAAAACAAGATGCCTGTATGGGATGACAGTAAAGCAGGATCAAGTACAAAAGAAAAACTGATAAAGCATCTTTGTAAGGAATGGTGGTTTGGTTTTTATTTCACAGAGATTCTTGCCCATGCAAATACCTCTTTCGAGAAGCAGCTTACATTTCTGGAATGGCAAACTGTTTCCAGGTTTGCAGAAGGAGGGTCCTGGGGGCCACCAAGCTGAACATGAGCCAGTGATGTTCCCTTGCAGCAAAGAAGTCTAATGGTATCCTGGGCTACATAAGGCAAAATATTGGTTAAGTCAGCCATGGTGAGTCCACTCCTGTGTCCTGTTCTGGGCTCCCAGTGGAAGAGAGACATGATTATCTTGAAGGCAGTCCAGCTTGAGCAAGGGAGTAGGACCAGATGAGGTCTGGTGGTTCCTTCCAACTTCAACTGTTATGTAGTCCAGTGATTCTGTGAAAAGCTTTACTTTGGCTATAGTTTGCTTTTCCTTCCAGCCATATAGCTTTCAGACCCACTCAGAATAAAAAAAGAGGAAAGCAAGGTTAAACATGAAGGAAGATGTAAAAGGGATTTTCCCATCAGAATCTATTTGTGCCCTCTCCCTATTGTCTCCTTTTCTCACAAAGGGTCTGATCAAGTAAAGGATCCTGAACATCACCCACTAATTCACCGAAGCTCAGCATCTTTCGCTCAATCCCAACACTCATGACCAAATAACATAGTTGTTCTCTCTGTCCCATGGAAGCGCCACACTCCCCCTCCCGAGTCTTCCTGCAGAGTCCAGGCATGCTTTCCAGAGAAACAACATTGATATGCAGGGCACATCCACTCTAATTTTAACTCAAATAGAAAAAGAAATAACTTTCTCATTCATCTCTCCCCCCTGCTCTTTCCCTGATTGTCACTGGGAGGCACTGAGAAGTACCTGTGCATGAAAGCAACTCAGCTGGCCACTAGTTTCCAGGCCTCATTACTAAGGATTTGGATGATGAAAAACCTTGATCAAATTTGAATATTTTATAAATAATAGCCTACAACCAGAACAATCAGTGAGTCTGTATTTCTCTAACCAATGCCCTTCTTTTCTGCACAGCAAGATACTGCTGCTATTAACACACTGACCAACAGTAACCTCTTGTGTCTCTACTGAGCTTTAAATATGGTTTTCCATACTCAGAGTAACAAACAAACAAACAAATAAAAAAGTCCTCTTTAGACCACAAAGGGTTCTAGATCTTCTTTACAAAACNATTCTTTTTTTTAAAAAACGGGGTTTTGTTGTTTTTTTTTTTTTTTTTTTTTTTTTTTTTTTTTTCCCCCCCCCCCCCCCCCCCACTGTGGAGGGCAAGAAAACCACTCTTCTACCACTGATTTGCAGATGGCATAGAAAACGTTTCTTTTAGTTTTTTGCTTGGCTTCCTGTGCTAGGGGTAATCTTTAATTTGCATCAAGCTGTCTGATCTGTCCTTCTTTGTAACATGGGCCATGGTACATCTTCAAAAGGGTGGCTGCAATAGGAGAGCACAGGCTAGCATCATCTGAAGCCACAATGACAGCCAAATGGAATTGTGGTAACAGTGTAGACCAAATGCCAAAAAGCATTTACAAGAACCGAACAAAGTGACTAGGCCCAAAGGCAATGTGTAAGACAGCATTTGGCAATTGCTCTTTTTAAGGAGGTATATTTTTAATGACATTTTTATATCATGCAGATATTGCAAATATGAATTGGTCACCAGTGAACACTCATCTTGCAAAGATTCCAGCACTAACCAGATCTTACTTTATCACATAAAAGGAGTATTTCACAGAAAAAAAAAAATAGGGCTATCTCCCACATAGTCATGTTTTAGCAGAAATTAAAATCTTAAATATCTCCCATTTATTGCTCTGTTAACTGGTGAAGTTAGACAGTCTGGAAGGATGCCAGTGAGCAACTAGTGTGCAGGAGACTCACTGTCTTTTCTTGTTGTTTTTAAAGACAAATCTCTTTAGCTAGGTAACTGTGCTCATTCAGGATTATCTTGAACAGAACAGAAAAAGATTTTATCTTTATCATATTATCACTTAAAATTTGTGAATGTCTTGGGGTGTCAGCCAGACTGGGGCTTTATTGCATAAGGGCCAGTGCAGACAGAGAGTCTATGAACAGTCACAGGCTTTGCATTTTTAGTCTGAACACTTTTTTTTTCTGTAAATCATAGCTGCCACACAGAGATTGCTGCCTGAAAATCTCACTTTATTTTTAAAGGAGTATGTTTCTCACCCACAGTGGCTGGAAATGAAAGTTCTAAATGCTCCAGCACCAGAACACACATAAAAAGACTGCAAAATGAAATTGTCTGCTTTCATGGTGTTAAGTCAGTCCTGTGATTGATTGAGAAAAGAGAGGGCATCATAAAGGGAAAGTGTTATTCAAGGTTTCTGAATGCTGAAGTTGGGCAGAACTGCAGGTCATTGTACTTCCTCCTCATTCCAAAATTTAGTAATTTTAAGCAGACACCATCTTAATCAGACCATCTGCAGCCTGAATATTGGCCAGTAGCAGCCAGTTTTCTGAGACCAGCATCCATAGGCTGCCATTTCATGGCATAATGGAACACTAGTACCCTAGGATGTTTAGGGATATGTCATATGCTAAAAAATTCAATTCACATACCCTCATAATTGTGCATTCCTGCTTCTGGTCTTTGTGAGAGCTATTTATTCAATGTCCATCCTATTTCACTTTGGCTGGTGATAGTTTTGAGTTGCCACCCATCCAGAACTCACAACAGATCTAGACAAAGTTATTGCAGGTCACCATGTGGAACACTAACCCCTATTTCTAGCATAATCAAGACACCAATTAGCTTGTAGTCTCTCATTTCAGCAGCCTGACCTTTCAAATGTACAAACCAGACTAATACCAATGAATTTGCGCGGGTGTAAAGTTTCTGATGCTTATTCTCTGCATAATTGCTACCACAGCATTTCTCAGGCATGAGGAGACACTATTTTATTTCCTTTACCGCTTTGAAGATGAGCCATATTGGTGTTTACTGCACCTCTTACTTCAATATTCAGGCCTCACAATTTAGAGAAAAACAGCTTCCATATGTTTTACTTTCTGACAGACTCCTTTGGCCACTGCTCAAAAACATGTGAGTTATAGGCAGGCAACAAGCCAGTATGGCCTTCAGGTCAGCTGGTATGGACTCTCCATGACTGAGTCAGAGCTGGGGGAGGCTTTGTAGGTTGAAAAGTTGTCTTCCACATAAATCCCTTTGTGGGGCTTATCTTGGAGTTAAACTTTGCTATCTGAGCAACAAGGTTAATCCAGTAAATTGAGCTTGAAAAGACAAGATTTAGGTAAATGAAAGGATGAAGAAAGTTACAGCTGACAAATGGAATGGAAACTCATCTTGCATTCTTTTGAAACATATGGGTAATTTTTTGAAAGGAGAGAAATTTTTTAATATCTTCGAGACTTTACTTAATTTACCTTCCAAAAAAAACAGAATCATAGTTTATACTTAGAATAAGTATAAACATTTGGAGCCTTTCAGATTTCAGACACCTTCTTCTGTTTCCTGTTTGCTTGTTTGTTTGTTGCGTGTGTGTGTATTGTTTGGTTAGGGGTGTCCCTCCCCTTTATGTCTTTGTGCTGTATTTCTCTGATTTTTCACTCATCTTTCTACATTTCCTTTTGGGCTGCAAAGCTAGTACTGCCTACTGATCTCAGCCAGTTTCTCAAACGTTGACCTCAAACTCTGTCTTTAAGGATTCTTTATTACAGTCTTCAAAATTCTGTCTGTAAGGATGGTCCCATGATGTTGCTTTCCTCTGAGGAGCCACCTGTGATCCCCTCCATTGGCATGCATGAGCGTTTGTTCTGAAGTGGCTCAGCATTCATGAGAGCAAGACATTGCAAAGAATATGAGGCAACTGTGGAACTGGACGTGGTAGTAATTCTGTTTGCATATCAGAATGAAAACTGGGAACACCCAACACCTGCAGAGAGAAAGATGGACTGGAAAATATTCTATTCATGTCCATTTGTTCTAAGTTTCTGTTTGTTCTCCACCCTTTCATTACCCATTTTTTCCTTATTGTCTTTTTGGATCAGCAAACCAAGTTAAATATTGATCAATGGACCTGCTTTTTTACTCTGTCTTCTTACACTGGTAGAATTACAGGTAGGGTGGCCAAGAGGACTATTCTATCACCTGATTCATGTGGTTTTGATTGATGGATTGTAGGAATGGTATGCTAGATCCTGTCCTGTCATTGTTGTTAGAGCAGTTTAGTGAAAACCTGTGCAAAGGAGGGCACAACATTGGGTTCCTTCCTCTGGTGTTTACTTTCCTTTTCTGTTATTCAGAACTTTGGGAACTTCATGCAGTGGAGACTGTGCTCAGCTTAATAACCACTGATGAAAGGAAGCCAGACCAGCACTGGGATCTAAGCAAAAGCCTTCTGGGTTTCAGCACACTAATGTGCATGCTTAGCTTACACCAAGGGTGGAAACTGCCCTGCTTGTTTGTAAAGTGACCTGTGCATCTGCAAAGGCCTGTTCTCTCAAATCCATCACCTGATGTCAAAGTGGGATTACATCCCCTCTGCTGCAGCACACCCACACCAGCTCATGAGTCAATCCTGTTTGCTCTTGCACTATCACAGGCTGCTTGAACAGCCTTTTCTCCTTTCATGTGGCAAGGAGTGGCTGTTTGGTTTCTTAGCAGCATGTTTGGGTAAAAAGAGGAACTGCATGTAAAGAAAGATACTTATTGTAACTTCTGTTTGCACTGAAAATTTTGAAAGCACTATGCAAACATGAGCTGTATCTCAAATATGGTCATAAGTCTGAGAAGTGTGAGAGAGACATGACCTCTACCTTTCTGGATGTTAGCGTTGCTAACAGGACTAACATAACATCTTCAGTTGTGCATAGACATCATCATGGATGGTAAACTTTCCAGTTACAAAGGTTTTGTTGTTTTGGTTTCTTTTTTCCAACTTCACTGCGTCATTTAATCCCTGATTATACACAGTGTTTATCCACAGTGTACCAAACTGTATATTGTGGATGCTTTTACCTAAAGAAACCATAAAAGACATGTGAGAAGCAAGCAAGAATGTAATCCAAAATTTAGAAGGCAAAGCCCTTTACTCTGAAGACATGCCTGGTAAATATTAGAAATATGGTCTGTATGTATCATGTAACTTTCACAGAAGTAGAAAGGCTGAATCATAGTGAAGTTAGAGTGGGACAGGACAAATAGCCAAGAAATGTCATCAGGAAAATTAATCTCTGTAATTCTGCAGGTGTAAAATCAGAAATCAACGAAAATATCAGGAGACAGAACATCTGTGAAAGAGATATAAGAAATGAAAAACAGAATAAATTCAATAGGATGATGGTCTAAGTTTACGTGCTCATTACTTAGATGCTTCAGTGACCATAACGTTGGTCAGAGGACTCTTCAGTCATGTAACAGGGGTGAACAGGAACTTCCAAAGCACGCAGCAAATATACAAGAAGATCTGGTGCTGTGCTTGTCCTAAGTAAGTGAAAGACTTGAAGAAGCAGGATTTGGCTAAATTTGATCTGTCCCTCATATATCTCTTCAGAGCAGAGCCTCTGGTTCCTTGTGTCATGACCCTTGGAAGCATGCTGTTCCTCCCCTTAGAAAGATTTAGGTACTGAGCATAACCTGGCATTGTTTTCCTCAGGGGATTATGATCCTACAAGTTGAACATCTAATGAGTTTGAAGAAGGAGCATCTGAAATGAGTAACTACTTGGGAATGGGTCTCAGACCTTTCATACAAGACTGTCCTCTATGTCAGCAAAGTAATTACGTTTAAAAAGAGAGTGAGCTAACTAGTAAGGCAGCTAAAAGCAATACGGAGAATCTGTTCAATTGAAGATAAACAGATCCAAGACAAGGGTCCTTTTTGAACCAGAGATACTTTTGAAAATGATATGGAAACTCAATTCTTCAGATATTTCAGAAATTTTTATTGCAGAACTGATACAGCTTTCAGACAAAACTGAAATGCCACAAACATCACTTTCTGTTGTCAGAGCAAATCTTTATTTTGCGACTTCTGTGTTTAGGTGACCAAAAGTAAAGAGGCACAAAGAGCAGTGTCCTTTGAAAGCTTCTCAGTTTTACCTAAGATAAGCAGATACAGCTGTCTCTGAGTTTTCAGTATCAGTATCTCTGCTTACTACAGGAAATTCCTTGAATATTACAAACACTGGAGTTACCTAACAGCAAAGAGCAACTATCATTGGCAACTGACAGGATTTTAAGAGTCTGTGCTGCACAGCTTTTCCAAACCTTAAGCAGAACTTCATTCAGATTCTAATCATGGTCAGTGAGTAGAGTCTGTTCTGTACTGCAGACAGATGAAGGTTTTTCATCCTAGTCTTCATTTACCTCAGCCTAGGAGGACCCTTGCTCAGCTTTTCCCAAGTTGCAAGAAATGCTCTGGTACTGTGGACATCTCTGTTGCAGACTACTGTGAAATTCTGACATGCAAGCTGCCGGTAAAATGTAGAAGAAAGCTGCATCATTAGTAACATCATATGGGAAAAACTGAAGGGAAATCTGCAAATCATCTTTCTCTTTTGGCGAGCTCTGAAAGCACTCCCACATCTCAAAATGTAGAGAGATATGCACTCCAGGTAGCAGGACTGCTCCCAACCTGCAAGCGATGCACCTCCTCCCGGCACATGCAGGACTGCAGCAAATGCACCAGACATGCCAGCACTTGTTTGCTGTTTCAACCAAGCACTGTGTGGTCAGAGGAGGCATTGACAAACTGCAGAGACATTTAAATCTGTTTTCTGTCTTTTGTTGTTTTATGTTTTGCTCGGGCATGCTCAGGGAATTCTCCCTTCTTTCTGCAGCAAGGGCCTCGATTTATAACAACATGGAAAGGCAATCATCTAGACCTGCCCCAGTTGGATTACACACTGTGGAAAGTGTGTTTAATTATGAAAAATTAAAGACAAGGGAGATATGTTTAGACTAAGAATGTAGACAGTTTCTTGGCTAGAAGCAAAGCTGAACAAAAAGGGTAAGA
Organism: Formicarius rufipectus; assembly: GCA_013399695.1. NCBI lineage: Eukaryota > Metazoa > Chordata > Aves > Passeriformes > Formicariidae > Formicarius > Formicarius rufipectus. The sequence continues at coordinate 547,112 of VXAU01000683.1, forward strand.
ATTCTAGAACAATTACAAAGGATTTATTTACATTTTTTAAAATCTACATATGTTTTTACTTAAGGCTCTTGGAAGGGTCATTTCAAAGACTGTTTGCCTTCATCTCTACCTCTATTCTCCCTGCTTGCAACTTGAACATTAATATAGAGACGACAGCTAAAGGAAATGCATGTCAGGTGTGACATATCAAATGACATAAAAGTTCAGTCTCAAGAAACAAATTTTATACTGATCAAGTACTGGTGAGGTCTTTTAGTAACATTTTTTGGTGTATTTTGCACAATTCAGGCTGCAGAAATTTACCAGAGAGATTCCAGTCTTGCTACCATTGAGAAGCAAAATTTGTAATCATACAATGCATTCTTTTTAAGCACTCCTGAATCACAAAATTAAAAGAAATTATTCAAACTTTTTCTTCCCAATAAGTTTCCTTTAAGATTTTTTTTCCCCCTGTTTTGCTTCTGCTTTCCTTACTATACCTTCAATGTGGGTTACACTTAATCTCCTCTTTAACTCTGTAAAGCCTCAATAATCCCTACCCTACCTTTCTGGAACACCAAAACCCAGCAATATAGTTGATTTGCAGATTTGAAAATGGGCCATTACAGCTATTCATCACAAACGACTCAGCACAGTTTAAACAAGAAGAGAGTGCAAATATATACCATCCTCAGACAGATTAAATGTCCTGCTGTCCTAATGTTCTGTCTCAGTAATGCAGGCTCCATGACCAATTTTCATGATAACACACACACCAAAAAAGAAAAAAAAAAATCAGCAGAGAAGAAAACTACAGCAAGGAAAGGGGACACTGGATTTCTTCAGTCAAATGTTACTCCTTAAGGAGAGATGATGCTCATGTCATGGAGCTCTCAGCCTGCAGTTTACCTGTAGAGCAGTGACAGAGATCACCCTACCTATAGTTTACCTTCCCTAAAGAGCTGTTATTACTATATAGGCACCTCAGAGTCTGAATAAAAAGGTAAAAGCTCTTATCCATAGCTGGGAGTCTGGACTGCAGGGCTGGAGGCTTTGATTATTGTCTGAGAGCTATGTAACAGTCAGAGGAAGAAAGAACAGGAGGAGGCGGAATGGAGCAGAGGTCTGACACGTAGATAATTTTGACACTGAACCTCAGGACAAAAAAAATCCCAAAACAGTTAAAGGCTTCAAACTCATTTTTTGCAGTTTGTGTGCTAGGAACGTGCTGTATGTCATTAAACAAACTTTCCTGAGCACACCTTGCAGCTCAGCACATGATGTGGGCAGACTCAAGATGGTCAGAGAATTTCACTTGAATTGCAAATGCAAGAGGAGGATTCACACAGTCCTTCTAAAAGCAGACAGCCTGAGGTCATTACAAGGTTTCAGAAGATCTGAGGCAACTTTTTAAATAGCAGATCTTTCCCTTCATACACATACACCTATCTGTACTTGTACTGGGGACAGGAAACAGTGGTAAACAGTGCTAGGACAGTATGTTTAGTGATGATTATACTAGATGTAGATATAAATACTTTGGTAGCTTTAAGTTCTACACTTCAAGTCACACAGAATCAGGTTGCCCTCCACCCTCAGTTCAAGGATGACTTTTGCCATCTGTGGATTTAGTACTGCCACTGTACTGTGTTGTGCCATTGGAGTTTTTCTTTAAAGACTGCAGGGAGTTGTACACCTTTAATTGCTAAGGAGAAAAAATTGCAGTCCGAAGAATTACCACAGTGTTGGTTTTGTCAGCCCCTTAGACAATCCCAACCTGTGAACTTTATGTGTCATCTCCAGGAATGTACAGCTCTGAGACAGAAAGCAAGTAGTGAATGCCAGCACAGGTAGGTAATCACTTGGCAGCAGACTTCTTTGACCTAAGATTTGAGCCAGAAAGAGGACATTTTCATGAAAGTGGCATACAAACAGAGGATTCCTTAAGGGAAATAAAACTTGTTCTTGATCTCTTTGCAGGTGACAACCCCATCTGCTTTTGCGTTGTGCGCCACATGCTTGTGACAGTTGCAGCTCAAGAAACTGACAATTTAATGTAAAAATGGTTTCCCAGATATGAGGAGAGGAAAAAGAAAGAAGTCCTCCACTAAAAAATGAATAAACTGATTATAAACTGCGTCTCGGCAAATATTAAAGTTCATGATTTAATGCTACACAGAAAATTGAAATATAAATTACATATTTAATTTGGAGGACTGAGGAAAAGAAACAGGAATGATTCAATTGAAAAAATGTAGTGTTATTGTTTTCACCCTTCCTTGCTTTGTACTAGACAGGAATTCATTAACATCAAGCAAGGCCTATTTCTAATGCCCTTGATAAGCCCCAACCCTCGACCCAGGAGAATTTGTATTGAAGCAGAAACATGTCAATCATTTGGCCAATTAAGCACAATAATAAACATGAAGTGAGAAAAAAAAAATGTGGGCAGTATTGCCAGGATAAGGAGAGCCATGTCTACACATTTTGAAAGCTTGTCTAGATTATGGGGTTAGCTCAACGAAAAATCATCTACAGCTTGTCTCCTAGGTCCAAGGGATATTCCTCATCTATAGCTTATTCATTTCCTGTACCAATGACACATGCCTTCAGTATGTGGCAAATGGTAACAGGATTACATTTCACACATATTTCCCTGAGTTCTTGTTTCCTGAGTACTCCCCATGCTTCTGTAGTATGCTTCAGGCTAATGGCAATTCAAATGATCACTGTGTTTATCTGGAAGATTGTGAAATAAATCAAGTGCTATTTGCATGCAGCAAGCTTGCGAGATATGCTGGTAAAAATGGTAGGTTTTTAGCTGACAAGGAGGTAGTTAAGAAATTTCTCTTTGATTTTTAGATGTTCTTTAAGCTTATCTTGTAAATGGTAACACACTTTTGTTTGACATCTAAAAGAACAATGTCACTGATTTGCAGAGAGCATCAAAAGTTCTACTGAATTTTTATTGTTTTCATTGACGGCCTACTTTTCCTCCCTCTGCCTGCTCAGTGACCCTTCTATATTAACTGAGTGGACCTGCAGCAGGAATTTATACCTAGCTCTACAGTAAAGCAAATGGCAGGAAGCAGAAGCTGCATGAATTACTTCTGAAGGCAATGTACGCAGCCCCCTAAAATCTACGGGCTGATGTTGCCATGCAGTTAGGAAGGGAAAATTAAATTATGAATAAATTTAGTAGCCATAAAATGTAAAACCATCCTGAGATTAGCTGAAGACCTAGGCTCTGTCTCTAGCAGTAGCCTGGCTCCTGAGATGATCAAAATTCTGGAAGGAAAAGCCCACGTGCAGTGTGTACACATCCATGGTGTCTCCCGGGGGTCAGAAAGCAAGCAGGAGAAGGTGGGGGATGTCTGGCTTGCTGCCAGCTCACATTTTCATTTTGAACAAATGTGTGTAAAGAGTTTAGATGGAGTCCCTGAAGACAGTGTTTATCTGCTCAGCTTCAAAGAAAGCGACCACAGGAGGACTGTGATGAAATCTGGTGCAATTATCCCTTTCAAAGACAAGAATGAATATATATATACTTTTTTTTTTTTTTTTTGCTTGCTGGAAAAGACTGATGGATAGATGAGTGTGGGTCTGAACAGTCCTCATACTGAGGCATAATAAGGCATTTCTCATTTCCATTTAGGGGAACTCTGATCTCTCCTTTGTTTTCTAACCATGAATGGTAGGCAAAGGAGCCATTTCATTTGCGTTGATCTGCACTGCCCCATCCACAGCTCTTGTCATGTGCTTGTGCAGGCTGACTGTAGGCTAGCTCTGGTCCATGAATCATGTTTTTATTTTCCTTTTATCATTCCCTTTGGTTGAAACAGTGTCTATAAATACCTTATCAGCCAAATGCTGAGATGGTGGAAAACAGGTTAGGAATGTAGTATGCAGGCAAATCCCCCCTGTTTCCTCCCTGTCTCCCCAGATAAACAGCCCATTTCTGGTTATTCATCCCAAAGTCATCAATGCTTAAGCAAGTGTCTGGCAGGTATGAAATAATCAGAGAAGCAGAAGAGACTTTTGGGGATACCAAGTCCCTCCTGTGGGCTGAATAGTACTGTTGTGCTTTGTGATCATCGTGAATGTGTCTGAGGTATTTGAGGTCTGCAAAAGGCAATCTTCATGGCTCACACAATACCCAAATGAAGCAGGCTACACTCAGGAAGGATTTATTTATTTTTAACCTTTCTAGCTGTACCACCAGTGATGCTGACATTATACCATTAACTTACTCTTCACATTTTAATATTGACTATATATGCGTCCTTTGCATAGATGTTCAATCTAATCTACATCTGCTTCTAACCTTTTTTTCCCACCTCTATCCTGATCTAGCTGGCAAATCAATGAGGCTGCTCTTTAGATTCAGAGTCTTTGGAGATTAGCATGACTGAAGAAAAGATTATATAAAAAGGGAGGGAGGGAATCATTGCACTTCTACAGTGAAGCACTGCCAAGGAACTAGCACAAATAATACAGGATATGAGATGTTTGGAAACCTTGGGATATTCACTGCAACTGGTAGTAATACTGACTTTTGTGTAGGTTTAACCTGAGCTGGTTAATAATGCTGAAGGTTTTGCACCTCACACTTTACGTGGGCTGCTCAAGACAAGCAAGGATGCTAAGGGTGTTCACACCAGATGAGGTAACCATCAGCAAGGTTACTACTGCATGCACCAGAAGTAGCCTGTTTGAAAGTTACTTGGCATGCACTGCCAGAGTGAGTTCCTGAAGGCAGACAGGGGCATAGCCAGCACTGACCTGCCTAAGAAAAACGGCACAAATCTCCCCCCCAGCTTATTATAGGTGGATGGTTCAGCCTGGAGGTTTGTGTGGTCTGTAGACAGACTCTCCAGAACCAGAGCTCAAATCCACCAGTGCTGTCTGGGGACCCTGGTATTCCTTTTGATTCAGACAAAACCAAGAGCTTCAGCTTCCCAGCTTATGAGCTCCCTTAACCTTTGGCTGTACAAGCATGTACTCAGCATGCATATGTTAACATAAAAATCACTCAGGGCCTTAATCAAAGGGCACTGTAATCAATGTAAAGAAAAGGAGGAAAGTAAGCAGATCATCTCCTAGGGATTTTTCGGTGGAAGTTGGGTTCCTATTTATTTAAGGTCAACTCAAACTATGTTTTACTTAAGTTGAACCAACTTTTCTATGTAGGAAATAACAAAGTTGTCATCAAAACCAGTCACTTTTGACTCACCACCTAAAATGATCAGATGTCCACATAGATCTGTGTCAACCGGATGAAGCTACCTTTTCATTGAGGCTAGAGGTCACCTTAAAAAGATGGCCAATCTCTGGAGTCAGAAGCCTTAACTAGATATCTACCCTCTTATGACACATGAAGAGTCCTGCCACACATTCATGTGGGAAAGGTTTCCTTAAATATCTGGAGAATGCCTAGTGCAATAGTCACTGATGCTGGCTGAAACCTCACCACTGACTTATGGCTGAGTTAATACTAATTTGTCGCTTGTTGCTAGTGGATGCATTTCCTGGTGTGGATCTGCAGAACAATAGTGAATGGGAGCTGATGTGGAACTATAGCCCCTGCACCTTTAGGGAGCATGACTCAGGCTGACAGTCAGGGTTGCTGAGCTTGGAAGCACTATCAGTCTGGCTTCACTGGGCATCCAGATGTGGAGACATATACATCACAGCTTTCCCACTATCTGCAGACCAAACCTCCTCTCCACAGGAAAAAAAGAAGTTATGATACATGTGACACTCACCACTCTGGCACCCACACACCTGTAGGCAGGATATGTCCAAGTTGCACAGTATCTTCATGTCTCTCAGCTTTGACACACCCACTAAGCCAGGCTTGGACCAGCAAGCCCCAAAAGGTAGGGAAATTTAGCTCTCTGATGCTTTATACAATTTTGATAATTCCCAATGTCCATTGTGAGTAAAGATCATTCTATTTTGCCAGCTCACTCTACAGCTCTTCACTTATGCTGCATAGTTGAATAGAGTTTGGTGGTATGAGTTATAAAGAGTTTCAGTGGCAAAGGGAAGGAAATTGACTGTGATGCAACAGCTCAGAAATGGAGATGCTTTCTTGTGTTGCACTGGCAACTGCTTTTATAGAACTGTCCAGATGATTTTGTTTTCAAAATATGTGCCCTGACCATGTGTGGACTAAAATGCAAGAGAAAAAGTCTCTGAAATTCAATAATGCAAGCTTTGAGAAAAAGATGTAGAGGATAATTAACTGAGGATGTATTCTTGGCATTATCTCTCATAATTTAAACAAGAAGAAAATGCTGTGATAGATATTTTGCTTCATATACTGAACACCCACTATTACCTAGTACCCTTATTCTAGTACCCAAGACTCTCACTTAGTATCCACATACTCTCAAGGGGCTGGATTTATGCAAGTATGGTAAAATGGTTTTTATCTAGCTGAGGGCAGGACATCAATTCTGTTCCTACTGAGAGACAGCACTGCTCTTGAGGCTCTACTCATTAGATTGAAGACTTCAAGTTTTTCAGTCTTAGCTATATGGTACCTTGCCAACAGCACCACATCTGCCCATTCTATCCTCCTTTTGTTGTAGGGTGGAGCAGATGGGGTCTAGAGGAACTGAAGTTCGGGGTGCCTAGATTTAGTATTCACAACTCAACAGTTAGTGCAACTCTGGATGGTTCTGAGTCCCCTATATTGACCTAAACATAATGCATACACCCATAAACACAGATTAGATTTCCCTAAAGGATAATCCTTTCTTCATCAGAACATCAAGAAGTGGTACTTGTTAACACAAGCTCTCTTAGCTTCTCAGACCAACACCAGTAAGTCATGCCCATTTCCCACTGCACAGGACCCCAGTCCCACCTTCTGCCCCTTCTCCAATTCTCTCACCTCTCTCCTGTGCAGTAAAACTAAGATGTCCCAATCCTCAGTATATACCCATGTTTTAGCTGGTGCACCATCTCTCCTTGTTACTACCTCAGGATCCAGAAGTGCAGCCACCTTTCAGCAATCCTGAGTTCAGAAAAAGGCAGCTGCCTTCCTTCACCCTATTATAAGTGCAATAATTAACCTCTAGAAGTGCCCACGTTTTTACATGGATAAGAGCAGTCCATGTGCCATGTTTCTGGATTCCTGAAGCTCAAGGAAGTATATGTCATCGTTTGGTATTATGAATTGAAGATTAAATATAAGGGCAATGAATATTGTTAAACTATAAAAATGTCCAAGAAACATGCAGTTTCTTATTAAGATATCTTTTCCTCAATGTTATTTTGTTCTTTTATATCCAATTATGCATAAATCAATGTCATTGTTATATGTCTAAGCACATAACTTTTTCCTAGTAGAGTAAAATAGGTTTCTTTTAATCATTTAAAAATATTTAATTTAATATGTACTGTATTTGCAGCAATAACTCCTCTGCTCTGTTCTGTAAGTCACCCAAACAAACTCTTTTGTTATAGGGCTGTATTTTTTTTTTTTTAAATAACATTCATATGAATTTTAATTTGTTCCCCATCTGCCACTGGTAGCAATCCACAGAGAGATATTTATATTTGGAAAACAGCTTGAACTGTATAGTGAATATTTCATGGCACCCACAAGATAACTGCTTCTGAAAGTAATTGGCATTAGTAGACACTGAGTGTATGACTTTTTTTGATGAGAGACACATGAGTAAATGTTTCTCAAGAAAACTGAGAGAAATTTAAAATCCAAACTTGGAAAAAATAGTTCTAGAAGGATCAATCTGTGTCAGTGTTAGGGATATATTATCTTTGTAGAATGCTTTTTATCATATATTCCAGCTAGGGATCTCCTAATGTTTTTGAAGGGCAGGTTTTTGTGTTTGATTTTTTTTTTTTTTTTTCCCTAAGAGTGCTATACTTCAGAGGCTTGGGCAAATGAAAGAGCTGAGGGTATGTCTTTCAAAAAAGTACTTGCAGACCACAACATGCTGACACTGCACAAAATGTATGCCTAGACACTAACCAATTAAAGGGACAACTCTTTCCTACACCTCTAGGAATGAAGTGCAAGCTAAATAGACCTTGTTCAGACAAATTATACTGATAATGTTCTTCTAGGTAGCATTGAAATAAATTAATACTGAGCAAGAATCTCATTGAATTTCTTCTAGTTGACACCCATCTTCCACCAAGATCACTGTTCCACGTAATATCTACTTTAAGGATGACTGATATTTGCCTTTACAGAAATGAAAAATAAATATTTTTTTATAGGCATTTGTTAGTCCTTGCAGCCATGCAGATAGGAGCATACAAAACACCAAATGATTCCACAAAGGTCAGAAGATCTTTTTTTTTGCTTTATCTTTAAATAAAAACTAGGAGGAAATAAAAAAGGTAATAACTGTCAGACTGATAAAAGGGAAAATTACTATATTTGCTGACTTCAGCAAAACTGTGGCAAAAACCGGGATACAGAAAGGAATTAGTTATATCTAAGAATAATAAAATTATCTACTGCCATATTCCTCATGAGACGATTTTCTAAAGAAAATCCTTATTCATGTTTTAGGCCCTAAGCTGCTTCCTTCTTGCCTGGGTTACAGACAAACTTCCCTCAAAGTCAATAGATTGTGTATTTATTTATTTTTATATGTTTTAACTTTCAGCGAACAATCCAATGCTGGCTGTTACTGAACACCCCAAAAGGATACGGATTGCTTTGAAATCTATATGAAAATATTTGGAATGGAGTCTTTTCAGTGCTTGCTCTATGGACCTTATGTCTGAAGCAGATCTGTAATCATTCTGGGAAAAAAAGTGCCTGATTTGCTGCATGTTTACTGAACAAGTTTATACATGACCAGGCTCTCATTCTGGATTCTGTAGTAGATGGGTCATTGGTAGGTGTTAACATGCCAACATGAAAGAAATGTTTTTTTCCAGCTATTTGAATCCAGAGTCACAATGGCCCCTACTGTCAAAAATGGTAGGAGAGGGTTTTGATGGGCCAACAAGATTCTCAGTTCCATGTCTATTTAGTTTTCAACAGTTGGTAAAGAAAGCCTGAAAGAAAAATCTGTGAGAAGTTTATTTTGTCCCTGACTGTGTTGTGTCTGTTTCTCTGGAAAAATGGAAAACTTCAGTTTGCAGCATCTTTCACTAGAAGTAACTTAATGCCAGAGTTTAAACATGGAAACAATACTGGGATCCTTATTCATACCCTTATCTATGACTCTCGTCTTGCAGTTTCCAGCTACATGAAGACTTACATTTTTCATGTATTACTCAGACTTCATACCTTATGAATATGAACAAGAAATTGGCAAAGCTTCACATCTCCTAAGAAAAAATTCAAATGTTCCCTTAAAGAAAAGAAAATTACCTTCCAAATTTTAAGTCTAAAATTTCTTTGTCTGCTTCCAAAGAACTATTTATTTTACTGTCATATGGATAAGCAAGTGAAACAGAAAAGATCCCCCATCCAGGAAGTGATGGCAAACTTTTGAAGGTGTTAAAGCATACTGAAACACAGATTATTGAAGTAAGATTGAAAAAGCTGGTCTATGCCTTGAGTCCTAGAGTACTACAGACTTGTACAGACTTGTACAGACACAAGAGTATATTTTATTGTGACAATGAATACTTTGTGTTGAGAAACTTGGAAAAGCAACACCCATGTTGTTAGTCACCTCCAGTCACCTCCAGCACCTATGGGCTATGTGATGTTCAAACTAGGGACCTTAAATGTGCACAGGAAGAATTCTGCATCTCACAATTGGGTCTGAGATATGCGGATAAAGCAGGAAACCTTTTTAGAAGACAATAAGGAAAAGCTAAGATGCATCTTAAATCTGGTGGTTCCTAAGATTGATGTGTCATTTCATTCATGATTCACAGCTCTTGAACTCTTAAATATGAAGATCATAATTTTTCTCCCCATATTCAAGGAGGACTCTTTTGGCCTGTAGTGAAGGAGTTATCATGCTGTAGTCTAAAGAACAGCTCCCAGATTGCAGACTGGCAGGAGGGTCAAAGAGAACAGCTCACATATGAATCTACTGGTGTACAGCTGTAGAGTAGATAGCAGATTTTGCAGCACTGTCAAAAGAGCTGTACTTGTACCTGTGGCCAGAGGCAAAACTCCAGCACCATGTAATGTCAGGTAATTTTTATGTTTTATTTTAGAGAAGACCCTCAGTCTCAGCTGATCCCACCCTTCACTTCACAGAACTGGTCCTGGCAAAAAGACCCTTGACATGCAAGAAACCTTAAAGCTATCAACTGAGACAAATACCCTACTGCCTTACTGAAAATTCAAGAGTCTGGCTGTTGCTAGTGGTTATTCAAAGTTTCGGTAACAGAGAGCTACAAGATTAAAGGAGAAAAGAAGGTCACTTAGAGACTGACAATGCTGAGCATGGACTCTGCTCTGCAATGTACTGACCCCCATTCATAGGCCCATGCAGGAATGCAATTACAACTGTGCAGTCTCCAGTTCTGGACTTCTTGGGTAGGCTAGGTGAAGTGTACAGATAAAGCTGTAGGCGGAAGATATCATACGTCTATTAAAAGCTTCCACATGGAAGAATCGTGATTGTCTTTTACACACATAAGCAGGGGCTTGGGGAGAGGGGTGCTTTCTCTCAAGACTGTCAGTTTAACAAAGGATATGTCTGGAGGATAGTCAGTGAATGATAAAAACTGAGAAAGGAGAAACATTCACTCCTTGGTTGGGAAGAAATCAAACTTGTAGAGCCTAAGGGCTCTCTTCAGATGCATGAGCAGCTCCTGTTGAAGACAAGGGAAATGGTGTGTCTGTGCCTGTGAACAGAAGTTGATCCTGACCCCAGGTCCTTTAGAAGGAAGTACTTTATTGCCTCTAAAAAGAGGAGGTACTTGATTCCTCTTTCAAAAACAAAAAGTAAACATCATCAAACATGTTATTACAGACAGCCTTGGTGCGGTCTCCCCACCCTCTAGCTTTCCTCTGCCTATCTCCTTGTTATTTAAATAGAAAGTTAGATGTAGTACACAACTTTAAAGTAACCTTATATGGCAATTTTGCTGCAACAGTAAAAAATGATCAGTTTCTCTGTCAGACAGCCAAACAACACTTCTGCACTACTTTTTGCACTGCCTTCCAATCTTATGAACATTTGGTCGAAAAGCACGTTTCTGTCACAGTCCTCATCTCAGTTATGATGTCTGAAGTTTACAACACTCTTTTGGAGTGAAAAACAGACAAGAGCCATCCCTGATATAAACAGGACCAATGAGAAAATCCCAGTGAAGGAATTCAAGCCAATCTTTGCAGCATGTCAAGGCTAATAGAGGTGCTGTCAATTCGAAGCAGGCGATGTGTGCTTTATGCACTTCGTACTGAAGCAAGGTGAATGAGAATAAACTGGCTAGTCACAAAATGTCTGACACCATTGTGTACTCAGGGATGGAAGGGTGTCCTTCCTCCCTTGCCTTGGCTCAGCTGACTTGAGGAGAAGAGGCCTGTTATCCACTGTATGGTAGGAGAGCAACCCAGAGAAAGCCAAAGTGGTACAGCAGGATACCAGTCCATCGAGGGGTGCTTGCATAAGGATGAATGTCAGTTTTTAAAATTCAGATACTTGTCAGCTTCATGAAAAGGACACCTTAGTCACAAGACCTTCCTGCCGAGCAGTTGTAGGCATTCCTCTTTGCATGTAGAGATAGCAGAGCTATACCACAAACCTTGGGGTGCAGCCCTACAGAACCAGCTTTTATTTATGGGCTTCACTTTCATCCTAAAGAAAGGTTGCATGTCAATTACTGTATACGGTCCACTTCATTGAGAGATTACTGAACACTATCAATGAGGCTATAATAGAAGTCTGCACTGCATCGGAAAAATCCAGCAGTTTGACTTAGCTGATGGATGTGTCATTCGTTCCCAATATCCTGACTGCTATTAGAAATGAAAATGTCTCTTCCTTTAAATGCTTTGGACATCTCATCTGTTCTTCTTTGTGAATATACCATTAAATGTCAATCTATAGATGTGTCATTTAAGGGGGGATGAATAATAGGCTAAATTGCTCTTATCTGAGCAAAAAACACAAATCCAAACACAGCCATAAAGACCAAGCAGCTGTAATGCCTCTTGAGATCGCAGGGAGCAGCACTTCCAAAATCTCTGAGAGGGGTTAACTCTTTAGGGATAGAACGCACCTTGGTATGGGATTATTGGCAGAAAGGTTGAAAATGGCTCTGATTTTCCATAGAAAGGGTTGATAAAAGCAGGTTGCTTTACTGTGTTTCACAACACACCCTCCTTGCCTGTTATACCTTTGGATTCCTGTTCATTGTAAATGATTTGAGGAGTTTTTCTGGCAGGAGATATTGTCAGGACAGGAAGAAGAAATGAGTTAAAGGCACAGAGAATTCTTGCCTGACTGTTCTGCACAAGGTGCCTGGAGTGGGAAGGCTTGCACTATTTTTCTTCTTAAACGTGCACTGCAAACATGAGGAGAGTACATCAGGGCTCCTGGGGCATTTTTAATGTCATCAGAAGAGATTATTTAACGTCAGGAGGTTAACATTTAATAACTAGGTTAGAACCTGCTGTTATCAAACTTGTCAGTCTTCTACCACTAAAGAAATATTAAACATCTGTGGAGGCCACAGACTGGGGGAAAAAAAATGCCATGCCTCAAACAGTGGGTTAAAAAATGTGTAAGAAAAACATTTTCAAAAATATCCTAGAATAATTTAAAACTGAAAGGTTTATAAATGAAGGTTGACACCTAAAAATGAATGCCTAGTGAGATTAAAAATATCTACTGGAACTTTTGTTGGTGATGTGTTTATTTTTAAAAAAAATGTTTTTTAGACTATTTTAAAGTTACTTATACATCTTGAAGTTTTTTTGCCTTAAACAGCTGTCTTCTTTTTCTCATCTAAATTCCCTCAAGTCCCTAAGTACCTAAGGGAGGCTTAGTCTTCTGTATAACTAAGGCACCTTTGAAAATTTGCAGAAATTGCTTTTGCTCTGATACATCATTTTGAAAGAAAAGGTTGTAGATTGACTGTACTCTGGCATTAAACTAATAGAAAAGAAAGCAGCAGCCTGCAGGAAAATGGTGTGGTGAGAATGTTTGCACTAGTCTTCAGCCTATGGTCAGAATAGTCACCAGTAGATTAAGGGTTAAAACAGAAACTGATGTATAAAATTCACAGTCAGATGAGGAAGCACTTGAAAAATAGGCACAAAAATAAAGCTTGCACCACAGCTCAGACCAAATTAAACCAGACCTGCACAACATCTGGTATGGAGATGGTGTGCTAGCAGCTGAGTGGCAGCAAGTCTCACAGCCCGACAGGCAATCAGGGAAAGGTACGTCTCAGGCTCTCCTGCTCAGCCCAGCTAGCTGGGGGATACCTGCTCTGCTTCTCAGCCTGCAGCTGGGGTGTGCTGATGCCCATGATCTCAGACAGGACAGCCTATGAAGTGGAGCCAGGCAAGTCTGTGAGGAAAGCTGCAGGGAAGGTAGAGAGACAGGTGTGTGGCAACAGAGGACAAAATGGTGTAGGGCAGGGGGCATGAGGGTGACGTGCATCAGAGAAGGAGGTGGGTAGGTCACAGGTGATTACAGATGAAAATACAGGAGACAGTGCAGGTGAGCAGAGAAACAGAAAAGTGAGATCCAAAGCTGGTATGCAAAGTCTCACAGGCCACTGAGCTGGACAGCCATGATGCAAAACAAAGAATTATGCTAAGTTTCTTAGACACCCCCAGGTGAAAAGAGGATGAGGAGTCCAAACAAAAAAGGATGACATGTACACCCTTCACACAGTGCCCAGGTCAAGCTGCACTACATCCCAAGAGAGAGCAGCAGCTGTTTGGGGAAAACGGTCAGCAGCATGGATCAATGAACATGAGCACAGCCAGAAGCCATGGCAAAGTTGACAGGGTGGCAAACTGCATGATGTGCATGCCAGGGAAGATTATATTCCCTAAAACAATGAAATCACAATCAGCCACACAGCAGTAACTTCACCACTGAGACCTCTTGACACATGGACAGTCCAGCCACCTAGCTCCAGTTTCCTCAAGCCCATGGAGCTGAGGCAGCTATCCTTTCTCAAACTCTCACCAGATCAAGAGGAAGCAAATTATCACTGTGTACTTATTCTCCTATTTTTTTTGCTACCAAACATTTCCATTTTGAGATGTCACAAATGTGTAAGAAAGAAAAATGCATTTAATTTACTTTTTCTCTGTTTCAGAGATCTGAGTGTCCTGAATGTCAATTTCCAAATCCTCAGTGGCTTAGGAGAAATTGAATTTGCTCTTCTCTAAGTGTCTCCTGAAGCCAAAAGAGGACAAGCTTACTTTAGACCTTTTAAAAAGAGGGAAAATAAACAGAAAGGTAAGTACATATTGCATGAACTAATTTATCAAGTCACTCTGTTCTGTTTCTCAGCTTTATGCTGGACATCTTCCATGTGGTCTTGCATTATCTCCCTTTCTTCTCACCTTGTAAAGGTTCCAGTCCTGCACAGATCTCCACATATGTCTGTGAAACATCCAGCAGTTGCTTTGGTCTGTCAATGTGATTTAAGTTGTAGTCTTCTTATGTTGGGGCTCTGCTGTTGCTAACACTCCCATGCTTAACTACCTCACATAGCAGAGTTTAGCACATGTGCAAGAGTTGGCAAGACCGGCTATTTTCTTGAGACACATTATATGAGAGCTATAAATATTTGAAAAGTGGCCAAGGACAAGTTTTGAAACTATAAAAATAACATTGGGGGTGAAATGACAACATTCATTGTCAAAGGAGCAGTGCTTTATTACAATTTACTGGATTTTTTATTTCCTCCCTAGAAATTAATGAAATATGTGAAGAAAAATACTGCAGGAAGTTTTCTTTAATATAGTTTCTGCATTTTCCTGGAAGCAATCATTGCTTTCTTTGTTTCAGACACTGAAAGAGTCAAGGTACACCAGAACACTAAAAGAGTCTTAGCTATGCTTGAACATAATCTGGAAGTATTATGCTTGTGGCTTAAAAGATCATTCTTTTTTTAATGCTTCTGTTTCAGCCAGTGTATAAAAATATCAGGAAAATCAGAATGATCCTGGCAAATCAGCTTTGTGATGCCATCTTTTTTAAGGTTGCTTATTCAAAATCATGCAGAAATTGATTCAATACAGAACATGCTCCAAGTCATACACTGTCTCTGCTTGTCTAGGTGCAGCAAATCACAGTATCTGACAAAAAGAACATAAAGGAACTCACAAAAGAGATTGTAGGAAGGAACGAGTCACAGAAAACAACATATGTAGATGACAGGAGAATGGCAAACAAAGTGTCTATCATTATAAAAAGGGGAGGAGGGAAAATTACTGAAAGAAGCCAACAACCTAGTTGTAAATACATGGAAGAGAACAAGAAGATGAGCCAACAGTCAGTGAGGATTTGTTAGAAAGAAACCATACCAAACCACTCATTCATTGCAGAAAGATGATAGCATACTTTTCCTTCATGGTTAGGGAAAAGTATACACATAATGTAACTTAATTTCAACACATTTTTTTGTGGGGTGTCACAGGAAGACCACATGAACAAGCTAGAGGAGCACAGAAAGGATGAAACTGTCACAGGGGAGTTGTAAAATGAGTAGGACAGCTGTATCTGACGAGAAAATATGAGTGTTTTGTGGACAAGTTATGTGGTGATTCTGGAGTTTACAAGTGTTTGTCCATGATCCAGTGTTACTTAATATTTTCATTAATGACTTCTAGGATGGAAAAAAGAGGATGATTACTAAAATTTGGAGATGATGACCACACTAAGGGGACCTGCAAGTATGTCAGAGGCAGGATAAATCAGGAATGCTCTGGATGTGTGATAGAAATGGGGTTATAAAAAAGAGACTGTAATTCAGCAGAGACAAGTAGAATCATCAACATGAATAAACTCAGGCTCATAATTAACTCTAAAGAAGCATTTCTACAGAACAGATTTGGGGATCTCAATGAATTACGAGCTTAACAGAAGTCAGCAATTCCATGCTTTTTTGGAAAAGGTAAATGCTGTATCAGAAGGTATAAGCAAGAATAAGTGAAATAGACTTTGATCTCTATTCAGAATTCCATAAAGCTTCAGCAGAATATTTAAACATCTGTCCAGTTTTGGGCAGAACACTTAAAGAAATGCAGGGATCAATAAGAAGGAATGCAGCAGAGTTCATGAAAAAAAACACAGAAAGGCACAATCTTTGGCAGCATATTAATTGAGTTCTGATTGCAGCAGAGAGCAAAGGCATGGCTGAACCTTCAAGGTCCATAGTAAGGCAGCTGATCATTATGACCAGAAATATTCAGGTTAGATGTAACGCAAAAAACTTGATAAAATTGAGAGTACAAAAGTGACAGAATAGATTTCCTGGTGATGAGTTTTGTTGGAGATCTTTAGGGACACTTTAAACAATACCTGTGATGAAGGATTAAAATACCACTGATTTTTCATTCAGGGAAAGAAGCAGAATTCTTGAGGGATGTAAAGACAATGATATTAATTTCTTCTTCTTAAAAGTGATTTTATAAAACTTATACAAAGAATTGATTTTGAAACAGTTACTGGTAGTTTACTCCTGGAAGAGTGCTCAAAGTGTCCATTCAGGAACTGGAACTTCATTTTGAATGGGATGGTGAAGTGAAATATTCCCTCGTGTACCAAGAACTCCAGACAAAGTCATAGGGTCTGGATGAGCTTGCAAGATCAGGTCACAACTGGCTTTGCTAATACTTCCCAGAAACTGCTGTCTGTGTAAGAGCTTTTGTTGGGATTGCACATAAACAGATCTGTTACCTTGCTCAGTCCAAAATTATGACCTTGGCTGAAAAGATGTTTGCTTAAATCCATTACTGGAAATGTATATGACAAGAAAACTTGCATGCAGCAGTGTCTTGAAAGCGGAGAAGGAGCCAACATCAGGATACTTTCCTATTCTGGAACTTCTGCCCCAAAATGAGAGCTTTCAGTTTTGCAGATTAAATATTGAAATCCAAGAAAGACTGAGACAAAATCAGCAGAGTTGTATCAGGAAGAGGTTATATGGTGATGCCTTAGGATTTTATATAGATTTGTATATAGCTGTATAAGTTTCTAACGTTTGAGATAGCAGCTAATAGGTTTTAACTTTGTGCAACAGTCCTGAATTTCCATCTCAAGGGTGAGATAGCAGCCAGAACATCACGTTTGGGACACGTGTACCAGGACTAAAATAACAAGACATATTGTAGTCAAGATAGAAGACCCAGGAGTCTTGGAGGTGCTCCAACAGGGCAGTTCTGGGGGTGACACTAGGGTGGCACCAGGGTGGTCCTAGGGGTAGGAGTTCTTGGGTTGGGTGTAACCATTAGGTATGGTAATTAAGTAGTGCTATAAAGTTGTTATGCTGTACTGGGCACGTGAGTATATCTATATACTTTGTACACTCAAAAGCTTTCAGTAAAGAACTACTCTCTACATTATCCAGACTAATACTATCTTGAAAGTTTTTCCTTGACTTTAGGAAACAGATTTAGTGGAGAATGTGGGTATCAACCTATATTCTGTGCACCTGAAAATTTTCATTAAAGAACTGCTCTTTACTTTTCAGTACTAATACTGTCTTGCAAGTTTTTTCCTCAATTTTAGGTAACTATGGAATAAATTCAGTACCAGATGATATACTACGATTTAGTAACATGCCCCTTTATACTGAGTTATGGATTCAAGTGCCAGTCCTAAAGGATACTGTGCACCTAAACAAAGCACATTCAGCATTCCACTCCAAGCTGAGTTAACTTCAGCTACTCAAACTTGCAGGGGAAACTTGGATAGGAAGAGGGGGATCTGACTCTATGCACTCCACCCAAAGGACTTAGTATAAATCTTCATGGTCAATGGACTGCTATGACAGATAACTGGTATGTAGGTAGGCCATTTATATGTAGGAGCTGTGAAACCATTTGCTGAATAGCATATGGAATCATAGTAACTATTAGCTGAGTGGTGTGTGTTAATAATAATAATAATAATTAAAAAAAGACTTTTTGTTGGTGGTGTTGTTGTAGATGACTCCAAAAGCTGGATTTTTTTTTTAACACCAAAGACCTGAAAAAGTAAAAGAAAAGAAGGATAGTTGCAGCAGCAGAAAATATGAAGCTGGGCTGCTGAGTCCCTGAAATTAGAAAGCAAAAACATTATTAAGTCTCTTTGCCTGATTATGTAGGACTTTTCCCTTACAGTGTAGTCCCCTGTGTATTGCCAAAGCTTGTTTGAAATAATTCAATGGCTTCTCATGGGATGCAACTCTTCTAACTAATCATTTGTTGTTGTTTTTTGTTTTTGTTTTTGTTTTGTTTGTTTGTTTGGTTGGTTTTTTGTTTGTTTGTTTGTTTTGGTGGTTTTGTTTTTGTTTTGTTTGTTTGTTTGTTTTGGGGTTTTTTTTGGGTTGTTTTGGTTGGTTGGTTGGTTTTTTTTCCCTGATTCTTCTACCCACAATTTTACATTCTACTATCTTGGCCTTTGGAAAACCTTCATACAGATTCCTTTCCATAAATGAAACTTGTGTCTTTCAAAACACCCATACATTGTCACATCAGCCTCCAGTTTCATTCTGGGTTGGTCAAAGTTTCAACATTTTTATTTCTGGCAATTTCCATTCATAAATCATTCCCTCTAGTGCCTTAAACACATCTGTTACTTTCCTCTGAATGTCTTCCAACCTATCAATATCTTTCTGGAATTGAAGGACCTAGGAGTATATCCAGTGCTTTAGGTGAATCATTATTTCAGAAGGATTTTGCATTATTAAGTCCTGTAAGTAATTGCAAAAAATTAGAAAAGCTACATTCCAATAACTCTGAGCCATACAATGTTGGTGGTCTGCTCTCTGTGGCATGGATATTAACATTCTGTGCCTCATGTGGAATGTTGCTGGAGGAAAAAAGCTCTCATGCTCAAAGCAAACTGGTCCTGCTTCACAGTCCTCTGTGGTCTTTTTGACCTGTGAATATTATGAACACTTGGTTGATATTTCATAGTCAAGTCTATCTAATTTTTAAATCAGGTAGTTACTAGATAGGGTGGTGAAATTCATCTCTGTGCAGATAATCTGCATGATTCTTAAGTTTTGACACCTCTTTTGATGTTTGAGAAGTTCTGCCAATGGATTGCAGGGTTTGCACTGATCTTATGTTTACCTCTTACAAAAGTTAGTCACTTCTATGTGAGAGTACCACAATATATATTAAAGCTGAATTTTTAGTTCAGGTTTATGCTTCTCTTTCTCTTTCCTCTTTTGCAGCATGTTTCCTGTGGGGTATGGTTTACATCAGGCCCCAGGAAGGAGAAAGAAAAGATGTTGTAATGAGAATAAGCACTGTTCCAGGCCCCTCCTTTTCAATTTCACCTTGAGCTCATCCTGACCTTTGTCTGGGACCTGTGCTTGGTAGAGCACTTCTGTTCCTATACCTCCCTTGGTTATTCAGTCTCCCCAGCATTTATGTTGCTGCCTGTTTCATCTGCTAGTGAGTCTGCCTGGGTTTCTTACTAAACGTAGGTAGATACAGATCATTACCATACAGCAGTTTTATCTTTGGGTGCACAGGCCATGTGAAGACTTCAGCTAACACTGTTTCCATCTCTCTCAACATCACCCAGGATAAAGCAGTGCCCTACTTTGTACCCAACCCTAAAAGCAAGTGGCTGATACTTCAGGAACATTGCCAGTGCGGCTATCTCCTTGTCGGGTTTTATTGTTAAGGAAGCTATGATCGAGCTACTTTTATACATCTGCTTTTCATGTTGCTATTCCTTGGTGACGGTCAAATTTTGAATTCCTAGAAAGAGGGAACTTCACATACCCCCACATGAACACACACCATCAAATGGTAACTTGAAATATGCCTATTCTGCTCTCTTGATGTTCTTTGTTAGCATACTGCTTACGATTTTTCCCTTTCTTCCTAGGAACAAGAATTAGCATAAGGCACCAATTTGCTAGCTCTTATGTGAATAAATGGCCAAGTCAAAACTAAAGATATTACCTGGGGGAGCAGAAGGACTTTTGTGTGGGACTATAAGCCCAGGTCTTCTGCTGCCTCAGAATCTGTAATGCAGATTTACTTACTTTAAAAAGACAGTTGGACTCTCATCACCTGCTGTGTTCATGTTCTTCCCATCACTGTTGATATAACTTAGACTGGAATCTGAGTCTGTAATAAAACATTTGAGTGTTTTATTTTGCATTTTATTTTGTTGTGTTTTTTTAGCACACATCAAAGTCATTCATAATTCCCAGAATTTTCTACACTGAACTGTTTGCTTAAGCAAAGACTCTAGCGATGGTGTGAATTATTTATTTATACAGTCTACTTTTAAGTTAGGGCCAACACTAATTTGGCTGGGTCACTATCATTGTGGATTTAATTGCCATGTAAATAGCTATGGAGCCTATGTCTTTAATTAGTGTGCTAAATTCTACACAATTTATGAATAAAATATACTCATTTTGACATTTTAAAAACAGTTATTTTATTAATGAAGAATTTATCAGTGTTATGCCCATTCCCTTGCCTTTTGTTAATTATATGCCTCTCTTGCATTTTCTGATATGTTAATTTTGTTTGGTATAAATATTTGTCCTCATTAAGATGAATACATTGTCAATGTTGACTCACTCTTTTCCTCCTAACAGATAACTTAAATGGGACTTCATTTTTGCATCTTGTTATTTTTACTGATTTGTAAGAATCATCTAGCTCTGTCTTCCATAAAATCTTCTTCACCCAAGGAATGACCTAGCTTTCTCTACATGCTATTCATACCATGTTGAAAAGGATTAAGGATAGGATTTAGCTAGCTGTGTTTCTCACAAGAGGGAATAAAGGGATAAGTTTTGCTAAGTCACACTGTCCCTTCTGTGAACTTCTTGATAGATTGGCAATTCATACATGATGCATGCTAAGAGGCCTGAACTATGTAGATATGGAACAAGGGACATGAACGGAAGAGGCTGTGGTGCCAGCATGCTTCTAAAGTGATGGGAAAGCCATAAACTTAGACAGAAATAGTGATGTCCCTCTGAAAACAAGGGCTTTTTTAACCTCACATTTCTAGATAGGGTTATTCTGACTCCTTTCCCCTCTCAAAGAATAGAAGAGCAAACAACCAAATAAAATTGACATACAACCACGAATTTCTTTTGTCACACAGTTTGTGTACTTTTGTGTGCACATGAACTGATATTGTGCAAAGATCACCAGGAAGGTACAAGGGCTGTACTCATGGGGGGAAGAAGAGAGCAGGGGACACAGGTGTGAAATGTTTAGAGGTTTAGAGGCAAACAGCAGGTTTGCCTCTGCAAAATGGGAGGGATGGGAATGGCAGCTACAAATAGCTGTTTTAAGAACCAGTTTCATTTTAAAAACGTGAAGTCCCCTGTTATTATCAGGCATCTATACAGTTGAAAAGAAAGCTGAAAAGGGAGGCTAGGCCTCTAGGGGCTCAGGTTGAATGCAGAAGATAAAACTTGCTGATGAGGAGACAAAATATTGACCACTGGCATGATTTGGGATAAGAGTTCAAGGAAATAGGCAGAGGAGCATAGAACAGAATCACAGAGTCATTAAGGTTGGAAAAGACCTCCAAGATCATTGAGTCCAGCCTTTTGCTGAACACCACCTTGTCAACTAAACCACAGCACTAAGCACCAAATCCCAGTCATTTCTTGAGCACTTCCATTGATGTTGACTCCACCACTTCCCTGGGCAGTCTGTTCCAATGCTTGACAACCCTTTCAGTGAAGAAAGTCTTCCTGAAAGAAAGAAGAAGAAAAGTACTTTTTGTAAACAACTTTAAAAGAAATAATAACTGTGTAATGATTGAATCACAAAGATGAAAAACAACAATGCACTTATATAATTTTTATAAACAACAGAAAAGCCTGAAATTGTATAACTTTTAAGATGCTAGGAAACACCAACAGTTGGGTGAGGACTTAGAAACAATACGGCTTAAATTTCAGATATTACATTGCACAGGAGTTGGGCTCTTGTATTAGGGGTAGAAAAGCCGGCTTGAGCCTGAGCTCAGTGCTGAACAAACACCACCTTAGAGTAGCAGCTTTTTTTTTATGAGCCAGTAACACACAAACCCCACATAAATAGTGACATGCAAAGCAGATATTCTTAGTTTATTATACTGCTTTGGACAGATTCTATCAAACATTAAGCCAAATTCAGCTGAGATTACCTGATCTTGTACCTCTTGGCCTCTTGTCGTTGTTACAAAGAGTTCAGTACTTCCACCACTCCTTGTCAGAACATGTAAGCTTTCTGTTTAATTATGTCTTTCCTGTTACAGCTTCTAATCTATGGTAGGTCATGGAAAAATGTCAGGGGAAGACAAATCAAAGGAAGCAGTCATAGCTGAGAGTAAAAACACAACAACCACACTTCCAAAGATGTAAACAAGTCTGTGGATGCAAAATTTGATATGGTTCCAAGAACACAGATGAGAAAAGCCACTGGATATTAGATCTACTGGGAATTATTAGGCAAACGACATCAGAGTCAGGAAATCCCCCAAGACAGATAAAGTTGGAGGCTAATGCAATGGTCAGGGAGTGTCATGCTTACTTGTCCAGAATCAAGGAAGGGAGAAAGGAGTGGCCTGAGTCTGGCTCAGGGAGGCTCTGCTCAGGCTAGAGTGGTGTGCAGGGCATGTACTGCAGGAACCACGAAGCCAACATCAACCCACCAGCTGGCCTACATCCTTTGTGGCTGGTGCACTACAGCACTTGCAGCAACTCTGCCAATTGGGTCAGTTAAGATGATACATCCAGAAAATTACAGCACCTCCCTGGGAGAGGGGAAGCCTCATCCTAATGAAATAGTCTGGTGAAATGGAATTATATTTCACTGGAAGACATATATCACTACTCGGAAGGAGTTGTAACCTGCAAGATACATCTGCTTGTGAGCAATGTGGATGCCAGAGCAGTTTGGCTGGGAATGGCCCCAGGGTTGGACTGAGATGCATCTCATAACACGGACTGGTCCCCCCATGCGTGGTCACTGCCTATCCACAGCAGCAGCTCAGTTTAGCAGGCTAGATGTGTATTCATTTCAGAGACAAGGAGCTTTTAATTAACAGTTGCACTAAAAGTCTGAAGCCTCTGTGTACATGGATATGTGTGGGTATGCATTTGCATAATGCTTCACTGACACGGTGGACATTTTGACCCCAGGAATTGCATATAAATATCACACCTGGGATCAGCTTTTAATCTCTGAACTTCAGCATCCTCACAGAATCTGTACTATTGTCCAGATTAAGTGAAAATATTTTTCAGTTCCTACATCTTTTTCTCCTCCCAGATGTGCTGTAAGTAAACTAAAATGGTAAGGTTTATATATCTACTGAGGTTGGATTATACGTCAAAGGACAGATTGAGGATCTGGGCATGCACATGGATGTAGATCCTGCCTGCTGTAAATCACCTAGAAATATGGAAAATATCTTCTGGCTCTTGAAGTCTGAGGTCTTTAACACGTGGATTATTTTCCACTGCAGACAAATTTCAGGTCATCAGGCTTATTTCAGCTGCAGTAAAAATGAGGATTTTAATGTAGATTTAAAAGTAATCCGAGCGTAATCCACTGAGCTCCTTGTTGAGCCATCTCCACCTTTTTCTACTATTTGAAATTGCCATTTTTGGGCTGTGACTACATCAGATTTTATTTCCTACTTTCATTGTTTATTTTTCTACTGTGATGCTAATTTAGCAGTTTTTGAGGTGCTAGAAGGCTTCCTCTGAAATTATTTGATCATATACATTTGTGGAATGCTTTAATGTCATCTGCTACTTACTTTTGTAACATGCATTTTAGACAACACTGGGATTTGTTTGAACATTAATTTCCTTTGTGGATGGAAGCCAGCATACTGCTTTCACATCACAGATCTGCACTCAATTGTGTAACATTTGGATCAGGAACATTTAGGATTAAATATGTTTTCTAAATGTTTTGAGAAAGCATTGATCAACATAAGGTCTGCTGCAGCATTCATACTTTTCAGGTAACTGATCTCAATGCTCTGAACAGCAGGACTTTGAAGACTTCAGCCAGGAGGTGACTTGATTTGTTAGTCTTGCTTTTTTTTCTGTGTTTCTTTTCATCTCCTCTATTTCATTATATTTGAAAATTAAAACAAATTCTGCCAAGAGCAAATTTGTTTGCATGTTGCCCTTTGTTTGCACTGACATTTATATATTTGTATACGATTGCCATTCCTTCTTATGCTGAAATCAGTTCTGCTTTAGTGTCACTACAGTCTAAGGAAGGAATATCCTACTGTGACACAATAAAAACTGATTGAAGTGTCAGTGATTTCAGCTGCATTTTGTATTACAAAGTTACACATGCTCTATTTCATTTAAGGAAAACAATCCCAAGATACAGAGAGGACAGGATAAAGAAAGGGTCATAGTCAAAGATGTGAGGTCTTTAGTGAAGCTGACTGCAACAGGAAAAAATACTGATTTTATGTCTGTGCTTCTCTTTCATTTATGTATTTTTTAAAATGAAGGGAATGATATCCTAGTAAAAAGAAATTTCTTTACAACATTGCATTCTGTTCCCCAGATATTCCTGAAATTTGTCATGAGACTTGATTTATGAGGACAGAGATGAACCACACACAGGTATACAGAGCAGGATGCTCTAGGAAATTATAAGAACCCACATTATAGGAAGTCCATTAGCTTTCACTTCCTAAATAATTAAATAGCACACTCATTCACCTTATCTCTAGAAGTAAAAGTCAATCTTTTGCAAAGAGCATTGTCTTTTACTACAGAAAATTCATCTTTTCTGCATTCCAAAAACAGAATCCAGTTTGAAATGTGCAGCAGAACTTTTGAAGAACCCATAGAAATCAATCAAATGTCATTCATTACAAATGCACATTAAAAAGCTAGAATTTTTCATTACACTAACAGTCAATATTTATGAAAGTCAACATGATAACTCTACAGTTATTTGTGGATCAACATCGTTCACCAGTAGAGTTTATCAGATATTTTTCAATACAACATGTTTTCTTAAAAGAAAAAAAAATGTTCTTCCTTGGAAGTAAAATGTCCGCAGAAATAACTCGGTTTCACTGAGCTGATGAGTGGTTTGAAAGTCAGTTATCCTAGGGTTATGCCTAGTCACATCAATTCAACCGAAGTTTCCAGGAACTCTGATTTTAGACTTTGTGGAAGGAATTTTGGAAGCCTAGAAAACTTCAGTCAGGTTCTAGATTTCCAGTTCTCTTAGCCACTTCACTTTACACTGGAGGCTTTTCAGGATGTTCTTTAACCTCTCAGGATAGCCAAGGTAACAATACAAGTGAAAACCAGATGATTATCCAGTTTCATAATTGATAATTCCAAGATGAGAATTTTTTTTTCCCTCTACCGGTAGCAGTTTTAAATATTTTAACTTTCATTCCAAAATAAGAACAAATCTTCTACTCCTTCATAACTTTCTACAACATTGGTAATTCAGAATTTTGAGCAGATATAACCACAATAATTTAAAGTTTCTAATATTTTTATGGAAATATTTGTAAAACATTTGAAATGTCCACAGTTTTTCTGATTAGTCTGAAAGTTCAGATCAAACCCACAATGTTTTGTGTATTTTTAGGTGTACTTTACTACTCTTCTGTTTGCATTTTTTCAGTTATCCAGTAAGAAGACAGAAATATTAGGATGTGATTCAGATGCCTGTACTGTCTAAAAAATATTAGCAAGTGGTGATTAAT
This sequence comes from Formicarius rufipectus, assembly GCA_013399695.1. Lineage (NCBI taxonomy): Eukaryota > Metazoa > Chordata > Aves > Passeriformes > Formicariidae > Formicarius > Formicarius rufipectus. The sequence continues at coordinate 572,923 of VXAU01000683.1, forward strand.
CAAAATCACAGTGCCCAGGATGATATTTCTTTGCATGAATTATTTTCAAATACATATTATGCTAGTGGAGTAAGTGATATAAATCACAAGATATTGGGTAATTTCCTGCCTGGGTAACTAATAGAGACTACTAATTTGACTTGCTCTAGAAAAATCAATCAGCTACTAATTCTCATCTTTATGCATAGGACTATACATTCTAAGCATTTAAAGACTTTAGGCAACTCAACTTCAGAGAGGTGCACCCGAAGTCCTAAATGCACAGCACTGTGTCAGCCAGATATTTCATGGGTTTGTGCCCCTTTCTCAAGTATGAATTACTGCCAGAGGTAGTCTGCAAAACTAAAGGGGCCATAATTTCCTCTTACTTTACTGATAGTAAAAGTTTGATGGAAAACATACACAGCAAACAACATTAGTGATTATTAGTGTAATCAATTGTACAGGTCTCAAACATCAGATCTATTGGGTGCTCTTGAGCACTTTTTGCTGACAACTAAAACCAGTAGAGTCCTCCTGTAACACTCATCTTGAGTGTTCAACACAAACTGCAAAGGTCTTATGGTTAGTATTCACGTTTTTCTCTGTCAGAAACCACATGTGTGTGGTGTGACCACATACCAAACAATTCTCTTCCGACAGTTAAGGTCTCCCTATTCTACCTGCCAACCAGCTTCACCACCACCTTACTATGTTTCATTGCTCTTTGTTTTTCACTGCTTTCCCTGTGACTTAGCACCTGTGAGCAAAATCCGAGTACACAATCCCTACTAAACTTGAGACTGAAAAAATGAGGTGCATAGTGTCTCTTTTTGATCCTTACTGGTGTATTTACAAATAACAATTTCTTTACTCAAGTGGTTTAATAAAGACAAAAACTATCTCAAAATTGCTAGCACTAGGAAATTCTTAGGATGGCAATATTTATGTTGTCTGAAGATAAATATATATGCAGAATATCCTGTTGATAGTTGTCTCTCAACTCTTTCAATTTGTGGCTCTAGCCACAGTGGGCAAAGCACTGATGCTTTGCTGATTTGCTGATGATTCAGAGAGTCCCTAAAATCCCTACTGATGGTGTTTCAGTTTTGAAAAATGTTAAGAAGCTACCAGCCTTCTGAAAATCGGTCTGCCTAAAGGTATTATTAGACTGACTAAACCTGTGACCTCCAAATCCACTTAGCTATCCACACTGATTGTGGCCTACAAACAGTCTTTAGACTGTCCCCATTACAAATCATTGTGTTGCAAAGACTGAACAAATAAAGTATTTGGTTCACACTGAGTTACACAGTTACATCTTTCTTTCTGCATTGAGATGTAGAGGGTTATCTATGCATTTAGCAATCCATGACCATGAAACATTATCACTTCTCTCTAAGACCCCATCTCAATACCAGAATCTTTCTATCTTTCTTTTTGTTGTTTTGGTTTTGTTTGGTTTTTGGTTGGTTGGTTGGTTTTTGTTTGTTTGTAGTTGTGGTTTTTTTTTGTTTTTTTTTTTGTTTTGTTTGGGTTTTTTGGTTTTGTTTTGTTTGGTGTTTTTTTGTGTTTTTGTTTGTTTGTTTGTTTGTTTGTTTGTTTGTTTGTTTGTGTGTGTGCCTTTTTTAAAAGTTTAATAAGCTGTCAAAATTTTACAGGTCAGATTTCGTAGGTTTCTGGGTCAGACTTTGTAATGAACTGCATGTCAGTGCTTCCTTTAAAGAATTCTGTACTTCCACTGAACTCAGTAGAACTGCTCATGTGCATAAATCAAGCACTCCTGAAAATGAGCTAGGACAAGGTTTCTCCATCTTACCGTATTTTGCTCAAAATAGATACCTAGAGAGATTTGCAAATGTGCACAAGCAAGGCTCAGTGATAATTTTTATAAGCCTGTCTTTTCTTATTGAATTCTGGGGAAAAAGAAGCAAGTAATGTACTCCAGATGAATATTTGTGTGACATTGTAAGGTGTCATTAACACACTTCATGTTTTTCCTGGAGCACAAATGGAGAAGCACAGGACCTCTGGCTTGGGGAGGCAGCCCTTACCACTTCTGGCAGTGGGGTGTTTCATTCTGTCACCTCTTGAAAGAGTGAACAAAACCCAGATCCTGACTCTGATGACAGCCAAAGGTGCTGCTTTCCCATCTGGTACATCTGCAGTTGCACGTGGCATCTCAGACTACAAAGGCACTTATTTTTATTATGTTTTTATTGCACTTTCTCTATTGGAGAAAGAAAAACCTATGTGACAGACTGAGAAAGTTGGGACTTTTCAGCTTGGAGAAGAAGAAGGTTGTGTGGAGACCTCATAGCAGTATCTGAAAGGAGTCTACAAGCAAGATGGAATGGTACTGTTCATCAGGAACTGTAGTCTGAGGACAAGGACTAATGGGTTCAAACTGAAAGAGGGGAAATTTAGGTTAGATACACAGAAGAAATTCTTTACTGCAAGAGTGGTGAGGCACTGGCACAGGTTGCTCAGAGAAGCAGTGGGTGCCATGTTGGGTGGGGCCCTGAGCAACCTGTTCTACTGGAAGGTGTCCCTGTCCCTGGCAGGGGGGTTGAAACTAGGTGATCTTTAAGGTACTTTCTAACCCAAACCATTCTATGATTCTACGATTTTATGAAACTGAAAAATGCTGCCTATTTTACCTGGATCCCAGAGCAATACACTTACAGCACAAAGTCAGCTACACATCATTAAACATAAACAACTCTGACATTTTTTTTGTGGCCTCTGAGGGAAACCAGTATGTAGAAAAACTTCAAAAGGCAAATCCAACAATTGTAGGAGGCCTGTGATGAACCACATACAATATATGTAACTTTTCCCTGTAAATGACTAGGGCTGAGCCTTTTCTAGGACTGTACCTTTCAATTTCAGCATCACTGTAACACAAATGATAGAGAAAAAATTCTGAGAAACACTTGAAGACTCTCTTTTTTTAATACAGAAAATTTCCTATAAAAGCTTTCTCTTTTTGTATATAATACATCCAAAGGAAGTCCTGAAAATCCTCTGCTAAAGGAGTGTATCAATAAGAACCAAATACATGCTAGTTAAAAACCACCATCACAATGGGAAAGCAGTTCAAATACCTATGCTTTCAGGTAATAATTACAAGACACTGTTTCTAGTAATAGAGTTATGTAGGCAAGGCAAATGCTGATTGATGGTGCCAGCAGATCGCTTTCACAACAAGGTACAGAATGCAAATACTTTGTGGAAAACAGTAATTGATTCAGTACCCAGTTGGCTATATGCATATTGATATCTAGGTTGCCTGAGTAACCTTAAGGCTAAGTACAATTCAGAAAGTTATTTATTATCATAACTTTCCCAAATATATTACCTCATTCACACATGTATTTTGAGACTGAACTCAGAACTGTGCTATCCAAAATGTTTATCAGGTCTTGGAACCAGCAACAGACAGACCTGGAGGCTCTAATAGAGTCTGAGAACTTAGCAGAGTGGGAATATGTGCAGCATGCTTCCCTCCACTGGTCACCCCTTCATTTCAGTTCCCCTGGGAGCTGGTGGCACCAAGGAGCTTCAGCATTACTTGAGGAGAGGCATCAGTTCTGACAGATGCGAGGACATACTGCAAGGGGGGAAGCAATTTGTATGCAGTTGTACTTACTGACTACAGCATTCAGGTTTGAGGTGGTGACTTCTTCTTCACTGGACTTGCTTTCATGAGAAAGCTGTGGATTGACTGAGAGCAACATAGTCATGCCCCCTTGGAGATGAGTGAGGAAGATGGGACTGAACCCTTGAACCTCTGAGCTTCTGGAGATCAGGCTGAGACCTGAACCTTGTGTTTGCTTGGCAGGCGGAAGTTTGTCTGGATTCTGCCCCCAACCCATCAAGATCCTGAAAGCACCAAATCAAGATCCTGAAATTATTTTGAAAGACAAGTTCAACTAGATGTATACGAACTTGGTAGCTCAAGATTACCCCTGATTTTTAACACACTAGTCCTGAAGAGAAAATGCAACCCCCAAAACTTTCTTTGTGAAAAGCAGAAAGATGCTCATTCCAGTTTTAGAGTATAAATCAATCAGAAATCTCTTAAAATCAAGTGCTTGACCTAAAACAAATTGTCTCTATACTTATCTCTCAAAAGCATTCTCCCATCTGATGTCTTCCACTGTAGCATTGCTGTTCACAGCAATCAGTATTCTGGGGCACAAATTCTTTCCTTTCTTAATGCAAAGCCTTACTTACACTTCATTTAGTAGGCTGCATGCTAATGAGAACTGTTTGCAACCTTCTGTGAGGGAGAAGTCCCATGGTAACTCTCCCTGATTCTTGGCTGCTTGGGTGCACTGCACATGGCACCCTTTAATTGGGGAAAAAAAGCCAAATGATGCCTTCCCAAAGTGCAGATAAACTGAGCTAAATTAACACAATGGATGCTTCATGTTTCATGCAAAGTTGTCATTCCTCTGGGATCTTTTCTGCTGGCCTTTAACAAAGATTCAGTGTAGTCATCAACTTTGCTGTACTTCAGGATCTGGAGGTTGAAAAGCTGAAGCAGCACACGTGTAAGTACACAGCACATGGAGTAATATACGGCTGCAGTTAGATGTCTAGCAGTGCCATACTGCTCAACATGGTCTTTAATTAAGAAATGTGGCTGCTGTTACTTAGATCACAGCACCACTGTGACAGGGGAGATCAAGGTGCCCTTGCATTAGTCACAGTACCTCTGAAGAGTCAACCTCTGAGAAGACCAAAATGTCCAGGGCCCTCTGCAAGGTTACACATAGTGTCAAGAAAGGGCCAGGAGCAGCAACTATTTTCAAGAACCTGACTGATGTAGCCAAAGGAGTACTACCGTAGTTGTATAGGATGTTATGAGCATTAATACACAGAAGAGTAGACATTCTTTGATGAAACTTAGTCAGGAAATAGTTAATATTTGCAAAGAAAATTCTCCCAGAACTTAACCTCTTACATGCATTTCCCCCTGAGAAATGCTGAAGCTTCAGGCTATGTGGATGTGAAACATAACTTAGTATGCACTAGGGAGAGGAATCCTGCATTAGGTTCAGCTCCTGTCTCGACTATGGCTGATTATGTTCCACAGTTTAAGGCTTGTTACTTGATTTGAAAGCCTGTTACATCTCAGGAAACTTATACATATAACTTGTAGCTGCTTTCATAGTTTAAAAGCTGTCATTTCACCTTCTGCACAAAGAAATGCTTTTCCTGTCTGTGTCAAAGTGATCCACACAGCTCTCCCACGGAGTTTTGAAAGTGTCTTCTCGTACAGCAACACAGCTTTTATTCTGTGAGAGCAATTTGCTCTGCCATTATATTGTCTGCAGGTATGCAGCTGTATTGTTTTACCCTGTTGATCTTGGAAGAAGCTGGAAAGCTCATAAACTGGAAAGCAATTGGTTTCCAGCTGAAGCTTTACTTCTTTCTAGCCCACTGTTTCCTTCAGGTGAATCCCTGTGGGATTTTGTTGAAGAGGGAAAAGAAAATGCAGTTGTATTCAGACTGGGGCAAATGCACTATTACTCTAAATCAAAGGTTACATCCTTCTCTGCTTTGTACTCGTTCCTTCTTATCAGCTCACATAGATCATAAGCACACATCATCCTGATTCTACATCAGCTGCCCACAACTCCCACTACCCAGTCCCACACTTCCCTCGATGCAAAGAGCCTGCACCTTTACTGTGTTCACAGAGACACTACAGACAAACACAGGCAACTCATGAAACACGGATGATGAACACATTCTGGACAGGAAAAACACTACCTGCAGAAGGCACAGAATCGCACAACTCATGACAATGCACAGCTCTGACATCCCAGACATTTAGATGCACCACCAGTGACAACATCATCCCCAGTCTATACTCATGGTTTCCCAGTAACATTCATAAATAGGAAAAAGTATAGGAGATGAAGGTCACAGGCTGCAAAAGAAAGAGAGGGGAGGGGAAAACACCTTGCCCCAAGAGACGGTGCTGAGCTGCCCTGCAAATGAAGTTGGCATGTATGCAAGCTGCTCATAGCTTGCAAACACTGTTAGGAATGAAATGTATGGAGTTCATGGAGAATTTCTATGGAGCTCCATGCAGTTACAGAGCCATTCCTCCTTAAATTTAAGAATCAATTAGAATAATATATGTGCCACTTCAGCATGATGCCTGATGATCATGCTGTGGAGAAAGGAAAGAAAAGCTTCCTTGAGAGAAAGTGCCATTTTCTACCCAAAGCAAATACAAACTTGGAACTTGGTGAATACTTTTTCAGAGATGTTACAATCATCAGTCACATAGTGCGTGGATGTGGATGTGATCCACAATACCGTGCACAGTCAGCTGTTCAGCATGTTGCCCAGTTGCTAAGTATGAAGCCAGAAAATAAGTAGGCAGGTCAGTTCCTGCCTCATTAACACAGTGGGAGGGGGAAGGTCTGAAAAATAAGATTGCTAAAGCAGCCATGAAAGCTTGATGGAAGCTAAACAATACCCAAGACCCAGCTATGACTCCCTTCTTTACCTTATTTCTTTTTGTCTCTTTCAATGGCGTATTTTCAGTTGTTCCTAACTTCTGGTGATTTCTGCCTCTCCTTACCTCTAAGAATCCCAAAGCACAGAAACAATTTTCTCATTTACTTGAGCTACAGGAGCTTTTTCTTTTTTCTTTTTTTCTCCTCTTCTGGAAAAGTAGGGATTATCTCAAGAGTGACTACCTTTTGCACCACTGTAAAAACTTACTTTATGTGAAAGGGGATGTTCTGAGGGTTCATGTGGGACAGGAGGATACAGTTGGAGCACTGTCAGCACTCAACCAATGATATTTTGCTTTTATCATACTGCAAAGAGATCATCACCCCTGTCACCACCATGTCTCATAGGAGCAATGTTCAAGGAGATTCAAGCATTTTCATAAAACCACAATCCTTCACCCCCAAGGAAGTGTGACTAAATGTATGGTGATTTTTTTTTCCTTTACCTTTCTATAATGTATTATTTATTTAAAACCTCAGATAACAAAAGCCTTAAACAGAAGGTTAAATTTGTGGAAGGAAAAGTAGCAAAAACGTGTGATAAAAGAAAAAAAAAAAAAAAGCAATGAAAGATGCAAAACATCTCTCTTTTGTTCACATTTTGAACAGAATTCTCTCTCCTAGAGATTCATCCCTAGCCACTTTTTATTGTTGGATTGGGGGCAGAACTTAGTATGTATTGCTTGGATTTATTTTTTTAATTAAAAAGAGAAAGAATATGATTCTGCTCCTCCTTTATATTCACTTCATGACTTCTAAATAAAAAGTATCGTGCTGGAAAGCAAAGACTTTTTAGCAGGACTCCATTCACTCTGCAAACCTTACATAACCCTCTGTGACACAGGTTAGCAATTCTACCATGACAAATGAGTCAGGTTGCTTGCCTGTGGATGCATAAAACCCCACAAAATCCAAAGGTCTTGCAAAAAGGCCACTTGCAAAATCCTGGATCAAGCATGGAAGACAGGCCTGGACTAGAAAGAAAAGGTAGTCTGATCTCACACAAATAGTTCCTTAAAATCCGTAGAAATCCACCTGAAGTGATGCTGATTGGTCTGACAGACCTACTTGATTCAGGTTGAGCAAGTTTCCTCTCACCTGTTTCCTTCCAAATGAACCTTCTGAAATGACATGTAGTAAATTCTCAATGGAAAGGAAACTTTGCTTGGACAAAATCCAATCCTTGTGTTTTGAGGGCACCACATAAAAACCTATCTTGGTGCCGGATGCCACCCCTGGCTGGGGAGCAGAGTCCAGAGCTTGCCCCAACAACCAGTGCTGTGCCTGTGTGGACTGGGAATGGTGGTGGGCCAGGCTGCCTGTGAGGATGGTGCTCACTGCCCTGCCTCTCCCGTGCTGGCATGCCAGAGCCTGCACACTGGCCTTGGGCTGGTGCTGGGGTGAGTGTCCAGGGCACGGAGCCACGTCAATGCCTCACGTGCCCTGGGTCCCTCATGGCATCATACAGAGGTGGCCTCTGAAGCACATCAGCTTCATGTAAGCCACATGGGTCCCTGGCACCACAACCCCACTGCAGGTTTCCATCTGTCAGGTGCCAAACTGTGGATCTGTGAATGCCCTGTGGCACACCTCCCTGCAAAAGGAAAGGGTTGGAGTGGGTAAGGGTCCAGGGGGCACTGAGGGACTACCAGCATAAGAGAGGTGTGTGTATCAGAGCACGAAACATGACAGTCATCACAAGGTGTCATTCCACTGACTTCAAAAGGAAGGGGAGACTTTTAATTTATTAACAAAATTTTGTTAGCAGCTGAAAAAATTTGGTGCTTCGGGTTGAAAGCTGTGGTGCATATGGCTTCATGAAATTAATTGCCAGTAAAGACACCTGGAAATCTCTACAGGCCCAGCTAGCAGAGTACTGTGAACAGTTCTGCAACATTCCCCACGAAGTCTTAGAGGGTGTCTTAGAAACCACCCTGAAGATAAAAGAGTAGGTGTACCTGCCTTGAAGGCTCAGCTGCATCACCACTCACCAAGGAACCTTGCTGATTAATTGCCTCTTGTGTGTACAAGGTAGGGACCTTGACACCCACAACACCAGCCTACCCACCCAAAACTGAACAGTTCCACCCAGCCCCGGAATCCTTCCCCCAGCCTGCCCTGCTCGGCCATTCCATCACCTCGGGGCGATGTTGGCAGCAATATTTGCTGCCTTCCCTGCCCAAGTCTCTGTGTGGGACCTTCACTTCCCCCCGGTACAATGGTACACCACCACAGGGCTTACAGCATGTGGCTGGGTAAAAATAGCATTCCAGGAGGTGAACACAGCAAAGCCTCAGCCTTCCTGTGCTGTAGCCTCTTTTGCTTATTCATTTTCCTCTCCTGTATAGGTACAATGACAGCCTGCCACATGCTTTTTTTGTTTGGTTTTGGTAAGGAAAGGTTTTACACCGTACTTTCATGTGAGAAAAATGTCATTATTTCTCAATACTGTATGTTTAGTCACAATAAGCAGAATGATTCTGTAAAAACTTCAAATCAAACTTTGATTAAATGGTAGAGAAGATGCTTTTATTTTTAAAAAATCTGGTACCATTTTTTACCAAGGAAAATAGAAACAGGACCAAAATTTCCTGAGAAATTATGCTCCCTTCCTTTGAGCAGCCTTTATTTGCACTTGAGAGTGTAAAGCTCATTTCAGACCAGCGCTGTCCTTCAACAGATGGCCCTCTGAGGGACCTGGTACAGCGCTGAGTGTAATGAGATGCTGCTGTTCAGTAAGGAGCTTTAGATGCTGGTGGAAAGTACATAATGTAGCTGATGTAACCATTAATAAACCCAGTAACACCAGTTTGGGCAATTTTCAGCCACCACCTAATTTCCCACAAGGTGTCCTAGATGGTATGGCAAATCAAATACTATTACCACCTTTATCTCCAGTAATCAGTCCCCATGTTTATATCTATAGTACCTGCCACAGATGTCTGAAAGTCTCTCTCCTCTCAGCAAGGGGGAGATTTACAGCTGTTTGTCTAAATCAGTGGTGTTTGATTGAATAAAAACCCCTTGTGTAACTCACCTGATTGCTGAATATGAGACATTGTTAAGTTCTGTAAATTAACAGGGGTAAATTGCCTTTACCTAAATTAATTCTCAGCTACACAAATATGTTAAATAATTTAACAGGGTCCTAAGTCTGCATGGCAGCTTTAATTTAGTGCATAACTTTCACTGTGTGCTGAAGTAGTTTCGAGGTCAGTTGTATTAAACAAATGCTAGCCTAAAGACAGAGTTAAGCTGTGCAAATAGTTCCCTGAACTGGGAAGCACGTAACCAACAGATAACTCAGATACGCTTAAACTTTTGTAGATGTTATTTCTTTCATCTTCTGGGCTTTGGAAATGAAACTCCTCACTGTAGCAATCACAGTGACATATGTGCAGCCCCCATTAGGAAAAAATATTTTCTGGGCTAGGATCTGAGATTGAACTCGCAGAAATCAAGGCTTAGACATTTTTTATCACCTGCTAACACACGTGCAGGGACATGACTTTTTAGCTTCCTTCTCCTCTCATCGCCCCCCCACCGCCCCCACCCGCCCCATTTCCACAGAATATACTATTTCCAAGGAAAAGTTGAAGTAAGTTTCTTGTCTTTGGTTTTCCTGTTTTCCCTTCAGCTCTGTATTGTCATACCTTGCCAGCTAACCTCACTTCCTTGTGAACAGCATACCCTACCATTTAAGCAAAAATGGTTTTCAGGAAAAATATGTCCTATGAGATGTTATGACATTTTGTGAAACGACATAATGCAATGTGACTGATGCAGATGGATATGCCCCATAAAGCTGAGAGATTTAGACATGTAGTTTTTTCCCCAAAAAATCACTTCATAAAGCAGTTTTGTTTAAAATATCACTTTGAAATCCTATTTAAACTCCTTGGAATAGACAGAAAATTTATTTAAACTTTAATATAAAAGGGGTTTTATCTGAATGCTTAGAGATGTTCTATGTTCAATGCTTTTACAGCTCAGTATGTAGAGAAAAAATATACACTATATAAGAAAGCACCTAGCTAATATTTCCTTCTTCACTCCTATCCATGAAGGAAGAGAAATGCTTTAGTGGAATCAATAGTTATAAATCATTACAAATTATTTGAGGCTTTATTTCATCTACTTTTATTACAATGTCTATGCCATCTGTTGTACATATTAAGCTTATTACACTAATTCATTTTGCAAGCTCCAGCCTCCGAGTGAGAGGTGTCAGAGGGCAATTGATTAAGGGATATTTGTTCTGCTACAGCTTTTTCTCTAATTTCTCTCCAAAAGGATTTCAGGTTGAGCAAGGGAGCTGACATGATAATGGGGCCTCAGGTTGGGAGATAAATGAGACATGTGACTTGGTGCATTCATAAATATCTGAACATCTTTTAACCTGGTGGTGCTGGGAGGGGCAGTGGATGTCAGCTGTGTGTTAGGACAAAGCCAAAGGCAAAGGTTGTTTCTCTTCTTCAAAGCTGAAAGAGGATGGATGCTTGCCATATAAATAATAGCTCAATCTGCCTCCCATGCATACCTTATTATCTATAGTAAAATGAATCCTGTATGATGGCATAGAACAAAGAGGAAAAGTGGAGCAAAGAAAATGTCAAAAGGTCCTCTAATATTTCATGTAATATCACTTCTATAGAGAGTGAATATCTGCACTATATGGCGTATACGTATCTTTACCACAAAGTAAGAGTTGCTTATTTACAAACTCTTCAGCCCTGACATGCATATCCTCAAATTCTTGCCTTCCATATTTGCAATAAGCCAACATTAAGATACAAGGGTTATAGGTGCTTGAAAAAATTCCATCACCTTATCTCCATTGGTTCAAGACAGTGTCAAGAAGACATGTCAAAAATAGCAGAGACTTGCTTTGTTACCTTAAAGCACTCAGTCCAAGTATGACAGTAGCCTGAATATTTAGCAACTAAAGCTATCTTTACAACTGCAACTTGAGCTCCATCACATTTTGACCTATCTATAATTGATTTGTCCATCGTGTCTGAGGTCCTGACACTGTATATACAGCTGAGTAACATTTACACACATTAGGAGTTCCACTGAATTCAATGGAAAACCATGGAAAATCTTATTAAGTGGATTCTGGTGCTGGATCTTTTAAATGCAAACAGCCATGCTTGAATAGATCAGTCTGAGATCCCCTCTAAAGGACAGGACAACATTTTAGCACAAGCTTCCCCATCCTCACCAAGTTGGATGACACAATATAGCTGAGTACAATCACTTTGAGCTGTGGCCCTGCATTTTCCACATGTGTTTTTGGAGGCTTGAATCTCTGCCACATGCTATTAGTTGCAATCTTGCATCTAACTTGTGGCCCCATTTAAGTTCCAGTCATTGAAGGCTCCAAATGCAAGTCTAGGCACTGTCAAATTGCACTTGTCCCTCCTCTCTCATGTTGTTTCCATTGTGCCAGCAAAGTGGACAGTCTTAGCTTTATGTAAAATTTTATATTACCCAATGATTACTTCAAATATCAATTCATCTGATTCTCAAGCACATAGTTTACATTGAAGTCAAAAGGCACACTATAAAAGTCTGTGTTATATTTACTCTCAGTGGTACGTCCCAGCTGCTTACAGAATCATCTGGCTGAGACCTTTATTGTTAGAATATCTCCAGATATCTTGAAGCTACAATAAGTATATTCTGTTTCTGTACATGAAAAAATGGCAACATGACACCCCCCAGCCTGGTTGTGTTGTTTTGTGAATCTAGTTTCCTCTGTGCATAGCCTCCTGTCTTCTCTGTTATTAGGCACTTTACAGCTCCAGTGCTAATTGCACAAATCAATTCATTTACAGCCAGCACAACAGAAAACAGGACAACAACGGAGACAAAAAGACTGCAGTAAGGCATTGCAACTAGTGTACTGATGGATGCTGAATAGAAGTGCCAGCTGTGTCTTGTAAAAAGAGGCAACTGAAAAAGAAATCCCAACAAGAACTTTGTGAATTCAGCAACATTTTGGTGTCTGCAGAGAAGAAAACAGGAGAAAGGATTACCAAGAGCTTCCCACCCACTAGGTCATGCCATCACCCTGTGTTGAGATATGGGGTGCTGTTCCACTGTTATTGCTACTGCAGTTTGTACAATATGGGATTTAGTGCTGAATTAAGGAAAAAAAAACCTTCTGTCTCTCTTTGACAGAGCTTCAGTTTGTATTTCTGTACCCACATCTCTAGTGGGTTTTCCCTGCACTTTACTAAACTTTCAGCAGTGAATCATCAGCACTACAAGCGTGACAACTGAGTCACGAGTCTGACTGCTGGGAAACTCCTTTGCTGGAGAGTAAACAAACTCCTTTATAGAATGCAGTCTCATGAGAGTTCTTCTCCAATTGGCACAAACTTTGAAACATAAACTTTCCTTGCTACACAGGGCAAAAAAGTAATACCCTCCTGCTCTAATCTCCCCTTCAGCAATCTAATATACCCTTACTGTCATAGCCAAAGCCACGGTCTACCAGCTGGATCAATGCTGAAGGTTTGCAGGACGTGTGCAGAGTTGATGAATTCAGGGCACAGGGGAGATAACCCATTTACATTTCCGCAGTCTCCACAAAGGAGGTCCCAAAAAGAGTTTAAAGCCATCTTACTCTGATGAGAAACATAAATGTTTGTAGTTTTGTCAGGACAATGTTTCCTGCCACTTGCCCAGCTGCCCCTGCAGAACCCTTTCCTCTTGTGCAGCCTCCCAGACAGATATATGGTCATTTTGACTGACATGGATAAATCTTCCTCAGGATCTAAAACTCTGATCTAAAGCTTCATCCCATGGGTCAATTCCTAGAGCTAAAGAGGATTGTGTAGGGTGGAAGCAAATATTCAAAAGTCCCAGCCCAGGGTTTTCAGTAATTTAATAAGGACAAATAAAGCATAGAAAAAATGATTATCAAGAGCATCTTAGCGGATTAGCACCTCACATACTGAAAACATTACAGAGTCTAAATATTGCATCATGAACATCTTGCTTGTCTATGAGCAAGGGAGATACTGCAAACCATGTAGGAGTTAGATTTTAGATGACTGAAATGCACAGTTAGCTTAAAGAGCCACGGTTATTATTTTTAGACATGGCTGATTAATTTGCTTTACCAAGACTCAAATGTAACATAAGGTATATAATGCAATTAGAAGGCTGTCTTTATTAATGATGTAGGCAAAATGCAGAGATAAGCTTCTGAGAAGCAGTAGGACCTAATAATTATTTACGCCTTTGTCCTGTTCTGGGAGTTTGTGGACTACAGCCTGGAAGTTTGAGCATTTGAGAGGCACACGCGCTAATCAGCGTATTATTGATTTTCCCTTAAATTCCACACCAGAATGTGTCTTTATCAGTTTACATGACAGTGAAAGAGTCTAACAGGACATGGCTATATACTGAGGAGTTCAAAAAAGAAGGTAAACACGCAGAAATTGGGTGCCACAGCTGGAAGGCTAATAAAAAGTAGGTTTTCTGCCATAAGGGTTTATCTTCTCTCAGAGGAATAGCATGACAGGCATCCAACAAGTGTGACGTAGAAGGAAGTTGTTTCTGCTCTGTATTCATGCAAAAGATGATAACTGTACTGTACATAGTTCAGAGCAGTAGTTTCTCCCCTTCAGCACCCCTCTGCTAGTCATAGAAAGTTAGCTTCTTGACTACCGGGTCTAGCAACAGAGATAACAAATATTTATTTGCATTTCTACAGACTAATAGCTACACCACGTCAGTTCCACATTAGGGTTAAAATTTTGGCCCGCTTCTAGTTCTGTACATTGTGTAGAAAAATAATAAAAAAAAACAAAAACAACAAAACAAAACAAACAAAACAAACAAAACCCAAAACCAAACAAAAACAAAAACAAAACAAAAAAACCCACCAACAAAAAACCCCAACCCCAAAAAAACACACCCAGTCCTCAAGAAACTAACACATGAACCTAACACTGGTAAATAGCCTACGAACTAACACAGCGATGCCCACTTCAGACAGAGCCTGTTCATAGTACTGTTGAATAAATTACAGGAGTCTTGTTCTTTTCCTTCAACAGTTTAATGGTCCTTGCTTGTTTCTCATTCACCAAATGGCAAGCAAGAAGCAACCATATTATGTCTGATTATAGTAGCAAGGACCAATTTGCCACTGTGTGGGTGCGTATTCTAAACCCTCTATGTCATTTTCTCATGAGCTGCTCACAATGGATCATTTGCAGCAGCTACCCAGGGCACACATGACCCCTCAAGCTACAAGATGGGTGTTTAGGAACTTTTGGGAGATAAGGAAGTTTTCCTGTCTTTACACCAAGGATTAAAGTGTGATAACCCCCCCTCTGGGGAGTCATTAGCACCTTCACACCCCCCTGAGGGGTCATGTCTGCTAATGGGCCATCAGGGATTCCCAAAATATGCCATGATTCACCTCATAGAGTAAATCACCCATTGTGAAACCCCCCACCCTGGGGGAGGGACTGGGTGTTCCGATCTGAGCCCAAGCATATATAAGGTTGGGGTTTGGGGACTGGGGTGACTACTTGTCAGATCAAGAGGAGGACCAGAGTCTCAAAAGGATTGCGACTGTTACTCTTGATCAGACTGCAATCATTGTCTTCACCAGTAGGTTTCGTCTTTCTTTTTACTTTGAACTCAGGGGGGGCATGTTGTGCTCAGCACAGGGGTTGGTGAGCTCCATTCTGCTCATGGCCCACTGTGCTGGGCTGCACATCTGTTTTTGTGGGTCAAATGGATTTTCCTTTTGCATCAGTGTATTTATTGTGATCTTTTTATTAAATTGTTATTCTGACTTGCAATCCTATTGTGAGTTGGGTTCATTTCTCCTGCTGATTTACCTTTAAACCAGCACAGAGGGTCAAAGTGTGTTAGCTTGCCTGTGGATGTGTTAAACATGAATTAAGGGTATAAGGGCAAAAAAAATGTTCAGATCTGAAAAACACCCTACAGACAGATGAAGTAAATCAGCTAAAGAGACTTAACTATTGTCTAATTGCAGTAGCTATTTATAGAATTGACTGTGAGGTTTTCTTTGTCATGCTTAACAAATTACAACTAACGGGTGTCTAAAACTTACACTCTATATTTTGGAATACTGCTGGAGAACTGATTAGTCTGTGCTTACTCAGAAATGCATAAAATAATCTTATTATAGTAATACACGTGCTGTGACTGAGAGGTGATTTCTGTCCAGATTACGTGTGTTTCACTGTCACTGATCATTTAATAAACAAACAGGAAATAATACAAACAAGCAGCAACAGAGCAGGCATTCATTCTTCTACTAAGAACTTAAAAATGGGTATATGAACACCCTTATTCTAGAGGGATTTTCCAAAGGAGAAATAGAGCACCTCAATTTCCATGAATCATTCAATCCTCAACTCCTTCTTATATTCAGACCCAGAACTATCTGGTGTCATGATAAAGTTTTCAGTAATTGACACAGATGTGTTTGTGTCCTGCACCATTTCAGTTAATGGAGAGCCCCAGGGAGCCAAGATTTTGCTTGTTGTGTATTCATTTATTATTCATTTAAAGAACATGGCCATTTGCCAATAGGAGCTGAAATGAAATCACCACCTTCACACAGGCAATCCAACAACCCTCTAGTCGCAGTGACATTCAGTTACTAATGGGTTAGTTCAGTTTTAATCTGCTGCCTAGAGATGAATAACATTAATTATTGTAATTGGTAGTGACAGTAATGGGTGCAACATTTCCAGGGCTAATTTACTCTACTTTTGTATCATGCTAATGTGGCTATGCTGCTTCAGTACCTGTGAACTAAAGCTAGCTCAAATATCTTTCTACTGTACAACCTGAGACTTGCAATGTATGAAATGGTACAGAGTTGCTGTGTGTAGGCAGTCGATGGGACAAGATGGTATTGCAGCACCATGAAAGAATCTATGTGAACACATCACATATTAGCAGGAAATGTTTTGTTCAGTTTGGCAGTGGAGCTGGGGGAAGAAAAATATTTGTTTGATTAAGTAATAATAAAGAACCCATTTACAGCAGGCAAAAATAGGAACCAGACTAAAGTAGGTCACTTTATTATTATTTTCCATTTTACAGATTCAGAGCAATGATCTGACCCAAGGTTTCTTACCTCTCAAGTGAGTCTCTCAACTGCTAAGGTTATTAGTGCCTACTGAAGCTGGCCTCCCTCAGGCTTGTCTGCTCAAACTGCTCTACTTTGAATAACGTACTTAAATATTTGGTGAGGAAACACAAATTATTCTGTAGCTGCTGGTCAGGATGCTAAAATATCAGGGACCCAATTATGGTCAGAATGGCACCAACAGGAAGGACTCAGAACAACTCTCCATTCTCAGCCTTTTGAACACATGACAAACCTAAGTCTTAGGACACATCACCAGGAAAAAATGGTGCTGGGGAGTTAAGATGCCCTCAGGCAGAGAGGGACAGAATCTATGCCAACATCCTAAACAGAGAGCTACTGAATAAAACTGTGACTTGATGACTTAAACAAAGTGCCAAAATCTGAACTGATTTTTAGTACCTATTGCTGATAATTGAAATATTAAAGCAAAATTGAGACCAAATTTGTCTCTGCTTTGAAAGAGTTAAAAAAGAAAATAACACACAAAACCCCTAAATGTATGGATGCACATATATGAACATGTAGGTACTTAGAAACTTGCAGGTGCAAACTGCAAAGACTATCAAAGAAGCAAAACAGGTGAAAAAATCCCAGCTATTTTGCCCAAGTAGTATATGCCATCTTAAATATTAGGAGGTGCTCCCACATGTAAAAATTGAATTTAAGTCTGTTCTCAAGAGTTACGTTAAATTAGATTATGTTTTTATATACTGACTGGAAAGAAAAAAGTACAAGGTCATGAAACAAACAAAAATAATCCAAAAATATCTTTACAGTCAGTCTGAGTCCTTCCAGAAAGGTTTTTATGAACACAAATCAGTATCAGAATTACATTAAATTCTTCTTTATCAGTTTTTCAAACCTCTGACTATTTTTACCACTTTTTTACTTCAATTGCATGAAAATTGATACCATTTAAAGAGGTACCCTACTTGAAATTATATATATTCAAACAGAGGGTAAGTTGAATTTCTAACTTACACAGAATTTATAAAAGACAGCACAATTCCTGCCAAACCAAGCATGCCTCACACTTGAAAACTACTGACATTCACAATGAAAGACAGCAGTGCATGGGCCAGGACGGAGTAGGCAAATTAGTTAAGCCTAGGGACAGATCCCTCCATCTGTCTGATGACTCAGAAGGGGCAGGCAGGGGATGAGAAGTGGCCATTTTGGTTACCAAGTCCAGCTCACAGTTGGTGTGTCTCTCTGCCATGTCAATATACTGTCCAAAAAGGAGTTAACCCCCAACTAGTCCCTTCTAGCTGCTCCAGAGCCTCCCTCTTCTGATGCTCAGAAACTTTGCTCTCCTACACAGCCAAAAATTATACATTGCCTGTTTAGACTAATTTGTTCCTGTGCCAACATTGTCCTTTGGCTTGAATCGCTCCCCTCCCTCCCTGGTGTTTAGCCTTGTAATGTATTTATAGATTCCATCTCAGCATTCATTTTACTAGGCTAAACAAGCCAATCTTTTCCCAGTTTCCTCTCATAAGACAGGGACTTTATTCCCCCTGTTATCCTCATAATCCTCCTCCCCACCTGTTCCTGCTTCAAGCTGTCGTCCCCCTAAAGAATGAAGTCTCCTCTCCTTTAGGTGCCACACTTAAAAGTGGTGAGGACAAAAGTCCTTGTCCCAGGGAGTAGTGTGGGTCCTTGCTGGCTGGGAGAAGGGTGCAATCCATTGTGAAGTCACTGGGGCTGAGCAGAAGCTGGCTACCTGTGCCCAGTAGGTCCAGGTGCTGTTACCACTGGGGCTTCAGCTGCCTCAGCCATGCTGGCCACTCGCATGTTCACATGCGTGTACGGGTGTATGTATGACACTCATTATGGGATGCACCTGGGAGATCCATCATAGAATAAAATGACCTGCACTACTTCAGGCTCATATCAATGAGTTTAAGCTCTTTGGGAATAACTAAAGTCATAGGACCACCATTCACATTTTCTGACAACACATTTCCTCTGTACTATTTATAAATCTTACATGAGAAATTATTGTTCAGATTCTCATCTGGCATACATTGATGAAGCTTCATTAGCTACAATGAAGCTTATCATTGCACCAGCCAATCAGTGGACTATTTATTAAGTTATAGACCATGGCTTTGAAGGGGATTTTTTTCCCCCCTCTTCATAATGTGTCTAGCCATATTTCTTCCTTCACTTTCCCATGGAAAAAATATACTCTTCTGGTTGTTGCCAAAACCTTCATGACTTACTATATTGAAATAAATCTAACTTTCTGAAATTTATAGGCAGAGAGGTTAAACTGAGTCTGATGAATCTAAGATTTGAAAGGCTGCAGCTTGGCCATAAGTTTCAGTAAAGAGCTGTAATTACAGGTTAAGTATGGTAAATCCAGATTGCTGAATGGTGTTGTATTGATCCCTTTAAACCATTAAATATGGAAGCTCAAATTCATGCACAAAGGCAACATTTTTGAAATGCCCAGTAATTTAGGAGGATTATGTTTCTGAATATGGTGTGGATGAGAGAACACTTGTCTAGTAATAGCTTCTTTCTGCTAAGAAACTCGGTATCAGGATGCACAACTTGGACTTTTATTTTTATTTTAAGAAGGATAACATTTTGTTGAACTGCCTCCACTACTTCAGTCATATTCTGATAGAGAGTTTTGAGGGGAAGATAAACCTCACACCACAGCCATGAACCTGGTGATTTCCCTGATTGCCCTTCTACTCAGCATTATGATGACATGGTCAAAAAAATTGAAAACTGCTCCTTCATTAATTTTCCTTTCCATGCTGCTCCAGGTGCAGGCAACCTCTACCTCCTACCATGGGAGCGAAGTTACAGATCATACAGGGACTACGATGTGCAGTTGATTAGCATGGGGCCCAATCATCATGGACTACATAACATAAAACATGTTAGCTGTGAGACTTAGAAGTGTCTCCTCAAGCTAAAGTAGAGCTCCCCCAGGATACTCTCACCTGTTTTGGCTACTTCCTCCTATCCCATATTATGCTTGCAGGACCATTGCTCACACCTGATGTACATGACCTCCCATCCAGAGGGCAAGGAAAGGGATTGCACAGTTTTGAGCTTTCTACCTTTAGGTATAATGGGAGACATGTTGGGGAACATGAGTTTGTTGTCTGTGCCCAACTGAGCAAAAATGTGACAAAAAAGGCACAGAGAACTGCTATTAAGGAGCTGATTTTAGCCTCTTTCCCCCCCTCTTTCTTTTTAATTTAGTGACAGTTTTGATATTTGTTTAAAAAGATTCTCTGAGATCAGGGTTGTTGTATCTCTGTGCCTGTAATCATATTAAAAGTGCTATGCAGCCTTTCCTATGGGCTAGAATATTGGTATTATGTGTCATCTGTGCAAAACACTTCGGAGATCTGGTCTATAATTACAGCTTCCTAACATCACACGAGAACATTTCTCAGACCTACTAATTATGCTGCCCTTTATGGTCCATCTTATTGATTAAACATCTGTTAGTGTTTTGGCAAAATGAGAATTCACTTGCAATGCAATGTGTCTGGTATATTAAATTCTGTTTAAGTCAGCCCTAACCACAAGTTTGAGATACGTGTATTGTATCACCTTAATTGTATCTTAGAAATGTTGCCACTCTTTGCTGTTTGTTCTGTTTGCTGGAGAACAGTAGGGTATTCTAATGTTTTCTTTAGAGCAAAGTCAAATTATGTTCCCTTAATTCTTTTGCCACACTTAAATGATTTGAGGTGGACAAATGGTGGGGAAAACTGCAAAGTAATAAATTAGTACAGACTGCTACTTTTTTCCCTATATCACAACAAATTAAACAGTAAATTTTATCTTTTGTAGGAATGTTAGCAAAAGTGATATATGAAGACAGTGAGGTAAAAAAAATCCCACAACCAAAAAAAGGCCCACAAAAAAACCCATAAAGACTTTTTAATTAGACATTCTTAATTGTGAAGAATTTCCTTTTCAAAGAGCAAAATAAAAGGATTTTTGAACAAGATCCCTGTGCTCCTACTCTTCATAATTCAAATTAAAATAAAAAAAATATGTTAGTATGCTAGTAGCCTCTGGGAAATTAAAAGAGCAGTTCTTGCAAAGGGATTGCAGAGAAGCAATGCAAAGTCCTTCTCTCTTACTAAATAGCAGAAGTTCTCCACAAAAGAAATCCAACAGCTGACACAAATGGAGAGAAGAGAGTCTGTTTCACTGCTGTCCAATGCAATTTCAAATTGACTTATACATTTTTTTATCTCATTTGCTGACTGATAAAATCTTGACAGTATTAAAAAATAATCCAAGTCCTATTGCATGACTTGTTTTCCTTCTGCATGTTTTACGTATATTGATTGGAGAAATGAAAAAATGTTAATATCCATATGTTGTCACATCAAGAAAATGTGGACCACTTATTTTTCCAAATTACATTATGTCTGGATGATTTTGCAAATATCAGGGAGCTGAGCTTGCATTCACTTTTGAGATGAAATGAACCAACCCAACAAAGAAGGAAAATTAAATTACTCCTACCCATATTTTATCCATTTGACATTTACTTTCAGTACCTCTCCTTCCATCATCTCCTTCAGTCTGACAGTTACAGTATCAACACAGAAATGCTGCCTAGCAAGAAAAATACCTCTTTCATTTGTTTTCTGATCCAGAGCTAGATGAAGTCAAAAGTGAGTCTTTCTACTGAATTAAGAAGGTTTGGTCAGGTCCTTTACCATTTATGGATAATAATTGAGACCCTACTGCGGTGTTCTGAGGGGTTTATGCTCCAGCTTAAATAATTTAGAGTCTGATTTAGAGTGTAAGAACAGCCTCTTAAGCTTCAGACAGAAACCCCACTCACTTAAGGGAACATAAATGATCAAGAACTATGCAGGACTGGGGTGTTGAAGCTTTACCTAAAACCGATACTCAAGAAAACTGCTGGGAGATGTGCACTGCTGTAACTGACTGCCAAAAAGCAAAATGAGCAAGCCAAGAGAAGATAATGAGAATAACAAGAAAAAATTCACAGTGCAAAATTAAGATAGCAGATGCTGAGACTGTCTGGAAACCTAAGCCTTAGACATGATACTGTTCAAGGTGTTTTACATTCCCCCCAAAAATACAGAAAACTGATTCTTCCATTAACACCTATGCCTTTATATTTGTGCAAGGATCTGAACAAATTTGTTTCTGCAATAACTTTATCACACAAAAAGTGTAGAGGCAGAAAACCAGCTCTAGAAGTTGTTATTTTGACTCAATGGAGAGTAGGTGGCACATTAATAGCAACACTGGAAGTCTCACCTTTTTTCTGCTGCAAAGCTTTAATCATAGGATCACTAAGTCACTGATTGAGTATCAGTGATTTCAAAACTGCATGGTCAGAGCTATGTAGCGCCATTTCTACATCTAGAAATTAAATCAGACACCTAAACATATCTAAAATAATGTTCTTCACACGCCTTAAGTCCACTCTATCAAGACAATGTGCTGCAGGACAAGAAAGAAATTTGGGCTCAACTGAACTGATGACCATACTGTCATAAATGAGGATTTAATTTCTGGTCATCGATCCCTACCTTAATTGCTGAGAGTGCCAGCTTGGTGTTTCCCAGTGGGTTTTCTTGCCATTCAGGTTTGTGAAGACTCCAACTTGTGACAGGTTTTGCTTTGAAACAGTGCACTCATTTGAGGTAAAAAAATATGATCTTATATTTACCAGTTTGACTGGATGTCTTATATTGCACCCAGAAAAGACTGACTATAGAGGGACTTCTCCAGGGACAAATTCTAGCTCCATGCACAGGCAACAGTCAGGGTCAGTTCTCTGTATCTTCTACTAGGTTTTTGATCTGCTGCCTAATGGAGCAGTGCATCCAGGTAGTGATGCGAGGAACTATATTGCCTCTGTAGAGATCCAAGGGAAAGTTTTGAAACAACTGGAAACAAAGATTTAAAAAAAGAACACAACCACATATATCTGCAGACATATATATGTATACACACACATACTATCAGAGGAGAAGCAGTAGGCAGGAAGGCATGGAAATATTTAGGTGTAAACTTTATCTTTTGAATCAACTGGATGTCTTATAAGAGCACTAACCCATGATTCTAGACTAGATATCTGAATTTTTTAATTTTTTTTTAACCCGTGTCCTTAATTACAGATAGTGTGAGAATTAGGAAGAACATAATTTGTATTAAGTCAGTTCTGACTCCAAAAGTGTGGAATAGCAAGAAGGATGTGTGGGCATTTCATATGCGTTGTGAGGTGGTGCAGGACAGAGGTATGCTCAGAAATATTTATTTCTAGTAGCCATCTGATTTACTGCTGTTTTGATTCACCCTGTTGAAAAGTTTGTCAGATTTTCCCTTGCAACTTATCTGATCCATGAAGTGCCTAGGGGATGGCTTATGGCTTAAATGCATCCTCACTGAAAACTTACAACTGCTGTTATGATTAAATGAACAACTTCAGCTTTAAACATGAATGTCCTCAGCTTCAGAAGGCATTTAAAATGTGCTTCAGTATGAGGAACACAGGGACATATTCACTGCAGCTTTAGGACAGAAAAAAACTCCCTCATAATTTTTTCACTAACTAATTGAAAGATTCCTGGGTCAAGCCTTGTGGAAGACTTCCCTTACCTTCTTCAGGAAATATTCTATCAAAACAGTATGAGAGACAGAAAAAAAAATAGAAACCAAGAGCTTCATTAAAGGTTTCTACTGGTCTCGAGGGTAGGATGCAGAAGAAATTGTGTAAGTGGCTATGATAGTTCTGTGCTTCACTCTATTAGCTTCCTGTGGGCTGTAAAAAAATAAATGTGTTTTTTTTTCCTTTTGTTAGAAGAAGTATCCTCCACACTGCCAGATAAATACGTCCTGCATTCCTGCCTGTTGGCCCCTGAGTTTAAGAAGACGGCAGTGTGGGATACTTGCTGCTGGTTTGAGTGGTAGCTTTCACAACCCTGCCTGTGTCCTGACTGTCCAGAGGAAAGGCTGGGCATCTGTTGGGATTCAAATTCCTCCCTTCTCAGTTCTGCAGAGCTCTTTCCAGCATTGCTCCCAAAAATGCTGTAGTGAACCCCAGTTAAATGCAGCCTATGGGTTCTTCACCAATTTTGGCTGGGCAAAGACAGCTACCTTTTGCAGCCCTGGGAAAGGATCTACTTAAGGAAGGGGTGAATCTCTTTTCATGGCGAAAGACCTGATAAGTCTTAAAATTTTGCCACAAGATATTAGATACCTATTTCATGGTTGTAGGGACAGACTTAACAGAGTGAAGACTACAGCTCTAGACTGGAAATGTTACTCAGGCAGCAAAAATGCACTTTATAGTCCTTTAGTTTGAGAATTCTTTGCTTCTATTTGTTTTGGGCAGCATATGTTGGATACATGATGCACAATACTTAGGTCAAGTCATACACAAATTTGTAGAAATAGGACAGACTAGCTGAAAGAACAGTCACAAAAGAGAATTATCACAGTACAACTGAGCTCACGTCTGCTCTAACAGGCAGCTCCTGCCGAAGCTGTGTTAAAGAAGCTTCCCTCTACTTCTGAAACAAAATTCACTTACTGAGCAGTGCCCAACCCTCACCTTTGCACCAGGACAGGTCTCGGAGAAATCCAGGCTTTGCTTTCTTAGGCTGAAGCAATGTATTTTTGCCTCAGGAAGCAGTTGAGTCTAAATTCACTTTATACCAAACAGACCAAAAATTCCATTTGAAAGGTGACAGGCCAATGCATTAAGCAATTGCACTACTGGTGGGGTTAAAGTGGTTAAATTATGTAAGACTAGAGCCTGACACTAAAAACCACCAGCTGGATCAAGGACATTTCTATCCATTCTGGCTCATTAGACTTAGGACAACAAGGTCAGCTATGTTATATTTAATCATAGGCCTTCCTAGAGGGTATGGTAAATGTGTTGGCTAATTTTTCATACCATATTCCAGATAATCTATCACCCACAGCTTGAGAGGTAGCTTGCTTGTGTTTAAAGTATCCATTCTACTTATGGCCAGTTAAGACAAATCTCTATTGTTTTTCAACCAGGATGAGCCAAATTAATCACAAGCGTTTACCTCCTTCCTCCCCTATTAAAAACAGAAGGGTTGTAGTTCATGTATGTTAGCACTCAGCTTGGCATCATCATTTTAATGGAAAAATAAACTAAGTTGTCTATTCTAAATTGAATCAGGAAAAATAAATAAGCAAACAAGAATTTTCTTTGCTGTAGGTACAGAGACCATGTCCAGAATGAAGAAGGATAATTAATTTTAAACTCTTAGGGAAAAACAGGGTTTTTGTTGTACTATGTTTGTAAGGTTCCTAACACAGTGGGGAATCTTTTCTATTACTACAACTTCCATGCACTACAGTAATAAAAATAATAATACTGTGAAAGTTACTTAATGTTGAGTCTTCTTGGGTGAACTCCATCTCTTCTCTGGAAGGTCTGCTGGCCTTAACAGAATAGTGTCATACATGAAAAGAAGAACAGTATGAGCAACTTCTGTGCTACCGATACAGCTCTTAGGATGTACAGCATTTTATAATAATTAGGTATAAAAGCTAATGTGATAGAGCAGGTGAAATTAGTAACCTCCCTACCTTCTGCTGCCAAACTGGAGAAACCAGTGCAATGCTCCCCTAGAGTACCATTTTACTTTTCTACTTCCAGAACATCATACCAGTCCAGGACTTGCATTTGTGGTTTTTTTCATTTCTAGGAACCACCATCTGCCCATTTCTGATTACTGGTAATATTTCTGCTTATTGAAAGTAGCCCTTGTGAGATAGTGTGCTGGTCCTACTCACCAAAGGCTATACAAAAGAAGTCCTACCAAGGGAAACATACACTGCAGCTGTTGCTGTACATGCTGCCCTGATAAAAGGAATAGTGATCTAAAGTCAGCCAATCCATTATTCTTAGAAATGCTAGGATGATATTACTTATTAGTTCAAATGTAAATTGCTATCTAGAATCAAAATAAGTATCAGAAGCAAACATTGACCCTGGATAGTTTCATCTCAGTGACTAAAATGTCTGTCTGAATCTGCTTCCTTAGAAACAGGGTCCACATGGTTCCAACAAACCCAAGAGAAAAGTGGTTGTGGAATAATCCTACATAATACCTATAACTGGTATGCACCCATGAAAGTGTCAGCTCCCTTGGTGCTTAGAAGCAGGTTTAAGCTAGGCTGTAGGTAATGCCTCTAAGCTACTTACCCCCTTGGGAAGTTTTGGAAACTCTCTGTGGACTTCCGCAATGGCAGAAAATTCCAGATGACACGACAATATGCTGAAAACTCAGAAGGCTACATTTTGAAAGGTTTAGCACCAAATTTCACACAGATGGCTTTGTCTTCCGATGGTTCTTAGTCGTTTAGTTGGATATCACCTCATCAGAGAAGTACCAGCTATTGAAAAGTCAACCTCAGTTATCAGGAATACCATCTGAGACAATGTCTGCAATTATTATCCTGTAATTAACTGTACATCTTAGATATCCCACCATAATAACTAGCACTTCGGTAGTTTCTCTTGAGTGACAATTTTTCAGTAAGAATTGAAGCCTGACTATGCATTGCTCTGCAATTTGTTGAATAATATACACCAGAACGACTGAGTATTAAAATGCCTAACAATGTGATTTAGTAGAACTTGACATTCACTTCAGCCCTCTGTTTCCCTACTGGCATATAAAGAAAAACATCTTGCTTTAGGATCAGGTAATTATGCCTTTGTGTCACTTTTTTCCTGTGAAAGTTCCTACAGTGTGTAGAAAACCAGGGAGTTAACTTGACCACAGGTAATAACACCTTTAGAAGACACTCTCCTCAATTCCCATCATCCATAAATGCAGACCCTGGAAGCTGCTTTCTGTTTGTGGTAAAGGCAAGGAGGAGAAATAGCATATCCAATTAAAGGAACAGAGGACCATTTATGCAACCAGAATTAGGGAGCCTTTTGATGCAAATCTCTACAGTATTACCAAAGTCAAGGCACCAAAGTTGATTTATACCAACAGATGATTATCAGACATGAGTTAGAATTTTTTACTCAGACCATCTGTTACAAGGTCTTTATGCTTAAAATTTCCTGGGGTTCTTCAATGACCAATAGTCAGAATATTCACGGGTTTTATGCCTAGTCCAAAAGACAACACACTGCAGGTTTTGTAGAATATGGATACTCCTAACCTCATGCTGAGCTGTTGATTCATTACAGATTTGGCAGAGAATTGATGCATTTCACTGACTAACAAACAAATTTTCTTCAAGCATTCTAACATTTCCTAGGACATCTATTGTACAAACACCTACCTATTTTATTAAAAATTCTGATCAGTTTCTGAGTTCTGTAGATGAAGACATGTCAAGTTTAACTCATGAACAAAACTTATGCATAAACAGCTCAGTTTCAAATGATAAAAAGTGCATTAAAACCTCATCTTTAGATGTATTGGGAGGTTGTTGAATAGGTACCATAATTTTATACTACTGAAAGCATTTTACTGTGTCCAAGTTCTACAACAGATTTGAGCTGACACACAAAAAAAAGTTTGAAGTACACTTAATTTCATATAAAAATATAAAAAGAGTCATTATGGCTCTGGAGTATCATGTTTTCCACACAGCACAACCGTAATACCATGGTTTACACTCTTAGAGGTAACTATGATGAAGTGGACAGGTAGTGTTAATTGTGTTAATTTGTAAATCTGAGAAATCAGTTTAAGTTACTACAGCATTACTTACAGGTAGTTAGTACATTTTCTCCCCTCCCTTGTTTATTTTAGACTGAGGGAACTGTTGAAAAATCCTTGTTGAAAACTACACAAGGATTTGTTACTTCACAAATTCTAGTGATCCAGACGAGTCATCGAGATGGCTTGCAAATGGTGAACAGGCACTGTAAATGCTCTATCAACTGATTCAATTTGGTCAATAATAAAACATCCCTGCAATCTGAAGACTTGTTTATGATTTGCACCAAATGGATCAATGGTGTCAGTTCACTGCTAGGTGGGAATGTATCCAGATCCACTGCCATGATCCTTTTAGTTCATTGGGTGTGTGAATTTCACTTCAGCCTGAAGAGAATCAGCCTGTCTGCAGACATGACACCCTTTTTGTAGTCACTCATTGGCAGCCAATGCACAGCACTCTCATGAATCTTTTAATTTTCTCTCAAACATGTAGTATAGATATTTTTATTGAAAGAGAGAGAAATCTAATCTAACAAGATTTTTTTTTTTCAACAAAGAATGGATGGGAGGCTCCAGATTATAAAATGGGAAGAATACCCTTTCTCCCCTTTACCCTCCCTTTTGTGGCATCTGACACTGAGGCAACCCTCTGAAAACATATAGGTGCTTTTCATGGAAGTTTGAGAGAAAATAATTAAGAAGGAGCTTGTGCCCAGGAGAAAAACCTAGTACAAGGTTGTATTCAGAGACTTCAGGACCCTGGTATGTGCTGCATTACTTGAGGATTGTCATAGCCAATCCAGCTGTCTGGTCACTGGCACAAAATCTGAATTGGCAACATCTGGTAAACTCATGAATAATTTCAATAAGGAAACTTGTGACCCAGCATCACAAAGATGGTTCATTTTCTCACACACAGCAGGAGGTTTGAGGCATATCAGTAAAGGTAGTAAGTCAGTACAACTCCCATTAATGCTATATCTGCTTTTAGAATGAGGATTAGTTTCCAGGTCTATCATTCTACAGCTTTGTGTTTAGGTCACACTGATTCTCTGGCCCATAAAGGAAAGAGTCATGTCCTTTGTATCTTACTGATGAATCCTCCCTGAATTTAATGGGGCAGAGCCTTGCTGGTGTTAAATCAACACAAGAAGATGACTCTGTACTAAAGAAAGCACTCTGATGTGTCGGACAAAGTGGATGAGTTGGGAGGAAAGAGGAGGAAACAGACAGGGTAACTTCAAAAGCATAGGGAAAAAACCCAACAAAATAGTATAATTTTTCCAGAATATTGACTGTACCTGTTCTTCTCCCTAGTGTTTTCTTAACTTTCTTTGCACTTTTCAGGGAAATAGGGAGATAAAAAGCAATTATATGTTCTTTTCTGTCTACAAGGAGCAGTTCTCTGGAAGGCCATTAGGATGGCTCATGGCAGTGTGAGCATCCTGTGTTAATTTAAAAGCTCAGTTGGTGATCTTGAGGCAGACTTAAGGGCACTTAAAGTGTGAGCATGTTTATTTGTACAATGAAAAAAGCCAGCGGTTTGTGTCAACAGCATTTTCCTTGATAGATCCCGCACAACTTAAGTACTGTGGCCAGTCCCTATTGCGCCTTTAATTTTCTTGCTTTCTATTTTCTTATGAGAATTTTTCCTTTATTGAATATTATTTTTTCAGTTCTAATTTTCAAAGACCCTCACTGTGAGGAGCTTTTCCCTGCTAACACACTTGTGGGGTGTCTTTTGCTTTCATTTAACATTCCAGCTGGTTTTCTGGGGCATCACTTTAAGGGTAGAATCTTCCCAGGAATAACAAATAATCCATTTTGTTCCTTTTAACATTTGTTATATGCTTCCTTACTTTCAACTAAGCAGACACATTTAGTAACCATCATTGGCTACTCTGTCAGCAACTTCTCCACTCCCCTACTTCCAAACACAGAAAGTACAAAAAACAGACTTAGCTTCAGAGGTGGCAGAGGTGGGGGAGAACAACAGGAGGAACGGTCAAGCCTGTTATTGCCAAAACACAAGAATTCAAACCAGTGCTCAATGAAAATAAACAGACTGTTGAAAAAGAAGGTGAAAAGTGAATCAAAGTTATGCTGCCTCAGAGAAAATAATCTCACCATTTGCTTCATCATCTGAGCCTGTCCTCAAGACAGCACTGAGGCAGGTATGTTCATCCTTACTGAGAAGACCATCTAAACATATGCTTAGAGTTCAGCAGACATGTAACCTCACTAAAGGCATTTCTTCGAATTGAGGCTGGTACACTGCATGTTAAGATACAACGTCTTTAATTTTCTTTACTGTTTAGTCATTTTTTCTCTAGCCTTCTTAGGAGACAATACCCTCCCTCTTTGACACTTAATCCCTCCTGTTTGCTGCTTATTCTGGCTACCTATGGAAAACTCGTCTGTGTGCCTGACTTTCCTCCTCCTCCCCTTACCATGTGCACCAAGAGTGACTCAGGTACAGTTGCTGAAGAGTAAAGCAGCACAAAACCCATAAGAAACCATGTAAAACTAGTGCAAATACAAGCCCCAGCCTCTCTTTACCACCTTCAGCCTGTGTAATCCCTTGCACCACCACCTCATTAAATGCACAGATTTAACACTGTTTCTGTGATCTCTGCTCTGAATCACTTTGCAGAGATGCAAGTGACAAAATCAGCTATAAGGCTGTGAAAAAAATAATAAGAAGTCTTATTCTATTCCTGTTACCTGCTGCACATTACTCTTCTTTGGCAGAACCACTCTGATTTACAGCTGGGTGAGCAAGATGCCTGTTGGAAAAGCAGCAGATATGACTGGAAAAGCAGACAGTCACCCCTCTGCAGCCGGTGGTGCAGCTCCCTGTCCAAACCTCTGCAGAAGCAGAAATCTGTGCTCAAAGGACAGGAAAATGTCCTTCATTACCTGGAGCTGGAGGAAGAATTTGAGGTAAGCGGGTCAGTGTGCAGCTGACAGTCAACAGATGCTTTGAGAGCATTGTGTTTATTTGCAGTGATAACAGTTTGGGCAGATTCACCTGTGTTTTGCCATTCTGGTGTCTTTGGACACATGTTCACACTCTGGCTACATGCACCTCAGCTCTCGCAAGTCTGATGAGGGGCTGCCTTTTTGTGGCATGTGTGGTGGCATGGATGGCATAAGGGTGCGGTGGGACAATATGCCATTCTCCCACATTCCCCCAGCTACATCTTCTTTTTCTAGTTGGAAATTCTGAGGTAAAGCAGATGGGGCAAGTTTTTCTGTAGTTTCTGGACATCCAGTAATGTTTGTTAAACTTCTGGAGACATGAATCTCTCTGGACTTATTCATGTGAGCAGCTAAAATAGGCTCGAAAGGCATATGCAGTCAGATTAACGTGCCCATGTCCAGTGCAATGTACCCAGTGGACCCAGCAATTCACCAGTGGTGTGGGAAGAGAGGAGGGTCTTGTATTTCTTTCCAGGAAAGCTGAGAAAAAAACTGAGCATTTTGGCTGTGGTGTTAGAAGGGCAACTGTGCTTTCAAGTCTCTGCCAAAGCCATGCAGCAGGGCAGCCTCTGCAAGCAGGCAATATTGCTCTTCTTGCTTTGGAGAGCCTGGTTCTGGAAGCTTTTGTTTCCTGATGGTCTTTCTACAGCATCCCTTAAGAACAGATTTCTGCTACTTCCACATCATGCTATACACAGAAACATGGTTTATTTGAGATCAGTTGAATTACAGTTTATATTGGCTGTGTCAAAATCAGGTACGAGCTTATAACATCCAGGTGTGGGTGTCTGACCCAGAAGCAATGGAAAAAGACCCCTAAAAAGCCTATCTGCATCAACAATTTGGTGTGTGAAAATAAAACCAGCAGGTAGGGAACATTGCTCATGGGAGATGAACACACTAACATGCCAGCATCAAGTGCTGTGTTGTGCTGGTGCCCCTGTAACAAACATGCTGTCAGTGGACACAGCTGAAGAACTGCAATTGCTCAGTTTTCCTCAAGCTCTGTCTTGAACTACCAAAAAAACCCGCACTAAAATCTTCACTGAGGGTAGGATATGTTTGGGTCTGAAAAGCCTACTTTGTAGAACAGCCTCCAACTGAAGCAAACCCATAAATCCTCTAAATCCATTTCACTTCATGAAGCCCAAATGCCTTCAAGGAACCATTTGATATTTGTGGCATTCAGCTGAGAAATATTATAAACAAATACTTAAATGAAGACGAGGTAATTTTAAACAAAACATGTTGCTAATCGCTGCCTCCATCCCCCCCCATCCNTGTATAAAACCTCACCCAAAATTATTTGAAACTTTTGTTTACCCATCTGAGAACAGCTGCCCAGAAAATGTGGGCAGGATAACCATCCTTGGGCAGGGCCTCCACACCCGCTCCTCAGGGCCATATCTATAGAATTTGAAAAAATAGGATAACGGCAGTGATCTTACTTGGCATAAGATATCAGGTGATATCTTTGGGATTTTTCTTAATTTTTTAATTGGATTGTTTTTATTTCCCTGCTTTCTCATTAAAACCTTACTTTGTTGCTATCTGAGCTGGAAATCCATAAAGTTTTCTCATCAATGCTGCATTTCAGAAAATAACTTTCTTCTTTCATGACATAAAGCCTTTAAGTTTTTCCCTGGGAACCATATTTGTAGCAGATACCTTGGCAACAGACAGTGCCTTGGTCTGATCCTTATAAGGCTTTAATCAGAATGGTTTTTGAAAACATGGATTAAGCTCCATCTCTGCTATAAAGAAACTATTTTTCATTAAGCCATTTTCAACCAAACTGCATTCACGCAGGACACTAAATCATGCAAACAGAATATAAATCACTTAGAGGTTCTATAAATCATGTTGGTCACTGATAAAAAAAAAAAAAAAA